>JAXQQM020089724.1:0-346112 GCA_034641835.2 Pinus albicaulis | reverse complement strand
AGGGTGTTACTCAGAAAATAACCTTACTAGGGCGGGCACTCGAAGTCCCCCGAAGCTAAGGGTGAAACCAGAAATAACCTTACCAGGGCAGGCACTCGAAGTCCCCGAGGCTAAGGGTGAGATCTCCGACCGGAGACACTCGTGCACTAAACAGTGCTGCAGACCGACTAAACAACCGGCGTGCTGAAGCAGACAAAAGTCTAGCTCTCAATATCAATATCAAAATATGCATCCCCAAATGAGGTGAGAACCCCTCCTTTTATAATGCCAAACTCCCTCCAAAACTTAACTACGTCCTTACTCTCCTTTGACCTGCGCAGTTAACCTTGGGTCAGCCTGATGCCTCCCCATCATACTCATGTGGACCCCCAAGGCCCCCTCTCTAAGTTATAACGTCAATCAACTAGGAAAAGAACACTTTATTTATAAAGTGAGGTGACTAAAGTCAGGTGACCCCTCTTATTTCTCACTTTATTTATTATTTCTAGCTAAAGCGGCAAAATAAAGCAAAAATGAAATATTCCAATTAGAAAAGCTAATTGGGAATATTACAGTCTCCCCCGGCAGAACGTTGCTTGTCCTCAAGCAACTGAAGGGATGGATGCTGTAAGATCCTCTCATCCTCCCAAGTGGCATCCTCATCCGGCAAATTCTTCCATCTCACCAAGAACTCTCTGATCTTCCTGCTACGCAGCTGTCTCTCCCTGGTGTCAATAATGGCCTCCGGCTGTAACACCAAGTGCCCCTCATCATCCGTAGGCGGTAGCTCCCCGGTGACTGTCACATGCTGACCCAGTGCCTTCTTCAGGCATGATACATGGAAGATGTTATGAATCCGGCTGCCTTGGGGCAGTTCCAACTCATATGCAACCTGCCCGATCCTGCGTATCACCCTGTATGGTCCATAAAAACGAGGCTTTAGCTTCTCTGCCCCCTTCTGTTTGAGCGAAGACTGTTGGTATGGCTGTAACCGTAGGTAGACTAGGTCCCCTACCTCAAAGTGCCTCTCCACCCGACCCTTATCAGCATACAACTTCTGCTGATTCTGTGCTGTGGCTATGTTGTCCTTGAGAGTCCGGAGGATATCTTGGCTCTCTTGGATCCATAACTTGGCTCGCAGAGCCCTGCTAACACCAAACATCATGTCCACAAAAGATAGGGAATGATATCCATACAATGCATAGAAAGGTGTCATACCGATAGACATATGGTGGGTTGTGTTGTAGCAGTACTCGCCCAGATGTAGCCATTTCAGCCACGCTCTCTGCTGCCCGCTGACTTAGTTACGCAAGTAGCCCTCTAGCCACTTGTTAACTATCTCCGTCTGCCCGTCCGTCTGGGGATGATAACTAGTGCTCGGTGTCAACTCGGTCCCCACTAGTCGGAAGAGCTCCTGCCAAAATCCACCCATAAAACGGCTGTCCCTGTCACTAACAATGGTCTTGGGTAGACCATGCAATCCGAAAACCTCCCGGAAAAACAACTCTGCCACCTGTGCCGCTGTGTGATGTGCCGAAATGGCGAAGAAATGAGCATACTTCGTTAGCCGATCAACTACTACGAAGATGCAGTCCTTGCCCTGTACTGTGGGCAACCCCGTGATGAAGTCCATCGAAACACTCTCCCATTTCCCCTCCGTAATGGGAAGTGGCTGCAGCAACCCCGCGGGATGGCTCATCTCTCCTTTATTCCGCTGACAAACCTCGCACTCCCTGACATGCCGGAGTACGTCCTCCTTGAGGCCCTTCCATGCAAACCTCTCCCGGATGGCCCTGTACATCTTGGTGAACCCCTGATGGCCCGCCAATGGTGAATCATGTGAAGCCCGGAGTATCTTCTCCTTGAGCTGAGATCCCTCAGTCAAGAAGATCCTGTCCCTGTAATAGATGACCTCATCGGCCACCCTGTATCTGCTATCTGCTACCTGTCCATCCAGCACCTCGCATGCAAATCTATCTTTGGAGTACTCAACCAGTAGTCGAGCCTTTCAGTCAGCATCCAAGCTCATGAGTGATAACGTGGCTGGTCTACGGGAAAGGGCATCAGCTACCACGTTATTCTTCCCCTTGACATACTCTATGTCAAAGTCGTAAGCCCGGATCTTGCTGATCCACTTCTGCTGCCTCTCCTGCAACTGCTTCTGCTCCAGAAAGTACTTCAGGCTGTTATGATCTGTCCTCACCCTGAATCTGCCACCTACCAGGTACTGCCGGAATTTGGCTAATGCATGCATGATAGCCAGCATCTCCTTATCATATATGGGATATAGCCTCTCGTGTGGAAGGAGCTTCCGGCTCTCGAACGCAATCGGATGACCCTCCTGCATCAATACTGCTCCAATCCCCTCTCCTGATGCATCGCACTCTAGGACAAAGGGCTGCGTAAAATCTGGCAATGCCAACACGGGACAACTGCTCATCACCTCCTTGAGCTTATCAAAAGCTCGCTGTGCCGTATCCGACCAACTGAATGCCCCCTTCCTCGTCAACTCCGTGAGGGGTGCAGCAAGCTGAGAGAAGTCTTTGACGAACTTCCTGTAATAGGTGCAAATACCAATGAACCCTCGAAGTTCTGTTACATTCCGTGGCTCTGGCCAGTCCCTGATAGCCCGGATCTTCTCCTCGTGGACTCTCACCCCGTCCACTCCTATAATGTGTCCTAGATACAGCATCTCCGTCAATCCAAACTCACACTTGGAGAGCTTGGCAAAGAATTGCTGCTCCTCCAAAATGTGCAAGACCGTCTCAATGTGCTGGAGATGCTCCTCCCAAGTCCTGCTGTATATAAGGATATCATCAAAGAAAACCAGCACAAACTTTCTCAGATGATCCCTGAAAATGTGGTTCATACAAGACTGAAAGGTGGCTGGTGCATTGGTCAACCCGAATGGCATGACCAAAAACTCAAAGTGCCCATAATGACACCTGAAAGCAGTCTTGGGAATGTCCTGTTCCCTCATGCGTATCTAATGGTACCCGGATCTCAAATCAATCTTTGAGAAGAACCGTGCTCCTCTCAACTCATCCATCAGCTCGTCGATCCTGGGAATGGGGTACCTGTTCTTCAGGGTCTTCTTGTTCAGAGCCCTGTAATCAATGCACATGCGTAATGTACCGTCCTTCTTCTTCACCAGCACTACCGAAGAAGCGAAAGGACTGGTGCTGGGTCGAATGTGCCCAAGGGCCAGCAACTCCTGAATGGCCCGTTCTATCTCATCCCGATAAGCCTTGGGATGCCTATACGGTGTGGTGATCACTGCCTGTATCCCCTGCTCCAGCTCAATCGTGTGCTCAAACCCCCGATCTGGTGGCTGTCCTGGCGGAATGTCTCCAAAAACTACCGCATATCTGTCGAGAAGAGTCTGTAGATCAGGGTGCACCGTCCGTCCTGTATCTACTGCCTCCGAAGCCCGCAACTCTACCGCCCACTCTATATCTCCCTTGCGGAATGTCGCCTCCATGCTGTGTGCCGATACTGTCTGGGGTGGATATGTGTTCTGCCCTCGTATCTTCTCATGCTTCCCCGTCTTGGGATCATCCCACTCCATCTCTAGGGCCTTCCAATCCGTTGTGACCTTCCCCAGAGTAATAAGCCACTGAACTCCCAATATCACATTGGTGTCCGGGATGTCCACCACAAAGAAGTGATCGGTCAATGTATAGGTGCCCATCGTCACTGACAGTTCTGGTACATATCGAGCACATGCCATGGTCTGATCTCCTGGTACCAAAACGGAAAACCCATCAAAGCCCTCCGTCGGTATGCCTCTCCGTGCAACCATCTGGGCATCAATGAAGTTGTGGGTAGCCCCACTGTCGACTAAGACCGAAACCCTCTGTCCGCGCACCGTCCCTCGTACGCGCAATGTCAGATACTTGGGGACTCCTCGTAATGCTGCTAGAGCTCCCCCAGTAGGTGCGAATGATGCCCCACCTGCATCGGGTGGTGGAGGTGGTAAGGTACTCTGCGCTGCATAACATCCTCCTGCCTCCTCATCATTCTCCTCATCCTCTTCCCCGCTGCTCTCGGAGAAGACCTCTATGAAATGTGCCTTCCCTTCCGTACATTTGTGTCCCGGTGCCCACGGCTCCTGGCAAGTGAAGCATAATCGCTTCCGCCTCAGCTCTCTCCTGGCCTCATCATCAAACTGTCCTCGTCCAGGATTCGCCTGGGGAGGCGGAACCCTCGTGTCCTTACCCTTAGGCTGGAAAGCCTGTCTCTGCGGATAAGGCGGTCGGGTCCTGGGCAAAACGTCCTGTAAATCTCGAGCCCTATTGATAGCATCCTGTAGTGTAGCCGGTCTGTTTGACCGTACTAGGCCACGCAGTGGCTCTGACAGCCCCTCCACAAACATATAAACCATCCGAGCTGTCGATAAGTCAGGTACCATCACTGAAATCCGCAAGAAATCCGAGATGTATGCTTCTGCACTCCCAGTCTGTTTGAGCTTGGTTAGCTCAGCAAAGTGCTGCTCTGGATCCCTCCTGTCAAAACGCTCTACCACTCTCCTGGTAAACTCGGCATATGTCGTCACTGTGGAATGCCCTAGTGTCGCCAATCCATGAAACCACCAATCCTGAGCCTCACCCTCTAAATGTAATGTAGCCATCTTAATGGCCTCTGTCTCTGGCATCTGATTAAGCTGGAAATAGATGTCCAGCTTCTCCACCCAAGACTTTGCCGTAGTCTTCGATGAACCATCAAACATAGGCAAATGGAATCTGCTTGCCGCACGGTGGTCATCCCGGTGGTATCCTCGCCCCTTATGCTGATGCTGCTCCTGCTCAAGGGGTTTGATGCCATATCTATACTGGAGATAGCGTTCAAAAGGGAGAGTATCCATGAATCACTGGCCGTAGCCCTGCCATTCTGTATAAGCGGTTGTCCATTGAGCTGGACTCACCTCTCTCGGGGCTGTCGACCCCTCGTCCTCTACTAGGAAAGTAGGCATGGTGTGTCGTGTGGGTGCTGGATTGACCCTCTGTGCACCTCCCCGCACTCCTGTCTCTGTGTCTTCTGGTGGGAATGTGGGCATAGTGGATCGCTGAGCTGTCACTATGGGAATAGCATCTGGTATGTGGCGAGACATATCCGATCCTTCTCCGACCTGAAGAATTCTAGGGGGTCCCCTCTGACTGATCTCTATGGCTGAAAGTCTCTGTGACGTCTCCTGCAGCCTCTGTGATGTCTCCTGAATGTGACGGAGGACCGCCTCTTTAAACCTCACATCATCCCCTGCCATTGGATTACGCTGTTCTGTCTCCGGATCTGTATCAGGTGATTCCTGATCAGAGTCACTTCCCCCGAAGGGAAACTTCCCCCTATTCTCAGCTCTTCTGTGTTCTCTCTGGTAAATGTAGGGGTTATCCCCGGGCGTCATAAATTGCTAGCACCACAGGCTGAGCCAGATCTATGCTCTGATACCACTGTAATATCCCCAAAGGGAAATAACCAGTAATAAACAGAAATATACCAGACAGATCTAGAAAATACAATGCTGGAACCAAATCATGGAACAAGTACACATTGAATACCAGAAAACTGAGCCATTTTATTAATTTCAGAACATATAGGCAGGAGTACAAGATAATCAGAGTAAGTGCACCTATCCTTGCCCTAGGCAAGTGGAGGCCCTCTCCGACAAATAATGGCTGCAACAAGGACAGCGTCCTAGCTGGCTGAAGACTGCTCTGAAGACTGAAGCTGGACTGCGCTGGAACTATGAGCTGAAGATCAAAAGACAGCTGATATCAATACTCCAAACCCTCACCAATGAAAACGCTGTCTCTGCTAGTGACAGCGCAGAAACAGATGGAACACTAGTTACCACAACCACCAGATGAATGGATCAGCTCCTGAATGCTGGAAAACGCTGTCAAGCCTCTCTCACCCAAGCCTGCTCCTCATATCAGCGTCCTCCTGATGGATTCGAAGGTCTCCCGTATACTCGTATCTATCGGATCCGGGGTTTCCAATCCAGACTGCGTCCTCCTGTGATCGATCTACCGTTACCCCTTCGATCTATGCCGGACTGGCTATCTCTTCAGATCCGCAACCTCCACTGATTCGATGTTATCTCTTCGTATCTAAGCCGGATTCGCCAATATCTCCTCAGATTCGCAATTTCCCAAGCCGGGATCTAATGATCTAATGCTATTTTTTCAGATTCCTCACTTACGTAATCGATCCGCAAATATCCTTCCAGACTGTGAATTCCAAGTCCGGATCTATCAATGTACCGTATCCGCGTCCTCCCGACTCCTAGAACGTCTCTCCTCCGCTCCGAATCGCGTGCTTTCCTCTCCTGGAACAGCGTCCCTCCTTCTCAGATCTGGACTGCGTCCTCCCTGGAACAGCGTCCTCACTCTCCAAGGCTGATCAGCGTCCTCTTCCTCCTGGAACAGCGTTCTTCCTGCTAGATCTGCGGAGGGCTTCTTCCTCTCCAAATCTCCTCCAGAAACTGCTGCTAATTGTCACTGAAACTGAAAGGTGTTACTCAGAAAATAACCTTACTAGGGCGGGCACTCGAAGTCCCCCGAAGCTAAGGGTGAAACCAGAAATAACCTTACCAGGGCAGGCACTCGAAGTCCCCCGAGGCTAAGGGTGAGATCTCCGACCGGAGACACTCGGTTGCACTAAACAGTGCTGCAGACCGACTAAACAACCGGCGTGCTGAAGCAGACAGGAGTCTAGCTCTCAATATCAATATAAAATCATGCATACCCAAATGAGGTGAGAACCCCTCCTTTTATAATGCCAAACTCCCTCCAAAACTTTAACTGCGTCCTTACTCTTCTTTGACCTGCGCAATTAACCTTGGGTCAGCCTGATGCCTCCCCATCATACTCATGTGGACCCCCAAGGCCCCCTCTCTAAGTTATAACGTCAATCAACTAGGAAAAGAACACTTTTTTTATAAAGTGAGGTGACTAAAGTGAGGTGACCCCTCTTATTTCTCACTTTATTTATTATTTCTAGCTAAAGCGGCAAAATAAAGCAAAAATGAAATATTCCAATTAGCAAAGCTAATTGGGAATATTACAGTCAGCGTATCATTATATTTGAAACCCTTGTATGATGAGGAGGCCGTTGATCCCGGTCCTTGATTATTCAACTTCTTTGGTGATTGATTTTCATACTTGCTTGTGCTTTGTCTTCACCTTAGCTCTGATACCATGTTATTAGACAACCATGGTATATTCTATGCTTAGTGCAGTTTACTTCAATCTTTCTTTATTAGCCCAATTCAGAGTTGCAATCACATAATCATTGAAAGTAAATGTCGATAGAACATAAAATTAAATCGACAAAAGACAAGCCAATACAAGATACAAGAATTTGTAATTCTTCTTATTCAGTAAAGATAGAGAAAATGTATTTTACAGTTGTCAATAGGATGCCCTAGCCAACATAGACTTTGCTGGTCAAACTAGCCCTTTCAACCTCCAATCAGGTTTAGTCAAACATGGTCAAGCTCGGCCTTACTTCAAAGTCAAACTCATCCCAAAACCAGTCCACAAAACTGTCAAAATTTGCAGTCAAACCAGTCAACGATGCAGTCAACGCCACAATAAATGTTGCGGTCAAAGGTCAACGTTTGACCTCAATTTTTGTGCCCTCAAATGCAGCGTTCCAAGATCGGACTTCTTGCCTCGAAAACGCAGTCAAACAACAAGGTTTTACCCATAGTCAACGCTGGTCAACACTCCAGAAAAAGCCCTAAATTAGTCTGAAATTGCAGCTTCCTGTTTCACATGTGGAGGAGAGAGAGAAGCCTCTAAAGGTGTACAAACCAATCAGATGAGAGAGAGAAGTGTCAGAGGAGTTGATGACGAAATGAGCATCACGTCTCTCCAATTTATATCCATGACTGCGAGTGAGTGACACATCTTTTGGGGCTTGTGAGCCTACATTACAATTCGGGCTAACCTTGACAATTTGCACATGTGGAAAATAAAGTCAAAATATAAGTTTTGCTCATCCAAACAAGATGATCTTTAGATCAATCTTGCATCTCTCCGAAAGAGGAATCCAACAAAAATATCATCTCCATCATACGAGCAATGCAACATGGAGTTTGGACCTAATTGCCCAAAATTAACAAGTCATCAATGCTCAACCACTGCTATCATAAGGCTACACATGATGTTGCAACCATTAGGAACTGCTATCAAATGATGGCATAACCAAAGGTTTCTCAGGTCATGTCGATACCCTGCAATCAATATTCTCAAGTTTTGTCCACAAAGAGCTACTAGCGTGCGTGTAAACATTGTTGCTCAATTGGTCAAGCCCTGTTATCCATTCTTTCTTCAATATGTTGTACAATTGGATGAAAAATGCCTTCAACACTTGTTTCCTTGCAATATTACAATTGTGTCACTGCAAACAAATCCCTAAGTCATACTTTGAGACAAACCCTAGATCAATATTGTCATATGTCTATGTGCTTCATTCTATAGGTCAAGTCAACCTTTCATACCAAAGTTAAGGTGTGAACTCTATTTCAATGTATTCAACAGTACTGCAACATTGCTAGATGTAACCATATGTCAAAGTTAAGTCTTATTCAAGGAATTATGTCAAGGTTAAGATGTCAACTTAAGGTTATGTCAAGGTTTTACTATCATGTCACAAATAGTTAAGGTTAAACATCATAGAATGCTCACTAAGTCAATCATTGTTAGTCTTTCACTTGTTGTCTATTATAGGTTAAAGTCACAGTCCAAGCTAGCAACTGTTGTCAAGGTCTAACTATAGCTTCTCACCTCTCTGTATAAGAAATCACAGTCACATCAACATGGAGGACTTATCTAGGCCTTCCAACAATTCTTTTGCACCATTTTTCTACCATTTTGGCCTCATTAGGAAGGTTTGTTGAGTACTTTTGGGCTATTTGGTGGGCTTGTCACCAATTTTACTGTTATTTTGCACATTAGAGTCACTTTAGGGGGGCTCATTAGGCTAATTACACCCATTTGAATAATTTGAGGCTCATATAAATTAGAAATGAACCTCATTTGTGTTGAAGAATGTAACTAGGTTCAGTCTTCATTAATGTATATTGAGTCACTATGTAATGTACTTGTCAAAAAAATAAAGTAAAGAATTTATATTATTATTACGATGACTTATTAAAGCATGGGTTTCATGCTTGGGTCATTATGTTTTAGGTCAAAGTCCCCATTGAGGACTTCTAGGATTTATTTTGAGTCTATAGAGTCATTGTACATTTAAAAAGACCCTTCTTGGGCTTTTGAATCATGTAAAAAGGTTTAGTATTGAGTCAAATATGGTTTATGTCACCTCCACACCAAGTCGGCTTCAAGATGATCAAGTCGGCCTCAAGGAGGGCTATTCGACCTCACCTAAAGGCTATAAAAGAAGCAGTTCGAATTCATTTGGTGGAGAAAAACTGAAACAAGTTCGATATCTCTCTAGAAGCCAGAAAAAATGAAAAATGAAGGAAAAGAGATAAAGAAGTGCGAGTTTGGTCAAGGTGAAAGAGGAAGAGATAATCGAAATTTTGGTGCATCTATCTATCTCTCTCGTGCTCTAAATTGGAAGATTGAAGTTCTTGTTGTGATGCCACTACCAGTAGCTGCATGATGTCAATGTCGAGACAAGTATAGGTCGAAGTTGTTGTTGTTGGGTGTTGTTTCCTCATGAAGTATTAGGTCAAAATCGAAGTTTCTAAGCCAAGATCGAAGTCTTTAAACCAAGGTCGAAGTCTCTAAATCAAGATCGAAGTTACTGGGTCCTAGAAAATGTTGCATAGTGTTGTTGTTGCTGCTGCTGCTGCCAGGTCGAAATAGGATCATCTGTAAAGGAAGAAGAAGGTTGACTTGGTGTGGAGGAAGTCTGTGTCAAGGTCATGAGTCTTGGATTATCTCAGGAAAAATTGTTAAAGGAATAATTATTGACTAGGTTTTCCCCTAGAGTGGGGTTTTTCCCTGGTTGTTTGCCTATATCTGGTGTCCTTGATCTATGTGTTATTTCTTTGGTAATTGCTTGATAAACTAAGAGAAAAGAAGATAATAAGAATACAAGAACATCACAAGTAATTATCAAGAACATGAAAATATTTCTGCCTTTTGGATTTTCTAACATGGTATTAGAGCTTTGGTGAAGAAAGAAAAAAAAGGCAGTTTCAAGGAGTTGATCAAGGAATCATAAAAGGAAATTGTTCAAGGAAAGAAGTTCACTATCTTCAAGAAAGATGTCTAACTCAATCAAGGGAGGGAACAAGCTTGAAGGAGCATCAAAGTACAGGTCACGGAAGAAGAGGGTTGACCTCATTCTTGAAAAGAACAAAGCATTACATGTGGTAAGAGGAAAAGTAAGGAAGCCTACAGAAGACTCCACTGATGCAGATAAGGTGAAATTCAATGAATTAGAATTGGTGGCCATGACTCTAATGTAGAAAGTATAAAGGACAATCTTGTCCCATACATAGCCAACATTGACCATGCTCAAGAAATGTATGAGGCCTTGTCAAAACTATTCACTATTAAGAACATTGGTCAAGTAGCAAGTTTAAAGAATGAACTAAGGACCACAATGATGACTAAAGAGGAAATTGTGGCTATCTTCTTTGTAAGGATAGCAAGAATAAGAGATGATCTTCTTGCCATTAATGAAATTGTACCCAACAAGGAACTTGTGATCACTGCATTATTAGGGTTGCCACCTTCTTGGAGTACTTTTGCTTCAAGGCTCAATAGTTGGAAGGAAGCTCCTACCATTGAAGAATTATGGACTGCTTGCATCCAAGAGGAATTAAGAATCTCATTAGTATCCAACAATGAAGAAGTTTCAAATTCGTACACTACTCAACACAAGAAAGGAAACTTCAAGAAGTTGAAGGGGCCAAGAAGGAAGGTTGACATGTCCAAGGTGAAATGTTATCAACGTCATAAAATGGGTCACTATAAAAGTGACTATCCCAACAATCCGACAAATAAAAAGAGGGAAAGAGATCAAGCAAATGTTGTGGAAGAAGGATCTCCTCAGAAAGTTAAACCCGAAGAGTCTAACATAAGGGACTTACACTACTAAATCCCTCGCTCTTAGCCTTAGATATTTCATTTGTATATTTTTTATTTTTTTTTAGTATTTGTAGGTTTAACATATTTTTGGAAAAGACATTTTTGTTTTTATAACATTTTAGGTATCCCTCAAACTTTGGAGGGAGCCGTCAACAACTCCCAAAGATAAGTATCTCATTTCTTTTCAATTTTTGGTTTCATGTACTTATTTAAGCTTTGTTTACATTAAATACTTGTCACCTTTCTACCTCTATTTCCTTGTTTAGGAAATGGTTTGTTGAATACCCAAGGATTAAGGAAGAAGTCCTCACAGGACAAAGCATTGAAGTTAAAAGGTTTGTTAAGAATCAAAGGTATGTCTTAGACCATAGGCTTTGTTCTCTTCATAATCATTCTATTTGGTAATCCGTTCTACATTACTAACATTGTTGTGTCTAGCTCTCTTGAATCATGAAGATTCTTGTTTAGGGTGATTCATCATCTGTTAAATCTACCCTCGTATCTTTGATTGTTTGTATAAAGAACCCTAGAAAGGTTCTTTGGAAAACCCTAACTTAAGGGTCTCTGAAAATTTCTCAATGTTACTTATGCAGAAATCTACTGTTAGATTTGGTTATGCTCCTCCTACTTAATTAACTGAAAAATTCAGATTAATATCGAAGCAAAACTGTAAATTTATGTAGATGTTCTATGCTTGATGCAACTTTACTTTTCACTACAGCAATCACATTAAAAATCAAGTAAAATGTTGATAGAACATACCAGAGGATCTATAGAAGACAAACCAGAAACAGAAGAATGTGGTGGTGCGTTAAGGCGGTCAACAGGATGCTTCAACCAGCAAAGTCTTCTTGGTCGGCCAACCCAGCTTGTGTCACAATAGCCCTCAAAACAGTCACCCGGTCAACCTAAAGTCAATCCCAGAAAAGTCAACACAGGGCAACAGCAATAAAGTCAACGCAGCTCGGTCTTCAGTCAACCTTTTGACCTCTGTTCTTGTGCCAATGTGTACGGTCTTCCAAAATCGAAGTCTCCACCAATTTTCAGCCCTTTTGGAACCCTAGCTGCAGTGAGCTGCGGTAAATTCGGTCAAACCCTTGCTGCAGTAATTCGTCCTCTTTCCCACGTGTGAACCAAATTTGCCTCCAAGGAGCTCATACTAAATCAGAAGAGGAGATGTGTGTGATGAGAGTGAGTGAAATGATCTCCAACGTTGACTATATATATCCATCATTGAGGTGTGTGACACATCTGCTGGGGGTGTAAAACCTTAAGGCCGACCTGCACATATTTGAAATTCTTAAAAATAAATTCAGAATAAATGTTCCGCTCATCATATTAAGATCAATTGTATATCGATCTTACACCTCTCCGAAAGAGGGACCGAATAAAAATATTGGTATCTTCATCTGAGCATAACAACATGGAGTTTGGACCTAGTTGTCCAATTTTAACACTCCCTCTCAACTAGGAAGAACTCCATACACCTGTGCAAACAAACATCGTGCGTCATCCCGTCGTAACTTGCTTTGCTGGCCTCTTTATTTCAGAACAGAAGTGGGTCAGTCACAAAGACATCATTCCCTGACTGACAGATTCAGCCCAGAGGTCTGAAACCTCTATTAGACTCACAAAGAGTCTCATACCAACCCAAAGTTGGTTTACCTAACCCGAAGTCAATTGGAGGTCTGAAACCTCACTATACTTGATCCCAGATCAAGTGGTTGGACCGTGCCATCCTAGATAGAGAGTACGGCAATCTCTGATGCGTCCATCAATATTTGCTACTAGTCTCTAGCTTTTCCCACCTCATTGGCCAAATGAGAGGTACTTCCCATGAGCCCTGAACTCAATGGGTAGGATGCATACGGGGCACAGATAATAAGAGGTGAACCAACTAAAAATCACAACGGTGGGGCCCAAACACACCAATAAGGTTTGGCAAGCCTAGCCTTGTGGTTGCTTATAGCTCCGAGAAGCTATCCCCAAAGTCCCCCTAGAGCTCCCAGAGCTCATCATCCAACAGGACCCACATCATAGGGTCGTTCCATGATACCAAGACTCTCACGGAAGGTTAGGAACTTGACCTTCCCCAGGGGCTTTGTGAGAATATCCGTGACCTGCTCATCAGTTCCTATATGATCGAGCCTTACGGTGCCTCACTGTACCATATCCCGGATAAAGTGGTACCTGATATCAATATGCTTGGATCGATTGTGGAACACTGGATTCTCGGACAAGCAAATCCAACTCTGGTTATCACAGAGTATCACGGTGGTATCTAGCACATGTCCAAACAGCTCACTGAAGAGCTTTCGCAACCAAATTGCTTCACAACAGGCCATACTCGCTGCAATGTATTCGGCCTCTGCGGTGCTCAAAGCCACCGACTTCTGATTCCTGCTCATCCATGAGATCGAAGCAGAACCAAGATTGACGCAGCGTCCCGATGTGCTCTTACGATCCACCACACTACCAGCCCAATCGGCATCAGTATATCCAAGGAGTGTCACGCTCCCGGCAGTGTATCTCAGCCCATGGTTTATCGTGCCCCGAAGGTATCTTAGAAGATTCTTGGCACCAACCCAGTGAAAGTGATGAGGCTCAACCATCTGTTGACTCAAAGTGTTCACTGCAAAACATATATCTGGACGGGTGTTCACTAAGAACATCAGGGCCCCTACGAGTTGACAATACTCAGTAGGATTTGACAATACGGGCCTAGCGACGCTACCACTCAACTTTTTGAAGTTGAGCTCCATTGGTGTTGACATGGACTTGCAGTCCACCATACCAAATCTTTCCAGAACCTTCACAATGTATTTTCCTTGAGAAAGGAAAATCTCACCAAGTCTCTGCCAGACCTCCAGGCCTAGAAGTAGTGCATCAGTCGTAGGTCCTTCATCTCGAACTCAGCAACGAGCTCCCTCTTGCACTGATGAATGAGAGGGTCAGCACCTATCAGGAAGACGTCATCCACATACAGCACCAGGATGAGAGGCTTTCCCTGGACAACCTTGAAGTAAAGGTTCGGATCAGCATTACTTCGAGTGAAGCCCAACTTCATCAAGTAGCTATCTATCCTCTCATACCAAGCTCTAGGTGCTTGCTTCAACCCATAGAGGGCTTTCTTCAACCTACAGACATGGGTGTCCCGATCCTGGACTTCGAACCCCAGAGGTTGCTCCACATATACCTCTTCCTTTATCGCACCATGCAGAAATGTGGTCTTCACATCCATCTGATGAAGACTCCATCCTTGTGTAGCAGCAAGGGCTATAATAGATCGAATGGTGGTATATCAGGCCACAGGTGCAAATATGTCATCATAATCTATGCCTTCCTTTTGAGAGAAGCCACGGGCAACGAATCTTGCCTTGAACTTTTCAGCACTTCCATCAGATCCATGCTTGATCTTGTAGAGCCATTTCGAGGTGACAACTTCGTTGTCCTTTGGTCTTGGAACCACATCCCAGACATCATTCTTCATAATGGACTCGTACTCTTCGTGCATAGCATCCTTCCAGACTTGATGCTTTACGACTTCCTCAAAAGATCCAGGCTCGGATTGTACAATAGTACTCATGACTGCTAGATACCCTTGGTATCTACTCGGCTTCTTGCTTTCACGGAATGTCCCCCTTGGGGCAGCATGTCCCTCAGCATCCTCAACAGTGTCCCTGAGCCATGATGGTCTCTTTCCTAGTGAAGGAGGTGGATCACTCAGATCCATTGGTCCTTCAACGTCAAGGATCGTTTCATCCTTCGGTTCCTCTTGATTTCCAGGCCTTGCTTCATTATCTTCCTCAGATCTCGGAAGATTAACTACTTTCCTCGAGGAAGTATCTTTGTCAAAGGTGACATCGTGGCATATCTCCACTTCCCTTTGACCAGGCACATAGACTCTATAGGCCTTCGAAGTTTCACTATAGCCCACAAACATTCCTTTCTTTCCAAAAGCATCCGCACATGAAAGTAGATGGTACATCCAAAAACTCTAAAATGTGAGACGTCAGGTTTCTTACCAGAGAAAACCTCTTCGGGAGTTTTGGATTCTAGAGCGTAATGCGGGCATCGGTTTTGTATGTACACAGCAGTGTTCGCAGCTTCTCCCCATAGAAACTTCGACAGACCTTGGTCACATAGCATGGCACGGGTAGCTTCCACAATGGTCCTGTTCTTTTGTTCAGCAACACCATTTTGCTCGGGAGTATAGACAGTTGTGGTCTCCCTCTTAATGCCATCTTCTCTGCAAAATTCCTTGAACTCGTTTGTCTCATATTCAATGCCATTATCAGTCCTCAAAATCTTGATCTTCTTCCCTGTCATATTTTCCACCAAGGCTTTGAATTTACAGAACCACATGAAAGCCTCATCCTTCTTCTTTAAGAAGTATATCCAGGTTTTGCGAGAGAAGTCATCTATGAATGTCATATAATATGAACATCCTCCCAAGGATGTCACGGGAAGCATACTAGATAGATCAGAATGGATCAATTGTAAGGCATCAGATGTCTTTGTGACACTAGAGGGGAAAGGTCCCCTTGTATGCTTTCCTTCGGCACAACCCTTACATACACCTTCATGATTATTTGGAAACTCGAGCATCCTTGTCACCACCTTCCTTGCTTCGGGAAGGGCTTTGTAGTGAAGGTGTCCAAACCTTTGGTGCCATAGTTCAGTCTGTCGAATAGTATCACATGTCATTGCTCCCAGCGGACTTCCTCCAACCTGGTAGAGTGTATCAACTCTAAACCCTATCGAGATAGCTTCCTTGAAGCTCTTCTTCCACATGAGCACCTTTCCATCAGTGAATGCCACATTGAAACCTTTGTCTTCCATGGTCGATATAGACACAAGGTTCTTCTTCAAATTTGGTACATAGAGTACATCCTACAAGTGGAGGACTTGACCTTGAGACAAGTGGAGGGTCACAGTCCCTGTCCCTTTCACGGGATATGTGGCATTATCTCTAAGGATAATTTCTAGATTAGTATCCTTCTCAACCATATCAGAAAGTGCTTCCTTGAACCTAGTGATATGCCTTGAGGCACCACTATCTATCAACTAGACATCCATAGTGTCGGGTGGAGATGTAACTGAGAGGGCAGATACAAGAATGTATTCATTTCTTTTATCAACAACATGTGATTCCTCATACCTGGAGTTTCTTGACCTTTTAAAAGGTTGATCATTTCCGTCGGAGGGAGCCTTCCTCTTTCCCTTGGACCTAGTGTTCCTTTGATTGCCATTTCTCTGGTTGTTGTTGTTATCATCACCATCGGGAGCATCCTTCTTGAAAGGACATTCTCTAGCATAGTGACCAGGCCTATGACAAGTGAAGCACTTTCCCTTCTTTCCCTGGGCCCCTGCTTTTCCCTTGTTCTTTGGACCACCAGAGTTCTTCTTTCTAGAATGAGTAGCGTATGCAACATTTCGTCCATTTCCATACTCCTTCATTCTTGATTCTTCTTGAACGCATCTTGACAGTACTTCGTCAAAGTCAAGTATCACATTATTATTTAGAATGGTAGCGCTGAACACATGCCATTCAAATGAGAGCCCTCCAAGTGCGGTGAGTACCATCTCTCGATCAGCTATTGTCTCCCCAATAGCTAGCAGATTGTTCCTGATTTCAATCAGCTTCAGAAAGTATGATTGGAAAGACTCATCCCTACCTTTCTTTAGATTCATCAATTGATTCTTGAAGAATAGTACTTGATTCGCATTGTTGGCCTTGAACATGAGGATCAATTTATCATACATCTCTTTGGATGTGCCCAACTCAGAGATGTAGGCCACCAGGCTTTTATGAATGGATTTCCTGATCATCAGCTTTGCTTTGATCTCCCCCTTCTTGTACTTTGTTTTGGCAGCAGCAGTAGCAGTGGATGGAGGTTCTTGGATTTTATCCTGCACATAGTCCATGACATCTTGGTCTTCCAATTTGAGATCCAATATCATTTTCCAAGCATGGAAGTCATCCTTCCCAATTAATTTGTCATCCTCCTTGAAGCCATAGTTTGTGGAACCCATTTTCTTCTTCGGTGATTGCAACAAATTGGGCTTGTCTTCACCTCAACTTTGATACCATGTAAATTTATGTAGATGTTCTATGCTTGATGCAACTTTACTTTTCACTACAGCAATCACATAAACAATCAAGTAAAATGCTAATAGAACATACCAGAGGATCTATAGAAGAAAAAACAAGAAACAGAGGAATGTGGTGGTGCGTTACGGCGGTCAACAGGATGCTTCAATGTAATATTCCTTTTTTTGGTGTCACCTACTATCGGGTCAGGTTGGACTTTCAGAGTTAGGAGCAGACAGGTCACATGTACATATTGGTGCTACCAGTGGGCTCAGGAGCTCTTTGGAGGAGTTTTGAGGAGTTTTCTTGGTTTCCGGAGGCATTCGCTTGATATACTCCATCATCCAAGCAGTTTGGCTTTCGTTCCGGTGCATTCCCATAACTTTCGGAAATTTGAGTTATTTATGGGCTTAACTTAGCTAATTACACTCAAGGTGGCATTCTGGGAGGAATAGATGATGGAACACCTTAGTGTAATAGCTCATTGGAACCGGGACGAGGATACCTACAGGGTCGGACAGTTAGACACAGATTCCAGTGATCGGAGGAGGCGTGGTAGCCGATTTACCCTTTTCTCCATTAAAAAGGAATATTTTAATAAAAGGGAAAAGTGCTCCATGAATAAAATAATGCTTTAGATGGCTCCAAGAGATCTATAAAAGAAAGGGAGGAGGCCATTGGGAGATATCTTTGGAGCAGATCATTTTCTTGTGTATGAGAGGTTTGAGGACGTGGTTCTCTACTTCAGCCGTAGCCCTAGGACGGAAACCCTCGGGTGATTTGTGAGTATTGGACGGAAACCCAATACCCTTGAGGAGGTTTCACTCAAAGATCTCACAGTGCTTCAGTGGAGTTGGGAGAGGTCAGTTTTTCCATAGCCGATTTGCAGCAGCCTCCTTGCCGAGCCATCTACATCATTTGCCAGCATCATTCATCAGTGGGCCAGAGATCTTTCTGGGTTTGCTCTGCTTGCTTGGAAAGCTCAGGTTCCGTTGTTCCTTTATGTTGATGTACTTTTTATCATGGATTAATAAAATGGCTCAGTGATTTTATCGGCATCCATTGTGTTCTATTAGTGGCTGTATGTATATTTCTATTTATTTTGCTGCTTAAGTTTATTTCTGCAATTTTAGTTAAAATATCCCATTTGGGATATTACAATGGTATCAAAGCATCAATCTTGGCTCCGCCTGCGGTTTCAGTTGCAACTATCATTGTGTTCTATTAGTGGTTGTATGTATATTTCTATGTATTTTTCTGCTTAAGTTTATTTCTGCAATTTTAGTTAAAATATCCCATTTGGGATATTACAGTGGTATCAGAGCATCAATCTTGGCTCCGCTTGCGGTTTTAGTTGCAACTATCATTATTAAAGGGTGTGCCAGAGGAGCCACAAATCCACTGCCTGAAGAAATATAAGAATTCTCTAAAAGGGCTCTACAAATTTTTCTTAGTAAATGTCCTACAATATGTCGACAAATTGTTGAATGCACAATAAAAGTTCGACATCTGAGCCAACGAGGAGTAACGTGTGGACTTAATCTTAAGTAAGGGCCGAATCACTGGTTAAGAAGGTCGGTCAATCATCCTTGTCGGAATTTATAGAATTCTCTGATGGTGCCATCGGGCCCAAGGCGGATACTGGGCCAATATTCCTAAAGAATAGCAGGTGGACTCCGTATGATTGATCAATTGTTGTCTAATGAAGAGCTGAATTTTTCTGAGTTGAATGCTTTGCAGCCGAACGAGTTAGGCCAACGGAGTGCATGAAGTGGGTGTGTATCAGTCGGAGTTGAGCGTGGAAATGTAGTGTTATGCACAATTAAGCAATGCAGTGGGGACCGTGGAATATTAAAAGGTGTTTGAGTCACAGAATCTGGGGCTGACTCAGACATTCTAGCAGGCGGATTGACTCAAACCGAATTGAGGTACGCGTATGTGATTTTGAGCGGGCCATTCGCTTAACGATGGGTAAAATTTACAATCATCCATCTTCACCCGATTAAGGCCGTGAGCACGTGAGCATCCATTCGTGGTCGATGGCTTTACATGAACGACTCAGGTCATCTTGGAGCATACGATCAAACGACGACGTCAAGACAAAGATACTTTGCGGCTCATGGGTGAAGTAACAATTTGGGTCGAGCTACCAGGTGGGCCACGAGAAATGTTTTGTCGTATCAAGGCAAACTGGCCATGAAATTATCGTAGAGAAACGATCTGTGGTTGATGGTGGAGCATCGAGTGCAGAACTACCCAGAATCGCGTTCTAGAATTGTGTAAGATGGTGGAAAGGCGGGCATATGTTTATAAAAAGGGGCTGCAAAATTCAAGTGGAGCTTGAATCGTATGTTCAGAACACTTTCGTGAGGCCAAACCACTGCCACGTTAGCCGTGCAGGGACAAATTACACGTACAATTGAAGTTGCTTTCTGGAGTCGAGTTCACTGTGATCTATGGATTGTCAAAATTAAGAGTGTAAGAAGGCTCGAGCCATATACATGTGCTCATGAAATCCAAAAAAAAAAATTGTTGGCAACAATTCAAAGAAGAGCTGGTGCGATTGGAGCCAACAACTAGGACCGTTAACACAAAGCTTGGACAACCAACGTTAGGGGTGCAGAGTCCATTTCTGTAGCTATTTATTGAAACCGCAAGTGACATGTAGCCCAAGGGTACATAAGTTGATCGAGATTTCCCTTATAAGTTGATATTTCTTCCAGCCATCCATATCAGGTTCTTCCACTCATATTTAACGCTTTGCATTTTTTATTTATTTGCAAAGACCACATGTCTACTGCGTGGGACGGGTATATCATTATGAGCGGGCCGTGAACTTCCATGGTGTTAGACATCCTTCACTGTGCACGCAGAGAAAGAATGATCCTATCTCAACGGTGCTGAAGGAGCACGATGTTAATTCACAACTATAGCTGTATGACATGTTAACGATGCTGTTATAGCGTTTGGGAATAGCAACATGGACATTATCTTGCTGAAGGCACATTGAGTTTGGCCTATATCCTGAAAGACGTCTCTCTGATAAATATATATATTAGATTTCTCTATACTCAGCAGAAATGATGTTTTGTTGGGCATATCTTCAACTATGGTTGTAGCAGGCAGCAGAAAGCAGTGAAATGAGGGGGGGTTACTCTCTGAAAGTCATCCTTGCTGCGATATATGAAGGATGGGCGTAAATTCAAGGCATTCACAGCACTCAATCAGGTTCTCCTAATCCAAAGGTGTGATACATTTCTCATAATTTTATTTGCATCTTTGTTTGTTAATACCGTCACCAATATCACACAATTTATGTTTTAGTCCGTGCCTTAAACATTCAAGCCAAACCTCACCTATAGCAATAAGGGATGTCAAGTATTTGACAAATTCTCTGTGAGTGACATACACTTAAAACTCAGAAAAATAGTAAATCATTGGTTGAACCATGGAGGGATTCCTAAACAGTTTGAGAAAAATAAAAACAGAAGTTGGTTCCTTGAATAACCATGGCACACACCCAGAAACCAAGCAGAACAGCAGACCTCTTTCAAGAGGGATTTGTGCCATCCTGCAAGAAGGACAACCAAAATATTTGCAAGAAGAATTGGGGATTGGTCACAAAATTTTTGCACTCGGGACAGATCTGAAACACATGAAGATGTCATGGAGAGTTTTGTCCAAACTATAAGAGTTTAATGAATTCATGTCCACAATAGACCAAGCAGAAGGGAAGAAACTGATTTGGGCTCTAAAGCCTGCTATGCTTGCTCTTATACAGCCCAAATTCTTGGAGGAACCTTGTGAAGGGGTCACACTTCCAGTTGCAGCTTGCCTCAGTAACATCATGAAATTGACCGCACCTCTAGAGCCATATAATGATGATGTTATGAGAAGGATTATGAGATTGATTGTAGAGACTTTTCAGGATTTGGACAACAGTGCAGGCTCTACCTTTGGGAAGAAGCTTGAGATTCTATGGAGTATGGCCACAATCAAGACTTATGTCATCATGTTTGACCTTGAGTGTGATGACTTGATTTTGCAGATGTTCCAATGCTTCTTCAGCATTAGGAGACATCATCTTGACACCGTCATAGCACACATGCAGTCCATCTTGTCATCATGTATGAGAGACCATGAGACCATTGGCCGAGAGTTGCAGACCCGGTTGTTGAGCGTCTGGAGGAGAGAGCAGTTGGTCTCGCCCGCTGCTTATGAGCTAGCCCAAGGGCTAGTTGAGCAGAACATTGATTTTCTCCGGAGACAGTTGACCAGGGAGGAGCTGCTCCAGTTTGGTGGGTCAGGCAGTAGAAATGAGTTGAGGAGGAAGGGACTTTGCTTCATTTGCAAAGAACCTTGGGGACCTAATCACTCATGTTTGAGAGATGTAGATGATGTGGCAGAGGCAGGACAGGAGGGCATTCCTTCTGTATTTCAGGGTGAGGACTCTTCTTCAGATGAGTCCATAGGATCAGTTGAGGACGCTTTTGGGGAGCTAGGGCAGTCATGCAGAGATGATGACAGTAGACCGAAGCTGTGTTCCAATGTGCAGGGTGAGCAGTCACGGGACTCTGCGGGAGATACTCTGGGTGAAGAGTCACTTGTGACGATTCAGCCAGAGCAGCATGTGAGGGAGCCTGAGTCGGCAGAGGAAGACACTATTCACATCAGGCATGATATTCCTTTGGGGGGGAGCCAGATGGGCGCCCACGTTGAGCCAATGAGGGATATGCCACTAACATTGGGGTCAGCCATTGAGGTGGAGCAGTCAGATGCACCGACATCGAGTACAGTGATAGCAGTTGCAGATCCATAACCTCTAGAGGTGTTGGAGGTTGATGGGATTGTTCTGCAGGGGGCTAGTAGACAGCAGGAGCATGACATTCCTAATCAGGAGTGGGAGGAGTTGTTGGAAATGGTGGAGCATCCATCTGTGGGTCGACACATTGATGAGGTGCAGATAGATGTACATGCAGTCAACAGAGTTGTAGTACTTTCAGTGAGTAGCACTCTCCAGGAGTACATCGATGGGGCTTGCAGCATATCTTGGCCACTTTGGCCCATTATAAAGAGAGGGGCTTTCTTCTACAGGCGGATTTCATTGGCAGATAGGGCAGAGTTGTGTGAGTTGATTACGGGCTGGCAGCAACACTCCAGGCATGTTCCATATGCAGTTGTTGCTACATTGGATTCTTCTTCCAGGATGGATTGGCGGGAGATCATGAGTTGGTATCCTTTTGATGGTACGATATTCTTCGTAGGGAGCACAGCAGGGCAAGGGCCCTTAGGCATGACAGATGATACAGGTTCCAGTTGGCAATGGGGTAGATTCTTCAGCATCCCATCCCGGTTTTAGGAGAGCAGAATCAACAGTGGATTTAGTCAGGGATTGGATTGGAGAGAGGTGATGAGTTGGTACACAATTAATGGGGCAACTTACACTGTCATAGATCTAGCGCAGCAGGAGACGTGGTCTTCCCCTCTTAGAGCATCAGTCATAGCTAGAGGCAGTGCGCAGTCTGGGCCGTGGGACTTGGGCAATGATTGGCCACCGTGGCATGGGGATCCGGGAGGATTATTTGATGACAGGTACAGTGAGAGATCAGTTTGGGATCCCGGCATTGAGGGGTCTATTCCGGGTGGCTTGACACAGGCACATAGTTGCACCAAGAGGTTTGTATGGGATCCGGGCATTGGGTCTCAGTTGCATCAGGCCGACAGAGTGGCCCACATATTTGGATTGCTTGAGGGCAAGCAATCTTGGGGCGGAAGGTCTGTAATATTCCTTTTTTTGGTGTCACCTACTACGGGGTCAGGTTGGACTTTCAGAGTTAGGATCAAACAGGTCACATGTACAGATTGGTGCTACCAGTGGGCTCAGGAGCTCTCTGGAGGAGTTTTGAGGAGTTTTCATGGTTTTTGGAGGCATTCGCTTGATATACGCCATCATCCGTGCGGTTTGGCTTTCGTTCTAGTGCATTCTGATAACTTTCGGAAATTTGAGTTATTTCTGGGCTTAACTCAGCTAATTACACTCAAGGTGGCATTCTGGGAGGAATACATGATGGAACACCTTAGTGTAATAGCTCATTGGAACCAGGACGAGGATTCCTACAGGGTGGGACAGTTAGACACGGATTCCAGTGACCGGAGAAGGCGTGGTCGCCGATTTACCCTTTTCTGCATTAAAAAGGAATATTTTAATAAAAGGGAAAAGTGCTCCATGCATAAAATAATAATAAAATAATGCTCTAGAAGGCTCCAAGAGATCTATAAAAGAAAGGGAAGAGGCCATTGGGAGATATCTTTGGAGTAGATCATTTTCTTGTGTATGAGAGGTTTGAGGACGTGGTTCTCTACTTCAGCCGTAGCCTCAGGACGGAAACCCTTGAGTGATTTGTGAGTATTGGACAGAAACCCAATACCCTTGAGGAGGTTTCACTCAAAGATCTCACAGTGCTTCAGTGGAGTTGGGAGAGGTCAGTTTTGCCATAGCCAATTTGCAGCGACCTCCTTGCCGAGCCATCGACATCATTTGCCAGCATCATTCATCAGTGGGCCAGAGATCTTTCTGGGTTTGCTCTGCTTGCTTGGCAAGCTCAGGTTCCATTGTTCCTTTATGTTGATGTACTTTTTATCATGGATTAATAAAATGGCTCAGTGATTTTATCGTCATCCATTGTGTTCTATTAGTGGCTGTATGTATATTTCTATTTATTTTGTTGCTTAAGTTTATTTCTACAATTTTAGTTAAAATATCCCATTTGGCTAATTGGGAATATTACATGGTAGACAAGAAACAACTGAATCTCCTGCCCAATCTTTGGTAGACAAGTCAGTTGGGCTGCAACCTCATCATTGAAGCTCCATCGACTGATAATCTGTGCTAACATCTGGAGAATGATGCACAACTACAGCTCTGCACTGCGTAAGCAGACTCCGTCTGCACTGTTGAAGTCACATCAACCCCTTGTGCTGAAATCTCTCACAATGTTGCTGCACTGTGTTGTCCTCCTGAAGCCTTCTATGCTACTGCAGCTCTGCTTTGCGTATGCAGCTCTGCTCTACGTTGTTGAAGTCACATTAGCCCCTACACTGCTGCTGCATCTACGTTGTTGTTGCATTTGCACTGCGCTACTCCTTCCAGCCTTCAAATTTTCCTCTGCTTCATCTGTGATCTATGCACCCACTGCTCCAATTGTCGCACTACTGTCTTAAGGCTCCCGTAGCTCGGATGTGATCTAAGAGATGAGTTGCTCAAGGATCCCACCATCATTCTGTAGTTGCTCTACAGATCCATGTCGCCCCACTTTTGTGGTTCATGAGCGCTCATGGCTGCATCATCTTCTGACCCATCATCTGCCACAGCAGCCTTGGAATAAGAAGCTTCCTTGTCCTTTTTCTTCTGAGGACAATTGCTAGGGAAATGTCCTAATTCATCACACTAGAAGCACTTGATCTTAGATTAATCCTTCTTCTTCTTTCCCTGTTGCCTCTTTGATGCCAAGGTTGCAACTTCTTCATCTTCCTTCTTCACTTTGCTTGATCTAGAGTTGTACTGCTTCTTAGTGATTCTGCGGACTTCTTCTTGACGCATGATTGCCCACAAGTTGTCCCAGTCTGGGAGGTCCGCTCTGCCCAAGATACTTTGGACAAAGGTTTCCCACTCATCTGTGACTGCATTGAGAGCAGTCTTGACCATCACATCATCTTCCACCTTAACACCCATCGCAGTCAACTGGTCTCTAATCGATTGTAATCTAAAGAGGAAATGTTCCATGTCTTCTCCCTTGGTCATCATGAATGACCGCATCTGAGTCTCCAACAACATCTTCCTTTGGACAGATTTTCCCTCATATAAGGATGTTAAGGCCTTCCACATTTCATTAGTTGTTTTCTTCTCAGTTATATGTGGGACAATATGGTCTTTAATTCCATCCATTATCAGTCGCTTGGCATGTCCAGCAGCTTCATTATGCTTCCTTAGGAGATCTGCATAGGTCGGTGTAGCCAGAACTTGTTCTGCATGGTCTCTTAGATGATATGCTTCTAGGATTATCAAGATCCTAGCCTTCCAAACTGAAAAGTTGAATAGGCCATCCAATCTGTCCTGATCACACAGTCCATGAGGAGCCATCTACTCAAAAATTTGTTGGAGCTTCCTTTCTCTTTGCTAGAGATCTGGATCTAAGGCCCTTGGCGAAACAGGCACCTTTTGCTCCCTCTGACCACTGATTTCCCATCTTGGAAATCTTCCAAATCAACAATGATTCATCTCTCTTTGATCCTCTAATCAATCTACAAGTTTCTTTGGCTAGAAACTCTCTGAGAAGTTGATCTCCTCCCGCTCTTTGTCACTAGTGCTTAGGCTAAAGTTATGAAAACTTCATAAATTTAACCCCACCAGCACCTTCTGAAGTTCTGTAGCTCTGCTTCAGGCACTTCTGGATCTGACAGCGTCAAATCTACGTCACATTGGCTGGCTTTAGACAATCCCAACATTTCCTCTGCGCAGTAAGTGCGTGAGCCTGCTGGGAGACAGCGTAAGACTACGTCACACTGCACTCTGCGTAACTTTGATTCTCTGAAAACTACGTTGTCCCTTCAGATCTACCCATCCGCTGCTGCTACACTTACTACTGCTTTCTGCAGCAAGATCCTTCAGTGTTCTACTGGTGACCCTCCTAGATCTGCAATTGCTCTGATACCATATGAAAATTTTTGAGTGCTACTTATGCAGAAATCTACTATTAGATCTAGTTATGCTCCTACTTAATTAAGTTATTAACTGAAAAATTCAGATTAATATCGAAGCAAAACACATAACAGACTTTCACCAATTCAGATCTAGAAAAAATACATGCACACATAGACAAAGTGACACAGTGATTTTCTGGACAATAGTCCCTAGAAAAAACCCAATGCAGGAAAACCGGTCTACTGGCTGCTGGAGGGTTTTATTATTAAGATTTTTCAGAATACAGCAAATCTGGGCTCCAGATCTAGAAAACCCGACAAAGAAAATTAGGCCCTAGAAACCCCAGCGCTGCCCCTGAAGCCTCTGCGTCAACATCTGCAGCCCCTGCGTCCCTCAGCGCTAGCCTGGAAAGGGTTGTGTAACCCTAGACTAGATGACACAGTGCCTACGCTGCCCGTAAGGGTCTCTGCGTAACCTCTGAGGGTTTCCAGCTGCCTTATGTTGCCCTGGGAGTGACTGCGCAGCACCTGCGTAGCTGAAGCTGCCTCTGCGTTGCGCAGCTACTGCCCTCTCTGCTGCTGCTACTCCTGCTTCTCTGTGCTGCCTCTAGAAGCTGCTCTCTGCCTCTTGCTGATTCTAGGCACTGGGATTAGATTATCCCCTTTGCCTAAACTCCCCTTTCTACAGCTGAAACACTTTTGAGAATTCTTAGCAAACCCTGCCCTAGAATCTCAACTTAGCTTCAGTGCTCTGCCTCTGTGTGTCTTTACAAATGACTCCAAGCCTTTCCTTTATACTTTTCTCATTGGGAAACCAACGGCCATGATAAGATCTTGAATCAATGGCTAAGATTAAAAAAAAGTTTGATCTGTGTGACTTAAGACAATTTCATCACATGTTTAATTTAATTAACTTTAATTATTTAATTTCCTAAGTTTAGACTTAGGAAATACATTAAAATAATTAATTAATTAAATATCTCCTAAACCAGATGAAATTTCCCAAATGCCTTTCTGGGTCTTGTAGATCAATGTGTACGCTAGTCCCTCTACAAATTTTGGGAGCTAGAGCACATCCGATGCTACCCCCAACTACACAAAAATCTCAACAAACTCAAGGTAGAACTCCTCACCCGAGCGGGCACTCGAAGTCCCCGAGGGGCGAGGGTTGGGATCTCCGCTCGAAGACACCGTGTCTTTGAACAACACTTACAAACTTGGCTAAAGAATGTAAGCGTGCTCAATATCTATTAGACGAAATTCTGAAAATGCATAATAGAATCAATGAGAAGATAGGCCCTCACTCCCTTTTATGCTTGGAGACCCTAACTCTCCCTTGAGCCCCACCATGTTGCATTGTAATCCTTTGCCACGCGCCACCCTCGCCTACTCTACATTGTCACCGGCCCACGCTACCTCTGCGATGTCCCTCTCCTTGCGCTACTACTGTGCGATGTCCCTCTCCCTACGCTATCACTTGGTCCCCACAGGGCCCCACGCTGAAATCATAATGTTGGCTAAATGACTTTAGGGAGTTTATTTCTCCTAAGTTGGGTGATGGGTCCCAACACCCTTTTATTTATGATTGAACATTAGAAAAGAAAAATCTCAGCAAAAATCATCTTGGAAAGCCTTATAACCAAGACAGTATGAGATACATTTTATAGCGGCTTTGCACTCGAGGGTTTCAAGCAACGGATTTGCAATGCACTCCCTAAGGTTATTTCGAAGTGTTTGAAGATGATATGGTGTTATGTTTGAAGGATATGCACTCAATACTAGCTCATTAATCTGAATCCCAAAATTGCATTTACGAATATAAAGCCCTCCCCCATGGCCATCTTATGCACAACTATCGGAGGAATATATGTTGGTGGTTAAAGGTGAAAGAGTCACATATGGGCCACATCCAAAAAAAAGTTAAACCCTAGCATCTAAACGGAATGATTGAGGATGGTTCCTATTATTCTCCTTGTTGTCTCTCTACCGTACGAGGCACATCTTGTAGCTTATTTAAAAGGTCATTTTCATTGATCCCGGGAAAATATATCAACACTCTATTGTTTTCATTGAAAAAGAAAGAAAAAGGTGCATATGATATAGGTTAAGATCATTTGTTTGTAGGTCTTCTCGGGAAGTCACTTTCATCTTTCTCGAGACTATTCATTGCTCTTCTATCGTCAAATATTCCCTGTGTTGCCGGTTAATGGTTTGCACGTCCCACGATATTTTATATCAACAGATGAGCATTTTGGTTTGATTACACTCAAATAAATCGTGTCTATCCAAACCATGTACAAATATTTGATAATTTGGCTGTTGATCTAACCTAAGTATCTTCGATCGTGTTTTTTGCATGGTTTGTAGTGTCTGTACTGCCAAAATGATTGAATAATATTTAGTATATATAGCCCTTGATCTAGCATAGCTAGATGGAGTATTTGAGCTAATATAAACGGTTGAATTGCTATCATGATGTAATACTCCGACGATGATGGAATGCCCTTGCAAGCTATGCTAAAGCATATTTGAAGGTCGTTGGAAGTGTTGAAAATGTAATGAAGGAAGGTCTTTTGGCATGTGCCTTAGCCGAGTAAGACCTAGATCCATCTTTCTCTATCATGAATGTGAATTCATGAGATAAACTTTCAGGTATGATGAGTTGATGCATAGTGTTGGAGCTTGATGCGTTGCAGTCTTCTTCGGTTAGACTATAGGATGAGGTGGCGGAGACAAGTCCCGATGGGACAAGTTAAAGCTCCCGCAAAGAGAAGTTCACTTAAGACAAGTTAAGACTTCGAGTCACGAGTTAAATCCTCAATAAACTCGGTTCACATGTAATATTCCTAATTAGCGACGGCTAATTGGAATATTCAATTTTGTATAGTTTTGCCGTCTATAGTTTATAAATAAATAAAAAGTGAGTAGAGAGGGTCTAACTCACTTAAGTGGAAAATAAAACATCCTCCTAGTAGCATAACGTTGTAACCCAAGGGGAGCCAAGCTCACGTTAGCTCTGAAGCTTCGAACGCGAGGAGAGGGTTGGACACGTGGCAAGAGATGGAGGCTACGTTGAGGAGATGGCCTTGGGATTGGAGGAAGGCCAACGTTATAAAAGAAGGAGGAGCCTTCTCATTTGATGGATTCGTTGTTGATGATATTGAGCTAGACGTTTTGTCTTCTTGAGCCTGTTGGGCTGTTGCTTTGTCGTCGGCGTGACTGCTTAGTGCATTGAGTGTCTCGGTCGGGAATCTCGCCCTTAGCCAGGGGACTTCAAGTGCCACACTGCTCGGGCAGGGTTATTTCTTCGGTGTTTTGTGAGAGGTTTTGTTGTTTGGATTTGTTGCGGAGGCCGGGCTTTCATAGAGGCTAGCAACATCGGGAGAGAGAGGACGCGATCCCTTTTTGGAGGTACTCCGGATCAAGATTTCTGAAGATTTAGCCGAGATTTTGAGCGAGAGGATCAGCCTTTGCCGGTAGGAGGATTTTGGGGGAGTTTGAGGCGGTGTCTCGGCTATTCTCATTTAGCCCGCTGCCGAGCCTTGGACGGGCCAGCTACTTGAGGAGGGTATTTTCGGGTGGTTTTCGGGGGTTGGCTATATGGTTTTTGGGTTTTTGTGCACCGAAAGCTTTGGTGAGTAGAAAGAGGGTTTGCAGATTTTCAGCTCATTCGACAATAGAATCGGCTAGTCTTCGATTCATTCCGAGCGATACTGACTACACGGCGGCTTTTCCAGCCCACTGATGCACGCAAAAGAGTAGCCATTTCTGTATAGTTCAGAGTATTTCTTCATTTGCCTTGAGCAAGATTAGGTGCCATCACTACGATCACCTATTGTACTTCATTATATTTCTCGGATTAATAAAATGGCTTAGCATTTCCTCTCTATGTTTCTCGATGAGTTGCCGTATTTGCCGTGTTCCTTTCTATGCTATTATATATCCTGTTGCTCTCGTTATTTTTTATATATTCTTGAGCATGCTAGTTCTATACCACTTGGTGTGTTTATCTTTCACTCTTAGACAGTACGGGAAAGGGCAGGGTAGCCCTGCGGATCTCGTCCTCTCTTCGGAGCGGAATATCCGATAGAATTCCCTCCTAGTCCATCTGCGGTTGGAGTTTGCCGTGTTTTAGAGATATTCCCGAAACGGGATATTACGGTGGTATCGAGCATAGTTGCGCTCAGCACGTGGTCTATGACACCGAGGAAGAGACCATATATTTGTTACAGAGGCGGAAGTACATGAGACCGGTGAGCGTAGGTTTGGAGAACACCTACGGAGAGGGAGATTGTGTTCGGGTGGTGGACACCGAGTAGGAGAGAGAGCACATGACAGGACGCGGAGCGGGGGAGGAGCCTCGTATTAGATTCAAAGCGGGAGAGGGCCGATGGCAGAGATGACACGAGGCCAAACGGTTTGGGGAGGCACTCCTCAAATCGGTGCGAAGTTTAGCTCAGATAGATTGAGGTGATGGGTCGAGATTCACCGCTCGTGGAGGCTAGAGCGGCGTGAGGACCACGGGTTTTCCGGTAGGAGAGGGATCAGGTAGCATCCCATCATTTGCCGGGCATGGTGTCGCTCATCGTGATATTCCTCGGCCCGGTGGCTTCAGTGCACCTACCCGCCTACTATGCCCACTTTCTGCGCATACGAGGGGCGGAGCCCTAGCAAGCGGCCGAGCCCGGACATGGGCGAGTATTTTGTGAGTATCGGGCCTATGGGCGAGTTCGGGGATGTCTCTCATTCCAGGAGGATTTTTGTTCGACTCCGCGTGACAGATGACCCGCGACCATCATAGAGGGCACCAACATTATCATGATGGGAGATACCCATCACACATACTAGCGATTCCATTTGCCTACATTTGATGGCTCATCAAAGTTCCGCAAAGTCTTGGGTGGAGAAAAGCTGGACCTCTATTTCCCGAAGCTACTGCGGATGTCGAGAGCAGAGGCCATCAAGGTGGCAACATTGCATGTTTGGATGGTGAGGCCCCGGAGCGGTGGTTCCATCGAATAGGTGACACTCGGGCATTCTACGGTGACGACATATGCAGAGTTTACCCGGAGGTTGATGGAACGTTTTGACGGAGGATCCGGAACGAGCACTTTGTTGGTCGACGAGGCTCAAACGGTCAGGGGAGCCCGAGACTTACATTGCAGATTTCTTGAGGGTTTCAGGTGATGGTGCCGGATCTATCCGTGACTCGGATGATCTATATGTTTGTGGAGGGATTGGTGGCCGCACTCGGGGTCTAGTCGATCTACTAGACCGGCTACCTCCAGGATGCTATTAGCCAGAACCGGGGACTTACGTGAGGATGCATTGCCCGGGGACATGGACACCTTACCCCAGAGGCAGACGGTTTCTAGCCCAAGGGGAAGGATGTGAGGGTTCCTCCTCCCAAGAGGGAATCCACGGTCGAGCACGGATAGATGATGATGCCGGAGGGAGTTGAGGAAGAAGCGGTCCCCATGCTTCACTTGTCGCGAGCGTGGGCACTGGTGGCATAGGTGTGCTGGCAGCAAAGCACACTTCATTGAGGTCTTCTTCGATGATAGCGGGGAAGAGGATGAGGAGGATGATGAGGGCAGGAGATAGTCGGACGGCCCAAGATCGGGTTGCCGCCTCCACCTCCGAGGGACGGGGAGGTGCAACTTTGCCACCCACGGGAGGGGACCCTTGCGACCCTTGCGAGGATTTCCCACGTATTTGACGTTGCGCGTACGAGGGACAGATGCGTGGCCAACAAGTGTCGATCTTGGTTGACGGTGCAACCCACAACTTCATTGATGCACAGGGATGGTCAAGAGGAGGGGTATGCGACGAGAGCTTTGATGGATTTCCGATCTTGGTCCCGAGAGCCCGGACGATGCGGTGTGCTCGGTATGTTCCGAGTTGGCGATCGACAATGGGTACTCTAGACGCGTGATGATCACTTTTTCGTGATCAACATACCAGGATACCACGGTTTGGGTGTTCGGTGGTTGATTACTCCGGGGGAAGGTCACCACGGATTGGGAGGCCTTAGAGATGGAGTGGGATGACAAGAAGACCGGGAAGCATGAGAAGATCCACAGATGCACACTTACCCACCTCGGACGGTTTCGGCACACCGGATGGAGCGGACCTCCCGAAGAGGAGACATAGAGTGGGCGGTTGAGTTGTGGGCATCAGCAGCGCGAGGCCACCTGTCGAACGATTCGTACGGATATATAGGCCATCTTGAGCGGTATGATGCGGTGTTTGGGGATATACCACCAAAGCCGGCCACCGAACGAGGGTTTGAGCACACCATTGGAGCTTGAGCAGGTATTCGGGCAGATGATCACTACCCCCCTATAGGCATCCCAAAGCCTATCGGGGATGAGATTGAGCGAGCCATCCAAGAATTGTCGGCTCTTAGGCACATCAGATCAAGCACGAGTCTCGTTTGCTTCTTCGTAGTGTTGGTGAAGAAGAAGGACGGCACCTTGAGGATGTGCATTAATTACGAGGGCGAACAAGAAGACCTTGAAGAACGGTATCCTATACCCGGGATCGATGAGTTGATCGATGGTGAGAGGAGCCAAGTTCTTCTCAAAGATCGATTTGAGATCGTGGTACCCATCGGATTCGCGTGAGGGACAGTGACATTCCCAAGACCGCCTTTAGGTGTCATTATGGGCACTTTGAGTTTTTGGTTATGCCTTTTGAGCGACCAATGCACTGCACCACTTTCCGCCTTGCATGAACCATATCTTTCGCGGTCATCTCGAGGAAGTTTGTATTGGTCTTCTTCGATGACATACTCATATATAGCGAGGACTTGGGAGGAGCATCTCACGCATATAGAGGCGCAGTACTACGCATCTTGGAAAAGCAACGAGCTCTATGCTAAGCTCTCTAAGTGCGAGTTTGGGATGACGGAGATGTTGTGTTGGGGACACATTATGGGAGTGGACGAGTGAGGGTCCATGAGGAGAAGATTAGACCATCGAGAGATTGGCGGAGCCGAGAACGTGACGCGAACTTCGAGGGTTCATTGGGATATGTACCTGTACATGGAAGTTTGTCGAGGTTTCTCACGCGCTTGTTGCACCCTTACGATTTGACGAAGAAGGGGGCATTCAGATTGGTCGTGATACAGTAACGACGGGCCTTTCGATAGGCTCAAGGAGGTGATGAGTAGTTACCCAGATGCTTGCATTGCCGGATTTTACGCACCCCTTTGTCTTGGAGTGTGATGCACCCGGGAGAGGGGATCGGCGCAGACATTGATGCGGGGGGACACCCTATAGCCTTTGAGAGCCAGAAGCTCCTTCCACACGAGAGGTTGTATTCTATATACGACAAGGAGATGTTGGCCATCATGCATGCCTTGGCCAAATTCGGCGGTATTTGGTAGGGAACGAGGTTCGGTGGTGAGGACGGATCACAATGACCTCGAGTTCTTTTTGGAGCAGTAAGCATTACGTGGAGAGGCAACGTGTATGGATCGAGCAAGATCCAAGCATATGACTTTGACATTGAGTATGAGAAGGGTAAGAATAACGTGGTAGCGGATGCCCTTTCACGTAGGCCCGACCACGTTATTTCTTATGAGCTTGGATATAGATTGGAGGGCTTGCACTTTAGTGGAGTGCTCCAGAGGACGTATTTGCATGGCGAGGTGATGGATGGGCGGTGGCGGATGGATGATGCTGAGGGTGGTTGATGAGATCATCTACTACGGTGGACGGAGATCTTCTTGACCGAGGGATCTCGCGCATAGAAGAAGATACTCTAGGCATCACATGATTCTCCATTGGCAGTGCCATCGTGGGTTTTACCAAAACCTACAAGGCCATTAGAGAGAGGTTCTCATGGAAGGGCCTCAAGGAGGACGTACTCCAGACATCGTGAGTGCGATGTTTGTCGAGGAAAGAAAGGGGGAGATGAGCCATCCCGCAGAGTGTTGCGGCCCTCTTCCCATTCAGAGGGGAAATGGGAGAGCATATCGATGGACTTCATCACCGGGTTGCCCATGAGTGCCGAGCACAGGATTGTCTCTTTGGCTGTCGTTGATTGGTCGACAAAGTATGCGCACTTTTTCAGCCATATCCGCGCATTATACAGACAACATAGGTGGCCGAGCTATTCTTCGAGAGAGGTTTTCGTGCTACGTGGTCTTCCCTAAGACCATCACTCGTCAATGCGAGCACGGCCGCCTCATGGGCGGATTTTGGCTGAGCTTTTCCTAGCTAGTGGGGACGGAGTTGACACCGTGCAGGTTATCACCCACAAACGGATGGACGGACGGAGATAGTTAACAAGTGGCTAGAGGGCTGCTACGTAACTATGTCGGCAAGTGCGAGCGCGAGCATGGTTGAGATGGTTACATTTGGGGGAGTATTGCTACAACACGACACATCACATGTCCATTGGTATGTCACCATTTTATGATTTGTATGGGTATCATTCCTCATCTTTTCGCTGATGTGATGTCCTAGTGCTAGCAAGGCTCCTAGAGCGCAAGATTTGGATCCAAGAGAGTCAAGACATTCTACGAGCTCTCCAAGGACAATATGGCTACAACACGTAACCCAGCAGGAGCCCGTATGCCAACAGGGGGTCGGGTGGAGAGCGACTGTGAGGTAGGGGACTTGGTCTACCTACGATTACGGACATACCGATCATCGGCTGAGCAAAAGGGAGGCCGAGAAGCTCAAGCCTCGTTTTTACTGAGGCCATACATGGTGATACGCGAGATTGGGCGGAGTTGCGTATGAGTTGGAGCCGCCCCCAAGGCAACAAGATCCACAACGTTTTTCATGTATCATGCACGAAGAAGGCGCCCGGGCAGCGCAGGTGACCATGACGGATGAGCTACCACCCACGAATGATGAGGGGCATTTGGTGTTGCGGCCCGAGGCTATTATTGATACTGTGGAGAGGCAACTACGAGCGGATGACGGTCAGGAATTCTTGGTGAGGTGGAAGAATTTGCTGATGAGGATGCCACTTGGGAGAGTGAGAAGATTTTGCAAAGCATCCATCACTTCGGTTGTTTGAGGACAAGCAACATTTTCTGTGAGGAGATCGTAATATTCCTAATTAGCGGCAGCTAATTGGAATATTCGATTTTGTATAGTTTTGCCGTCTATAGTTTATAAAATAAATAAAAAGTGAGTAGAGAGGGTCTAACTCACTTATGTGAAATAAAACATCCTCCTAGTAGCATAACGTTGTAACTTAAGGGGAGCCGCTCACGCTAGCTCTAAAAGCCTCTGCGCGAGAGAGGTTGGACACGTGGCAAGAGATGGAGGCTACATTGAGGAGATGGCCTTGGGATTGGAGGAAGGCCAACGTTATAAAAGAAGGAGCAGACCTTCTCATTTGATGGATTCGTTATTGATGATACTCGAGCTAGACGTTTTGTCTTCTTGAGCACGCTCGTCGTTTAGCATGTCCGAAGACTCGTTTGTAGTGCATTGAGTGTCTCCTGGCCGGAGATCTCGCCCTTAGCACGAGGGGACTTCATGCGTGCTCTCGGGCAAGGTTATTTCTTCGCATTTTGTGAGAGGTTTTGTTGTTTGGGTTTGCCGCGGAGCCGGGCTCTCATAGAGGCTACGCGATGAGCGGGAGAGAGGACGCGATCCTTTTGGAGGTACTCCGGATCGGGATTTCTGTGAGAAAGATTTAGCCGAGATTTTGAGCGAGAGGATCGACCCTTTTACAATAGGAGGATTTTGGGGGAGTTTGAGGCAAGTGTCTCGGCTTTATTTTCATTTAGCCTTTGCGCCGAGCCTTGGAGAGGGCCGTCGTAATTCCTCGAGGAGGTATTTTCGAGTGGTTTTCGGGTGGGTTGGCCATTTTTGATATGGTTTACGGGTTTTGTTTGGATTAGTGAGTAGAGGAGGTTTACTGATATTTTCAGCTCATTCCGGCAAGGGGATCAGCCCCTAGTCGTCGAGCTCATTCTAGCAACGAGCAGCGACTACACGGCCAGATAGCTTTTCCCGACAGCCCGGGACGCGAGCCCGTAGAGCAAACGACATTTTCCTGTATATTACCCGAGAGTATTTCTTCACTTGCCTTGAGCAAGATTAGGTGCCATCACTCTGATCACCTGTTATACTTCATTATATTTCTCAGATTAATAAAATGGCTTAGCATTTCCCTCTCTATGTTTACGGATGAGTTGCCGTATTTGCCGTATTTCCTTTCTATGCTATTATATGTCTACTGTACCGTTATTTTTTTATATTCTTGAGCATGCTAGTTCTATACCACTTGGTGTGTTTATCTTTCACTCTTAGATAGAGTCCGAAAGGGCTGGTGTAGCCTCCCAGGATCCGTCCTCTCTTCGAAGGCGAAATATCCGGTAAATGCACTCCCGGTCCATCTGCGGATTTGGAGTTTGCCGTGTTTTAGAGATATTCCCGAAATGGGATATTACATCACAACTAGAGAAAATCAAGGAGCAGCCCTGAGCTAGTTGATTGAGAGCTAGTCCAAGTGTACTCAGAGACTTACTCCGCTTAAGCGGCAAAAGGAACTCGTTGAACTAGTGTGAACAACCATTCGAATTTGCCCTCTACGCATGCATCAAAGTCTATTAAGGCAAGAGAAGGACAAAGGCACAAGACTGATGATTTTTTGTTGTTGGCAGAGTGCATTGGTTGAGGAGTGAAGATCAGAATTCAAGGAGCAGAAGCGGATCCCAGTTTCAGCAGGAGATAATTGTGTGCAGGCCAAAATCAGCAAGGCAGGGCCAAGAGTATATTCTCAAGGCCGAGAGAAGTGACCTAGGAGCAGGCCGAGAGAAATTGTGGAGCTAATATTCCTTTTTCGAGATGCTATTTGTTGGCGACTGTAGTAGCTCATTGAATTGTAAATATTATTCGCTCAAAGAAAAATCAATAAGAAGACCACGACAAAGAAGGCGGGTTTTTCCATTTGGGTTCCCTGAGTAAAACAAGATTGTCAAATTTATGTGTGTGCATGTGTTTTTATTTCAGTATTTTCTGCTACATAATTGAATGTTCAGAAACTCTATATCATGGTGAATGTTAAAATTTGGTTTCGATTTTCAGTTGCCTTGATTTTTCAGTAAATTCATCCAAGTAGTTGCAGAGTTTCAAGAGAATTTAACATGATATCAGAGCCATGCTCTATGTAAAAACCAATACAAAGATTGTTCATTCACTGAAGAGCGTAGCCCATTCAGTAATTTTGTGATAGAGTTTGAAGAGCAGTATTTTGGATAACAGTATTTGGACAGCAGTCTGTCGTTCCAAGGACTAAGGGCAGATCACTGTTTAGAGGGGAGCTTCTAATTTCTACTCATCGAAGGAGTAAATTTAGTGGTGTTGGAAGATCATGGGGGTGCTAGGAATTTGCAAAGAACCCACAAACTGCACCCATAAATGCCCAACAGTTGATCTAGCATAACAAGAATGACACTAAGGCCAGGAAGATCATTCTTGAGGGGGTCAAAGACCACATTATCCCTCATCTCCATGGGAAGACAACAAGCAAACAATATGTGGAAAGCCATTTTGGCTTCATATCAGGGATCTAGTGATGCCAAGAATCTTGCCATTGAAGGACAAGCTAAGAAATATCTGGATTAGAAAAGGAGAGCCCATCATTACGTACCTTTCGAAGTTCACCCAAGTTCGGGATGAGCTAGCTGGAGTGGGTGAGACTGTAGCAGAAAAGACCTTGTGAGTCTTGCGCTGCCGGGACTTCATAAGTTTTGGGAAAATTTCCAGGATGCGTGTAATGTCCCTTCCTAAATTTTCGTAATGTTTGGAAAAATACATTTTTTTTCAATTTTGAATTAAATAATATAAAGTACCTTTTTGCAGCTAATATAGGAAATAAAGAAGGAAAAGAATAATTAAGTTGCTAGTGGAAGATGGGAGTCGGGGGACCCACAAGGGTAGTGTATTGGGGAAGAAATCAAATCGATTTCCCTTGGGCAAATCGAAATGAATGGAGGGACTTGGAAAAATTTCCGGGATGCGTGTAATGTCCCTTCCTAAATTTTCCTAACGTTTGGAAAATACATTTTTTCAATTTTGAATTAAATAATATAAAGGACCTTTTTGCGGCTAATATAGGAAATAAAGAAGGAAAAGAATATATTAAGTTGCTAGTGGAAGATGGGAGTCGGGGGACCCACAAGGGTAGTGTATTGGGGAAGAAATCAAATCGATTTCCCTTTGGGCAAATCAGAAATGAATGGAGGGACCCACGATTTTGCATGGATAGCACTTATAAAAGGAAGATTTGGAGAAGGCTTAGGTACCATTTGCATATTCAGATTTTCGAATTGCCTTAGCTATTTCGTCGGAGCCAAACGTTGTGCCGCTAGCACGGGAGCTTCCCAAGGAGAGAAGCTCACCCTTTCTTCTGGGTGGACTTCGAGTGCCACTCAAGAAGGGTTTCTTCGCCTTTTGGGATCCGGAGAGGCAACATCATATATCCCACACATTTTGGAGCAGCTCGGGATGTAGAGAGGAAGCCGAGGCTCACAATAGAGGAAGTCAACTATCGTGGGGGAGTTGGGTTGTGAAGGAAATCTTCCAGAAAGCGGCCATTGGAGGAGTCATTGGTGGATTTCAAGAGTGTCTGGAGCAGCTTCGGTCTCCCGAGAGATCAACTACACACAATACCTACTATTCTTCCTTCGAGACACAGGGCCCTCTACCCAAAGTGACTACACGGTCATTGAGGGCGCATTCGAGCTTGCAATATTTGTCGGAGGTGTTTTGGGTAGAGGAGGACCGGAGGATTGATTGGAGGTATATTTCAAGAGGTTCATCGGGTGTTTTGGAGTGAAGAAATCTTCAAGATGGGAGCTACAACAACGATGATTTTGAATTTGAAGAAGGGCCAAGTAGAGAAGGGTCCAATTTTGAAGATTGGAAGTTGGGGAAAAAGCTTTATGGGTTTCTGCGGGTTTTAGGCAAGGATCACCTTCCCAAATTCCTATAATTTTTTTAGTGCTTTTCAAATGGAAAAATCAAGTGCCAAATCATCCAGTAGGGTTGTTGAATCTAGGGACGATCACGGTGGAGCAACTTATTGCAGAGTCAGCTTGTATCATTTTGCTATTGTTCCATCTTATATTGTACTCAAATGATCTATATTAATAAAATTGGGTGTTCCGGGCATATTTCTTGTATCGCATTGCTAAAGTAAAAAAATAAGTGTTTAATTTATTGCATGTTTTCTATATTACCGCAAATTTTCTATTTGGAATATTATAGTGGTATCCGAGCATGTTCTTGGCCGGTGTGGGTAACAAGAGCGAGTAATGCCATGAAAGATACCAAGGAGTGGTTTTTCATAGAGGTCGTGTCGAGAGGCAGGTAGAGGTAGAGGTAGAGGTCATGGGAGAAAAGGTAACGCATACCCATTCTCAAACACGAGAATAGAAGCTAGAAGGGAAGGTATGGACTAGCCCAATGAGGAGGAGAAGCCTAGGCCAAGGGCTAGGGATCGGATTTTGTAGGAGCTCGGAAGAGCGAATCAAGGCAAATGATGAGTCAAGAGGCAGAGTCATGATAGACATGATGCAGCAAGTAATGCGGGATTGCATGTGGGTGCAATACCATATAGGCAGACAGTAACCTCAAGGTGATGGAGGTTCCGGAGTCGGGAGGTAGTCGCACATACCAGCTCCCACACACTCCATAGCGTGGGCAGATTGGCGGCACCTTTGATGCCAGAATTTGGGCGTAGAGGAGTCAAAGCCCGAGAGAGAGCCGAATCCAGCTTGATGATCTAGTACACTCGGCTCACATCGAGGGCATCAATGAGTATGAGGGTTTGGGATGCTCGGATTGGACGGGTGATGTCCTTTGGTGAGTTCATTCACCTAAAGGAGAGACGTCCCGCGAGGGCCGGTCATTATTTCGCGAGGAGGATCATCCCAGCCATGAGGTACAAAGTTTATTGGGAAGGTCACACTTCCAAATTTCAATGGGGGTGCAAAGAGTTCAACACGAGCATTGATTCAAAAGTTGGACACCTATTTTCATTTGAATCCCATGAAGGAAGCGATATGCCATATGATTTGCAACTCTTCACTTGGAAGGAGATGCCCAAGAATGGTGGTACCACGGGCTGATTACACTGGGAGCATATTCATATCACTTCATACCAAGAGTTCACCCGAAGGTTGTTGGAGAGATGAGAGGAAGGATCCGAGTTGCAATTCTAGGAGCTAGCTCACTTGGAGGCGTGACAGGCAACGCAAGGCCCTACATCACCGAGTTCTAGAGGCTAGCGAGAGATGGTAGACGGATATTTTACGGGAGTCGCTGATCATGTTGTTCAGTAGAGGGGCTTGGCTGAGCCACTGCGTGGACAAGTGAGGGGCCTACAAGCCCACATATTTACGAGATCTCCATCTCTCGAACTCAAGATATGATCGACGCAAAGGGTGCTCGAGAACAAGGCCTTCATTCCCCTCGAGACCCACAACCCCATAGGGTAACAAAGATATGAGGCCACCACGGAGAGATGGAGGGTGTGGCCGCTGGATGAGGAGATACGGAGGGACCTCGAAGAGGAGGAAATTGTGTTTCACGTGCGCGAGAGCCTTGGGGCACCGGAGCACAAGTGCACTAAGGGCAAGGCCCATTTCATTGAGGTGTTCTCGGAGAGTGAGCCGTAGGAGGAGGAGACCGAGATAATGGAGAAGCCGAGGGATGAGGAAGGTCCATCGAGAGCGGAGGACCACCACCACACACAGAGGAGGAGGACCATTTGCTCCGAGTAGAGGGAGTTCTTGCTTCACTTCGGTGTGCGAGATACCGACACTCGGATTCGGGGGAACCATTCAAGGGTAGCATGTCTCGCTTCCGATTGACGATGGGGCCACCCACACATTTCGTGATGCCCGAGACAGTGGAGCGTAGAGGCATTCGGAACAACCACGATTGAGGGATTCTCAATCCTAATACTCCGGAGGCAGCGACTATGCAAGAGTGTACGAGATATGTCCTAGATTGACGCTATAGATGGCGAACTACACTCTCACCGATCATTTCTTTGTTGTTGATATTAGGGATACCAACGTGGTGATGGGAGTTCATGTGAAAAATTTATCGAATCCTCTAGCAGAAACCCTACCGCGAAAAACTCTGGTTTAGTTCTCCTACTTGTGTTTTTAAATTAACAAGTTATTTTCATAAATATTCGATAAAACATTGAAGTAAACACAATGCAACCTACTCATACATACAGATCAAGTACCGAAGAATTAAGCACATTCGACAAAGGACACACAAGATTTTCAAACAATTATCCCCCGAAAAACCCAATGCGAGAAAACCTGAGTGCAAATGACTCTTGAGGGTTTTATTATTATGCGAATTTCGAATACAAACTAGGGTACCAAGTAGTGGTTTACCCAAAGAGAAAATCACGGCAGGTAGTACCTCTATCTCCAAAAACGGATAATGTGGCTGATTCAGTGAGGATGAAGAACCCCATCGTAATATTCCCAATTAGCGATAGCTAATTGGAAATATTAATTTTGATCAATTTTTCCTTCTATAATTAAAACATAAATAAAAGTGAGTAAGAGGGGAATATAACTCACTTTAAAAATAAAGTACACTCCCTAGTAGACTCAATGTTGTAACTTAAGTGGGCCAAAGGGGGCCAAGAGACCACGTGAGGGGGACCCACTTAGACCACGTGGGCATAGACCGAGCAGTGGAAAAGTCGGAAAAAAATCACGACTTTTTCAAAAAAATCCCGATTTTTTTCCGTACGCCGATAAAATCGGCTCGACTTTTTTCCCGATTTTTTTTAAAACTTAAAAAAGTCGCGATTTAATCATTTTAATCCCGACTTTTTTGCCGAGTCGATGGAAAAAAATCGTGACGATGATTATAAAAGGCGAAAATTTCGATTTTTTATGTGTTATTTCCATTTGTTTGTCACACTCGTTGCATCGCCTTTAAGACTATGGAGACTCGAGAGTCCAAAGAGAGGGTTTAAAATTTTATTTACTGGTTTGCAACTTTGCATTGGAGACTGAGTTGAAGATTCAACACTGCAGCTCGAGCTTGCGGATTGGGAGGTGTTGCTCGGGTTTGTCGTCTGCCCTTTGGGTAGGTTAAAACTTCATTTTGTTACAAAATGATAAACAAATTATAATATCAATATTAAATGATTTGTTAGATTTTAATTTTTAAATGTAACAAATGTCAAAATCCCCTGTTTAGAAGTCTGCTACAGGCCGGCGACGTAGTAGCTACAGACCGCACCGATATTAACCACAACTTAAACCGACCGATATTTTATTATTAACCACATCCTTAAATGCCAAGTTGCGCCGAAAAAATCTAACTCGAATGTGTTGGAGAACTTGGAATTTGGAACCGACTTTCCCGAGATGATGGTATAGGCTCCGTGTTGGAAACGTTTGAGCTTATGACACCGCATATTTGGGAACCTCTACTCGTCCATAATACATATGCAACCATACTCCATTTACCACCTTGAATTAATGAGGAACCCCATGCTAATACTATGAACTTTATACCGTTTTGAGATCTCAAAGCATTCCCTGTCATCACAATATGCTTGATCTCGACATTCTTTGTCATGTCAAGTAAGCATTAATTGCAATGGTAATTAAGTTTTAAATTTGTACAGATCTCTCCATATTAAGTTTAGAACTCGTTTCTAACTTTCTCCGACTCCTTTCCTTCAACCCGCAACCTCGAACCAACATAATAAATAATAAATATTAAAATTTAAAATTAATTTAATTAAATTGAAAATTCATCTTGTAAGTTTGTAACTCGACCAGACTCGGAAGTTCTAAAATTCTAAGTTGAATCCTAGATTGAATTAAATTTTTAAAATTTCAAATAGTATCAACTTTCAATAATCAAAATTCAAATAAAAAAAATTCTAACCCTTGTTTACTATTTAGTGATTTTAATTTTTAATTTATGTGATGGGCAATTTTTTAATTTTTTCTTTTTAATTTTTTGTTTTGTGCCTGATGTTCAAACATCAAAAGTTTCAAACAAAATGCCAAGGAATTTGGATCCTTTCTCGGCAGTATGGTGAACCCGATCCTATACCCTGAACTCGGAGGTGTCAATAGAATGTATTTGACTTGCAAGTTGTGTGGAAAGCATATGTCAAGGGTGTCAACAGTATTAAAAATTCCATATAGGGGCAAATTCCCAGGCAAAATATAGAACTTTGCCCGTATCCATCTCCCGTAATTATCCGACGAGCCATTAAAGCCTTCGATGGAAAAAGAAGATGGCAAAGACACCGAGACAATAATGAAAAGGCAACTTGTAGGGAGCTCAAGACCGGGGGTAAGTGAGAGTGCTTTCTTCCCGCTTTTGCAAAGATCACCTTCCACTCCCAACCCCTCGACTTTTTTCATCCTTTTTTGTCCCTAGAACGACACCCGTGTGCACAACCCGGCATCAAATCAGCAATTAAAAAAAAGGAAAAGGCGAGGTCGACAGAGTTGGTGAGTAGATGTCTTCTATGGAGTGATGTTCCTTTCAACATTGCCAAGACAAACCCATTCTACCAACCTATGTTTGATGTTGTTGTCTGTCGATGGCTCGGGTACAAAGCCCCTACCTTTGCACAGCTTGAGAGGGCCTCTTCTTCAAGAGGAAAAAGAATGATTGCACTGCTAGATCGGGAGGAGTTTAAGGCATCTTGGGAACACACCGGATGCACAAAGTCATGTCAAATGGTTGGATCGACTGTAAGGGTAGGACCCTTCTTAACTTTTTTGGTTAGTTGTCCCAAGGGGACAATGTTTATGAAATCTGTTGATGCATCTCGCACACATTAAAGATGCACGTTTATTATGTGAGTTGTTGGACATCTTCATTCGTGAAATAGGCCCACGGAATGTTGTCCAAGTCATAACGGACAACGCCGCAAATTATGTTTCAAATCTGGCAAAGTTGCTTATGGAGAGGTATCCTACCCCGTTTTGGACACCTTGTGCTACTCATTGTATTGACTTGATGTTGGAGGATATAGGTAAGATTCCTATGGTGAGACATATTGTTGAATCATCCAAGAGCATAACAAAATTTATTTACAATCATGCATCCGTGCTTAGCTTGATGAGAAGATTCACCAACAACAAGAGCTGTTGCGTCCTCGCGATAACATGCTTTGCCACTACTTTCTATCTCTTCGATCTCGTTGAATTCTATGTGGGACGTGAAGAGCATGTTTCTTTCACACGATTGGCGTGAGTTATCTATTAGCCGCAAACCGGAGGGAGAGGGCATATGCGTGACTTGTTTCATATGATCGGCAGCTTTGGGTAGGAGTAGAGGAGGTGTTGCCATTTCGCAAACTTTGTAAGGTTTCTTCAGCTTGGTTGATGGAGAGAAGCCCGCAATGGGCTACTTGTATGAAGCCATGGATAGGGCCAAAGAAGCCATTCGTGCTTATTATGCGTGATAAGGGAGATGAGGGGTTAGAGAAACAACAGTCATATGGAGAGTGATTGATGACCGATGGAACAATACCCTCCATCGCCCCATTCATGCCTGCAAGTATCTACTTCAACCTCGCATTTTATTACTCCTGTGGTTTCGTATTTGATGCCGAGGTGATGGATGGATTCTTCACATGTGTTGAGAGGATGGTGGTATCCGAGCAAGAACGTGAAGAAATTTCCAAAGAAATGGAAATATATAGGATGGCTGGTGGCACATTTGGTTTTACCATGGATATTAAGAGTGGGACGACTAAAATGCTGTGTAAGTTTCAGCTTTGTTTCAACTTTCAACTTTCAAATTTAATAATTCATTGTCTCTTGAATCTTCATAATTTTTTTGCTTCTCATTTTTATTTTAACTTGTAGATGCTTGGTGGACAAGCTATGGTGGTAGAGTACCCCATCTCCAAAAGCTTGCCATCCGAGTGCTCAGCCTGACATGCAGGTTCCTTCCGGGTGTGAGCGCAATTGGAGTGTCTTTGACAAAAGACATAGCAAAAAAGCGCAACGAGTAAAAAAATTTCAAATTAAATTTTTGAAATATTTTGATTATTTTTACTATATAAATTTTTCCAAGTACTAATTTATAATCTATGACCCTTTTACAGTATCGGAATCCCAACGCCTCAATGACATGGTGTATGTCTACTACAATCTTCGATTGTGGATGAGACAAATTCGTAAAACTCCCGATATGGATGCCATTTCATTGGACAATATTGATACCACTCTGCTGCATGGAAGGTCGAGATCGAGAGGCCGCCATGGAATCGACCCTCGATTGGTTAGATGTGGGATCCGAGAGGCACTAGTGCGGAGGAGGAAGCAGATGTACAACGAGAGGAGCCAGGGTGGTAGAGGAGGAGGAGCAGCAGTCGGGGAGGTAGAGCAGGAGGAGGAGGTGACACCATCTAGGATGGGGCGATGGCGAGGCGGCGACGCGCGGCAGAGGACAGAGGCCACCTATTTTTTTTGCTTCTAGAGGACGACCGTCCATCCGTATCCCGGAGGGCGTGGCCTTCTTCCTCTAGAGGAAAAAGGCAAAGCCATTCCCTATTCCCCGTAAAAGGGGCAGGGGATCTTCATCTTAGTGACTTACTTTATGACATGGAGATGACTCATGATATACATTATTATATTTTTTGTTGATATTTTGACTCTTGAGACCGAGACTCAAGATTCAGTGACTCGATTCACTATTTTGATATGTGATGTAGCACTAGACTTCATATACATATTATATATTAGCTTTCTTTACATGTTTATGTGGAAATGCATTTATTTGATGTTGTGGATACTTTAGATGCTAAAAAAATTGAAAAAAATTTGAATAATTTTGTATATTTTTAATTTTGCCGACTTTTTTCGAAAAAACCCCCGACTTTGCCGAGTTTTTCAACTTTTTTACCCTTGCCGATTTAATCCCGACTCCGACTTTTTCCACATTGGCATAGACAATGCGACTGAGTTGGCGAGCGTGGGCCAAATGGAGGCTACGTTGGAGATGGTGGGGCCTAGGGTTGAGAGAGGCCCATCGTTATAAGAAGGAGGAGAGCCTCCTCATTTCCTCATTCGAGTTTATGCATATTGAGCTGGTCACTTCGACTTTGAGCACGCTAGTTGTTTAGCTTGTCTCACGTGATCTGTTTAGTGCATTGAGTGTCTCCATTCGGAGATCTCATCCTCGACCCCCGGGGACTTCGAGTGCTTGCTCGGGTGAGGCATTCCCATTAGTATTTTGCGAGGAGGATCAAGTTGTGGCATTTGTGGAGGAGCATTGCATCTATAGGCACGTAGCTCTTGAGAGGGAGGACGTCGATCCATCTTGAGGGAGCTCCGGTTTGGTATTATTTCGGGGGTTTCGGGTCGGGAGATTGAGCAAGGGGCCAACCCTTGCCTATTGGAGGCTTTAGGCGAGTGGGAGGCCATATTTTGGGAGGATTCATTCAGCGATCGGTGCGAGCCTGGAGAATAGCGTAGATCCCCAAGGGGGGTATTTTTGGGGTCGACCATTCCGTAAACGCTCTCGGGCTTTTCTAGGTATTGTGAGCAGAGTCGATTCCGCAGTTTCAGCTCATTCCGAGCAGTGAGCAGCCCCCAAATACTCATTTTCTTCCGAAAGCAGATGACAGCTACAACAAGTTTCCCAACAGCTTGGACGCGAGAGCGAGAGCAGCCCATTACTTTGATATTCTTCCCAATGTACACACCCATTCTTCCCAAGCGTCCGTAGGCCTTCTCCACCATTCGTTTCACAACGAAGTTGACGCGAGTTGGTTCTTAATTGAGAAATAAGAACCTTTTCCCTCCATCTGAATGTTAGCTCCAACTTTTTGTTGGAGATCATACATAGGGTTGAATTCTTCAATGTAGTAATTCTTCTTTCTACCCAACACTTTTCCCCACACACGTTTATGAAACTTCTACATAACAAAATTATTTAGCTCCTTGCTATTTGTGGGACAAGCATTGAGGTAGATATTTCATTTTTGCATCCATGTGTAGTTTTTTATCATCCATGTTTTCTTTCTTTCACTCATGCCTACCTTGAAGATAACATTAAGCCATCTACCTACTCCCATTTGCTAAATTCTTTTTAGATATCTTATGAGTCGCACCATAGCAATTTCTTCGATGGGAATTTCTCTTGTTTTACTCAACATTATCTCATAAGGTACCGAATTTTTTATTTTGAGATGGATTAATTAGATTATTAGCAGATTTTTAAATATTTCCTAAGTCTAAACTTAGGGAATATGGTTAATTAATCAAAATTAATTAATTCAAGTTGAGAATTATCTAGAAACTGCACTAGTATCAACTCCGATATGATTCTAGCCCTCGATTAACTTTTTAATCTTGGCCATTGGTGCTCCAACAAAGGATTACAAGAAGAAGTCGATGGGCACTTGGAGAATACACCAAAGACACATGGAGAATTCGATTTTCCAGGAGTAGCGACGAGTTAGTTGTCGGATAGTTCGAGCTTCAGGTGAGGAAGCGAGTTAGTGAGGGGAAAGCAAAGTGATCCTGAGGAGGTTTTTCCAAATCGAAAGGGGCAAGAACAAGAGGCGGAGTTATTCCCAATGAGGCACCACGAGAGGACTACGCAGCTTTGCTTCAAAAGGGAAATTTGATTTGGCTAGAGGAAAATTCGATTCGACTTCCATAGGCCGAGAAAGTCTTCTAGAGGGCCGGAGAATCGCTTTCCTCAGCAGAGACGAGCAAAACCACTTGATTAGAGGCAATTCGGGATAGACATCCAAGGGTCCGGGAGGACGATTTTTCCGAGGTAGAGTTGTGCCAAGGTTACTTGTGGAGGAAGGAAAAATTCCCTTAGATAATTTTTTGCCATATTTACTTATGTTTGGATTTCCAGTTGGGCATCCATAGATTGTACTCAGATTTCACTCGTTGCTTAATAATAAAAACCCTCACATGCTATCACTAGTTTTCCCCAAGTTGGGTTTTTCCGGGGACATTTCTCCAAAAATAATTGTGTATATTTTATGTGCGTTGTTGTAACTCCTAGAGACGTACCTAGAGTTGCCATAGACCGGTTACCTAGGACATCTTATATAGCGAGAGAGACATGGATTATGTAGTGAGAAGGATCTCATCAAGACCAAGCTCTCGGACTATTTATTTTCAAATGAGAAAACTAAAATTTCAATGGTATCCAATATTTCAGAAGCTTAAAGCTGAAGAGACCATTCTGAATAAGCAAGATATTAAGTCCCAACATAAATGCACAAGACAATTCCAAGACCGTCTGCTGTAGCAAAGGTTGGATTCTCGAATAGTTCACAGAGAAGGATGATATAAAAGATGTCTACTGAGAATGTAGAAGAAAGGAGATATTAACTACTATAAAGATAGTATTCAGAAACATACATTAACATGTAGTGGGCTTAAACATTAAGAATCCATACATGATAACCACATTCGTAAATAGTACTTCATAACATTCAATATAGCAGAAATGTGAATGGGGTGAGAATGGAACAACATATTACACCTGAGCCATATTTAAAGTGCTGAGGAGCTAATGAAATAAGTATCCACAGGGATAAATTCATAACAGAAAGCAGCCAACAACTCGCATTCCAGAATGTAATACCAGATATATGGATATAAACAAAATGAATAACAACACTACAACACACCAGAGAGAATAACACACTGCGACTAATCGATGCCAGAATCCTTATCCGAAACAAAACTCCCTTTCATTGAGGCCCTACGGGCTCTTTGCATGCATATTGGGACGTTTACAAAATAACCAATTAAGAAGATCTCATACAGTTACTTTTTCTCAAAATTTTGGAACCCTTCTTTCTTCTTTGATCTACCTTATATAGGATTCCTCCCATTTCAGCGAGAAGACATTTTGGGGAAAATATCTTCTTCGCATGGGAAAAATTTGTTAGATGTCATTTTCATAACAACAAAATTTCGTGATGGGGAATCAAGCCTCCCATCATGTGTAAACAGGCCCCAGGCCATTTTCAAAACTGAAATTTAAACAAATGTTTGGCGTAAAAAGTAAAATGCAAGAGTGGGGGAAAACAACCCACTCGGAACTTTAAAAGAAATAAACTAAATGAAATTGAAATAGGCCGTTAAGACCATATCATGAGTTAATAGAAAAATCACTGGCGAGGCTGAGTGGAAGCAGTTGCTGATTCAGGCGGAGGCATGTTAGCGGACGAACTGGTATGCTCACTCATAAACTGTGTCAGTCTCTGTTGACTCTCCATAGTTGGCTCGGGCATCGCTGAGAGCCCCTCCACCTCGATGAACGCTTCGCCGAGAGCGTGCAAACCTGCCTCAGTAGGGAGTCGGTGCCTGATCATGTAAAGGAGATTAAACTCCTTTTGAAGGACCGTAACAATTGTGTCGGCTTTGAGCTGAGTCGCTTTTCCCATCTGGAGGTCAGTCCAATCTCTTTCCGTTTGCAAGCGTGCTGTGTATTGGTCGAGAGGAAAAAGCACAGCAGGGGCGGTCAGTTCCCAGCAGGAAGGGAGTCCGGCTGTCGTGATTTCATCCCATACCTCGTCAAACTGTTCGACACTGTCGCCCACCCGTTGAAGGGCTCTTGAAGCTGCTGCTCGAGCCTTCTCCTTATTGATGATCTTATGACATTCGATGACCTCTGTAAATCGGCTGGAGATACCGTGTTTCTCCAAGTCGTTTGCCCTTAACGTGTAAAGAAATGAGATGTAATCCCCAGCATGTTGAGCTCTGTTAGGCAGATCAATCCCCGCCTCCTACAACTTTCTACTAAGATAGGGAAAAGTAGACTTGAGCTCTCCTGTCATTGTCAAAAACTCCCATTGCTCGGTTATAGTCGTGATTATGTCTGAACAGATTATGCTTCTGGCCTCGAGAAGGGTAATTTTCCCCTTTGCTCGACTTCTCATGTCAGCAACGGTTTTCTGCTTCTCAGCCGTGACCTTTTTCTCGTGCTCAACTTCCTTCTGTAGCCCTTCAATTGTTTTGGCATTTTCGGCCAGGGAGCTCTCCAATTCTGCGATCTTTTGTCTGGCTATGGATGCTTGTTTCTCCAGTACTTCAATCTCAGCTCTGGCTATAGACAGTTGTGCTGGCAATGAGCTGGCTCCACTTGACGCTACAGTCGTCTGGCAGCTGTGCGAATCCCACCTAGCTTGTAGCTCTGTCGCTTTGCCTTGTAACTCACTGATCCTTTCGGCCATTTTTTCTTTCTCTTCCCTCTCCTTGGATAACCTGGCAGACAGCTCTGCTTTTTCTTCCTCCGCCTATACCAATTCCGATGTCTGGACATGATGCGAGGCAGGAATACAAGCCTGCCTTTTTGCGGATGCAACTTCCTTCTGCAACTACTTTATGAGCGCTGCCTGTGCGCCTTTTCCTCCTTCATCTGAGTTCTTGATTTGGTCCTGGAGATCACGCACCTGGTCTGCGTTGGCACAGCAAGAAACCTATTCAGCTACAAAGGATGCCCTCAGATGGTCATGTTTCTGTTCTAGCTTCCTTAATGCGAGGGTGAGCTGCATTAGTTTATCCTTCATCATGTCGTAGACTGTTTGAAATAGGTCGCACATGTCATTGGTCGGCACCTTCTGCATGTCAATGGCCAATTCAAGCACTTTATAGCTGGGAACATCAGAATTGGGGTCCAAGATGGCCTCCGCCATAGATAATACCAGGCTTTCAGTGTCCGCGTTGATAGAGGCGGAGAGCCTGGTATGATACTTTTCCACATACCCCCCCAATTCAGCCTTGTACCTGTCTTGGATTACTTTGTTCGTATGCTCCCTTTCTCTTGGCCTGGACGGAGTGTGCTCGATGATGGCTTGCGTAACCTCTATGTAATCGGAGGAGGTGGCACTGTCCCTCAACACTGTTATCCCTGCCTTGCCTTTATCGAATTCACCAAACTTCTTGAAGGGTTCCAGTAATTGCCCTTCCCCTATGAATTCCGCTTCACTGGTGGCCATCCTTTGCCTCTTGGGCGGTGGTGCTGCTCCGAGGGTACCTGCCTCTTCTTCAACGGTGTCCCTGTTAACTTCCTCCTCTTCCCCTGTAGCAGATGAGTCTGTCTCCATCTGCGAAAACAAGGGCCAAGTTTCGAGGTTAGCCCTCCATTCCATAAATGGCCTCGACTCATGTATGTAGGGCGTAGACCTGTTCCTTTTCCTTTTATTTGAAATTATTTCTCATGGGTCATAAGCCCAACTTTTCCCCAACGTCAGGTCCATATTTTGCAGCATTTTTTCAGCAATTGGGAGGGCATGTCTCTAGTTTACCATGAAGGGGCCGATTTGGGTAGGAAGCCTTAGGATGTAGCCTTTCTTAGCAGGGACAAAATGTAGCTGGTCGGCTTTGAGGGCCTGCCGGATGTATTCGAGGGCGTAAACTCATTGGACGAGGAAAACTGGAAACCTGTATGGAGCAACTTCAGCTCCATAGACCCGAATTTCAGTACAGTCTTCAGAAAGAAACCAATCTCCGGTACACTGGTATTTCCCAGCTTGCAGCCATCGTTTCATTTCTGGGAAAACCCTAGGGGAAGGCGAATCATGGATGATGGTATAGGCGATGGACATGAAAGTATTCAAAAAATTCGCATAGCCCTCTCCCTTACGTAATTTACAGACGGAGAAGTTCCAGTCGAAGACTGGTCTGGATTGAGAATTCTCAGAATAGACCCTGTCTAACCCCAAATGGTCGAATTTATCTGCATGCTGAAATAAGAAGAGGTAGAACACCATTGAGCAGAAGCGAAACTGGTGGGCTTGTGAGAGCTCTTGGAATTGGGTTAGGATGGTCAAGGAGAGGAAACCAGGAATGTCCAAGACAACCCCATTCTGTGACATGAGCCATAAGAAGCATACGCATACCATAGAAATGTCTTCCGGGCTCCCTATCCCCAAAAGGCCAGCGATGAGAGAGAGAACAGGTCGAACCTCTTCGACGAACAAACTTAGTGAAAACAGCTCTAATGTAGGCAGGGAAGTTGCATGGTCGACGGTTATAGAAGATATAAAGGCATGACGAGCTTCCCTCGGCTGTTTGTTGAACTGGGTTACCAAGGTTTCATCTTTGAAGCTGATATATGTGTCGCTGACAGGGAAACGGAGGGCCTGTCTGATAACATCGGGAGAAAGGGAGAAAACCTTATTCCCCTGAGGGTAAACGAAAGTGCCCTGATGTACATCAAAGGCATCTCTGAGCTAAGTGATGAAATCAATACAAGAATGGACCTGGGGGGTGATTTGGTGGTAGAAGCCCGACACAACAACTCGGAAACAGTCTGCATTCTTGCAATGGCGGCCGAAAAGCAGAGGTTTGATACTGCGTATGTCAAAAGGGTATTTCAGGTCGCAGATACCAGACTGCAAGTCATAGAGGGGTTCAAAACTAGGGGGGTTCCTAGACTCACGGACTTGGGGAGTTTCTAGCTCGTTCTTCTTGGGCGTTCCCCTCCCCATGGCTGAAATTTTAAGAATTCAAAAAAGAGAAAGGAAACAGAGGGAAAATGGAGAATGGAAAACCTGAACAGAGGGTGACACTACTCGAGAAAGCGACGCGGGGAACCCTGACAGTGACTGGGGTAGATCAGGCGCTCTTCCCTACTTGGTATTTGCCATGGATAGTAACCTGCGTCCTTTACTAGAGTGAAATACGAGAGTGAGCAGACCGTTAGAGCTAAAAGGGAAAGTGAGCAGGATGACTGAAGGCGAGTGTCGTAAGGCCACTAACACTGAGACACGTGGCGCGTAGGGATTGGGGTTATAAGGGTGTAGGTGGGCGCCTCGTGTCGGGTTTAAGGCTGGTACGGGTCTCAGTACCAGTTGATCTAATAAACTTTACCTTACCTTTTACCTGTGTATATGCTGACCAACCCTTGCAACGTGTGATTTCCTGCAGAAAATAAACACATGAATTTCCCCGACCGAGAAGGTCCACCTCATGGTCAGCCATGTCACCGCCACGCAACAACCTCGTATTACCTCCTTTCTAGCGTTGAGTCCCCATGCTACGTGTCACCATTCCACAGGGGTATGGACCTCATCCTTTCCTTGCTGCTCGACCCCCTCGGAATTTCCCCACGTGCTTTCTCATGTGGCAGCGGCTCCTCTTAATACATCGGTCATGTGCTTAGTGCTGCGTCCCCTTTACTTTTATACCTCCTATTTACTTATGGTTTTACGCTCCACCCTTCACATTATTTACCCATTGGCTTTAATACATGCGAATACCACTACCTTATCTCTTTTCGACCCACTTTTTGGAACATTTTCCTCTTTGATATAAAACATAAATGCGTGGCTTGTCCAACCTTTAATATACCCGTGACTAATGCTAAAGATTGAACAACATTGGCTCCACCTGGGGACGGCACGTTTGTCTCCGAACGTGTCGAGAACTACGCAGACTGCCTGTGTGTCTTCTTTGAACACCACTTTTCTAGTTCTTGAGGCTTCTCCCTGGACAGATCATCATGAATCATGCATTATTTAATAAAAAATGAAAACAGCAGCTAATGTACAATATGATACAATTAGGCTTTTTCAGTCTGCTTCAGAACTAAAAATACGGTTTGAGGAATTGCCCATTTACAGGGGCGTCCAACAGATCTCCCTACAAATTCTCCAGCTTAAAGGTATTATTTCCTCCATGTTCTGTAATCTTGAAGGGGCCGAACCAAAGGGGATCAAATTTGCCATGCTTACCTTTATCGGCCCTTCGTACATCCCACCTGACAACTAGGTCTCCCACCTGTAGCTTTCTATCCTTAGTATGCTGATCAAACAACTCTTTCATCTTCTCCTGGTATTCCACAAGTTGTTGATTTACCTGACCGTGCATTTCTTCGAGTTCCACCAGCTGGTTGATTCTTCTGGTCATACCATCAAGTTCTTCCTGATCCTCTTGCATGAAACGAGCAACAGGTAAAGCTAATTGTATGGGGAACACAACTGCTCACCCATATAATAGCTCGTAGGGAGATTTCCCAATTGCCCTTTTACTGGTTATCCTGTTTTCCCACAGAGAAAACTTCAGTTGGGAATCCCAGTTCCTCTGGTTTTTGTTTATTGTCTTCTTTAGAGCTCTGACCAGCGTTTTTTTTTATGATTCTGCCAAATCATTTCCCTGTGGATAGTAAGCTGTAGAGTGGCCCAGAGTGATGTTGTATTGCTGACAAAAATTTACAAATTTAGTAGATTTGAAAGCTTGGGCATTGTCAGTTACTATTCTAGCAGGACATCCGAACCTGGAGATAATGTTCTCTTCCATGAATTTGATGATCACCGTGTCTGTAGCGTTTCATGAAGGTATGGCCTCCACCCACTTCGTGAAGTAATCTGTGGCAGTCAAGATCCATTTGTGCTGCCCACTCAAAGGTGGGTGAATCTCACCTATGAAGTCAATCCCCCATTGTTTGAAAGGTTCATCAACATGTACAGGAATCAAGGGTAGGGCTGCTAACTTCTGCTTCTCGGCAAACTTCTGGCATTTGTCACATGCTCTGACCCAAGCGAAGACATCTCCAAACAATTTAGGCCAGTAAAAACCAGCCTTCAGAATTTTCTGAGCTGTGCTCCTCCAGCTATAATGTCCTCCACAAATTCCATCATGGAATTCGGTTATTATGTTCTTCACTTCACCTTCTATGAGGCATAACAGTAGTATGCCTGAAATATCTCTCCAATACAGCTGACCATTGGCAACTACATACTTCTGTGATTTCAGCCTGAATGCTCTGTATTTGGATTTATCACAGCTAGGTGTGCAGCTGAGTGTCAGGAGGTACTCAACTATTTCTTTGTACCAAGGACTAGTAAGATACTTCATCTGTATTCTCTGAGTGGCCATTTCCACCTCTTTTCTCCCTGTCAGCTGCTCAGAATCTTCATTTGCAACCATGGATAAGTGGATGCCCAAAGCTTGATGATTTGATTCTGACAAAATCTTTGCTAGCCCCTGTCCTTTAATTAACTTGGTGGGTCTGATGTCCAGATCGTATTCCTGTATCTTTGCAATCCACCTGCCCCTTTTGCCTCACTATCGCCCTGAACGAGGATATCCTTAACTGCTGCGGTGGGTACGAAGGCGATAACGTGGGACTGTAGAATATACATGCGAAATGCCTTGAGGGACTTTACCAGGGCGTAAGCCTGCTTCTCCAGTATGTTGTATTTCAGCTCTGCGTCATGTAGTACTTGAATAAAGAAAGCAATGGGTTGCTCATACCCATCCTCGTTTTTCTGTAAGAGGACTCCGGCTACCGTGTGAGGTGATGCAAAAGAGAAAATCATAAAAGGTTTAATGAAATCTGGCTTTGCCAGTACGGGAGCCTTAGCAAATGCATTTTTTATCCTGGCAAAGGCCTGCCTTGATTCTGGTGTCCATTTCACTTCATTATCTTTCTTTAACATATCTGTTATGTGTCTAACTATTTCAGCATAGTTAGGAATAAATCTTCTGAGAAAATTGATACGTCCTAAGAACACCTGGACCTCTTTCTTATTCCTGGGGAGGGAGATACCATTTATATCTTCCACCCTTTTAGGATTGATTTTGACCCCATATTTAGTTACTATGTGTCCTAGAAGCTTACCCTCTTCTAATGAAAAGAAAGATTTTTGAGGATTTAGGGAAAGTCCATACCTTCTACATTTCTCAAAATTCCTCTGCAAATGCTGAATGTGCTCAGCATCATATTTTGAAAAAAATGTTATATCATCCAGGTACACCACAAAAAACTTGTCCTGTTCTCCAACAAAGGTTATGTCCATAGCCCTATGAAATGTGGCTCCTGCGTTAATTAGCCTAAACGGCATCCTAGCGTACATAAATGTTCCCCAAGGCGTGGTGAAAGCAGTCTTTTTCTGGTCCTCCGAGAGTACAGCCACCTGATTGTAACCCGAAAAACCATCCATCATAGACATCCTAGAGGCCCCTACTACTTTCTGCAGAATGTGATCCATCTTCGGTAATGGGTAATTATCCTTTAGAGACGACTGTTCAGGTTTCTGAAATCCACGCACAGCCTTATTTCTCCATTTTTCTTCCGGACAGGGACTAAGTTTGCCACCCATTCAGAGTATTTCAATGGCACAATTATCTTAGCCTTTAACAACTTCTTGATTTCCTTCTCAATGGAGGGGAGTAACAGGGGGTTAATTTGTCTGAGCTTCTGTTTATGGGGCCTTGCATCTGCCTTCAAGGGAATCTCATGCTGCAGAATGCTAATATCAAATGTCTTCAGGTCTTGATAGGACCATGCGAACACATCTCTATAAGACTGAAACAATTGAAGATACTTCACTTTGTAGTCATCAGGGACCTTTCTGGACAACTTCACGACTTTGGGTTCAGCTTCAGTACCCAGGTTTAGGTCTTCTACCTGGTTGTCATCTGCCATTTTGCTAGGCTGCTTGGAGACATCATTTTTGTCAAACAGCCTTTCAAGGGGTACCAGGCCTCTAGGGATGATGTTTCCCTTCAGCTGCAAAACTTTACTCCCAGCCATCTTTTCTTCCCACTGGTTTTCTGATTTATCCTCAGCATCATCTTCATTACCACAGTCGATTTCCATATTAGAGAATTCCCCCACCGTCTCTATAAATATTTTCACTTGTTCATCATCCTCAAACACTTGCCAGTGTTTGACGTTGTCTGGAATCGATGGTCTGTACCTTACTTCTATCTCATACCTCAGGAGGGGATTTTGAGGTGGGCGGAAGGTACTAGCAGCCACGGCCAAGGAGTCTGCCATTCTGTTATGCTCTCGGGGCATGAATTGAATGTTAAATGCCAAGAAAGAATTCTCTACAAGATCCCAAACTTCATTTCTATAGGCCTTTAACCTAGGATGTTTGGCTTGACACTGATTTTTAACTTGTCTGACCACCAACTCAGAGTCCCCCAGCACCTTCAGATTCTGTATTTTCATACTCCTTGCTGTCTGCAGCCCCAGTATGAGTGCTTCATATTCAGCCACATAATTTGTGGCCTCATATTCCAATTTTAAAGACAAGGGGACCCATTGACCCATAGGTGAAATGAGCAACACTCCAGCCCCATCTCCTTCCCTAGAATTTGCACCATCAAAGTGGAGTGTCCAGATTTCAGATCCACAGTTCTGCGCTAATGATTCAGCCTTTATCTGACAGAATGAGGGCTCATGGGTATATTCCTGATCTTCTTCTAACATCAGACAGGAGAAATACCCATCTCGGCTGTAGACTGGAGAATTAACCGAATCACCTGCCTTGGTGACTATTTTAACAAATCTGGTCTCTCGGTACAGTCTTCTCTCTTGGCCCCCAAAGACAGGGATAGTGGCATAGGACAAGTCCAGCTTAATTGATCCTCCGATTATGGTCCCCCAAGACCTTGATAGTAGCATACCGAAGCGGGCTGGGCTGTCAGCCACTACGATATCCATCACCACACTTTTGGCAGGGATCTGAGCCAGAGTAACTGCTAGATCTTTAATCATGCCCAAACATTTCACTCTTTTGGAATCAAAATAATAGAGGTCTTTATATGGGCGAGTGATTTGGAGTCCCAATTGTTCCATGAAAGCTAGGGGCATGAGGTTTTTAGACGCTCCTGAGTCTAACATACAATTATGCAACAATAGATCATGGATCACTAAAGATACATAAAAGGGAGGGGTGGAGGGATCTAACTCTTCAACATGTGGACCGAACGCTACCATAGGTCTTTCTTCTTGCAGGTTAAGACTGTCTGGAATGTGTGGTACATCAGGAGGGGAGATGAAGGAAGAGACCTGTGACTGATAGGTAGGTTGTTTCAATAACTCAGACAGAGGGACTGCTATTTTTACTTTTTCGAGTTCTTTTTGTAAACAGAAGACAGATGAAGGCTTGTCTATTGACACTTATTTTTCTTTTGACTCTTTACTTTGCAGAGGAGGCTTAACTTATTTTACTGGAGGTTTATTATCAGGGGATACAACTACTTGTGAAGATGAAGGCATTTGAATATCAGATTGTAGAGGTTGGTTAAGGGGTCTCTTACCTTTTCTGGGGGTTCTTGAGTATTGGCCTCTTTCTGTGCAGATGCTGACTTTTGGGGTGTGTCCTCCTCTTCATCTTGAGTGCGGGTTCTTTTTATGGACGACCTGAGGTCATATTTTCTATTGAACTGGGCTTGCATGAAGTCAACGAACTGTTTGCAGTAGTCGTCGATCTCAGGCTCTTCGATATCCTCGTTGTTCCTTATTTCAGAGTGAGCTTGTAGCTCCCCTTCCTCACTTTCTTGTACAGGGCATTCTATGTCATCATTGTCTGAGAAGACGGGGCATGCCTCATCTTGCTCATAGGCAGAATCTTTAGGAGAAGCCTCCAATTTTCCCTCCAAGTATAAAGGATGCAGCACCTGATCTTGTTGCTCCTTCTGTCCCCTCTGTAGAATCTGTAAGGGTGGTTTCCTATATTGAGGATTGAATCCCCTATTTGGAGCATTCTAGAAATTCTTTGGGGGAGAATTCTTGGCCTCCATCTCTAGCTTGACCATCTTATTTGAGAGATTCTTGATCATTCTATTCATCTCTTCAATCTTGTCATTTGCCGAATCTCTATCTTGACTTGAAGTGGATACTTCTTCTTTGCCCCTTCTTCTAGCATCATGTTCTTGTTTCCCTTTGGACTTGCCAGTTGAGACAAAACTTGCTTCTATCTCCAACACGTCTGTCTGTGCGTCATCCAGAGTGGCTGGCTTTCTCTCTCTTAGTGAGAAACCAAATTCAGAATTAAATGCTGCCACAAAAATGACCTTGGCAGCGGTTTGATGAGGCTTCATCTCAGTTGGGAGGCTCAGGTACAATTTGTTAAATCTTCTAATGAACTCTGATACCCCTTCATTGTGCTTCTTTTTCAGAGTGTTAAACTCGGTAAGGACATCCCCGTGATCCTTCCTTTCCCCCCACTTTTTGATGAAAGCATCCTCCATAGCCTCCCAACTCTTGATGGAATTAGCTCCAAGGGTTTTAAACCATTTTCTGGCTTCCCCATCTAAGGATTGCACGAACAACCTTAGAACTATGTCCAAATGCTCAACATTAAAATTCTCTGCGAAAGAGCAGAAAATTTCGACATTCTTTTGTGCTTCAATGTCATTCTCACCATTAAATCTGGGCAGAATCTTTAAATAATCCTGTGGCATGTCATTCAGTACTGCAGGTAGCTGTAAAGGAGCGTATCTATTTTGCAAAAAGCCAGGGAAATTCGCCATTGGGGGAGGCGGAGGTAGAATGAGCGTCTGAGCTATAAGTGGTGGAGGGGAGGGCGGAAGTGAAGTATGAATAATGATGGGGATGTAGTGAACAGTAGCTCGGGGGGTTGATGAGAATGTCGGGCTGTCAATAGCAGATATTTCAGTAACTTCCTTAACATCTTCAACTTCAGGGGTAGGGTGGAAAGAGTAATGCGGAGTGTAACTAGACTCGACTTCGTCTTTAATATGGAAACCTCCCCGAGGTGGGCTCTCTGAATAGTAACTATTATCTCTTATAATAGGGTTAGAGCCTTGTATTTGGGCGACTTGAGAGGAAGAGGACTAAAGATATGGAAAGTTTTCTAGGGAGAATTCAAGAATCTCGGTATGAACTGATTGCCTTTCCCTCCAGCCTCTTCGATGTAGGATTCTCTCTGGGTTAGACACAAAGGGTGTCCTTGACTAAGATGTATCTAACCTTAGGTGTGGCTTATGGGGAGCCAGGACTACAAATAGGTTTTTCTGTAATATGAATGTGGAGTCGCCAAGGTGAGGGGTTCACAAATCTCAACTCTTCGTGCTCACCTAACTGAAGAGAGGATGGGTTTTGTCGAGGCCCAGGGATTTAAATTTCTTCAACTTCGTCCCCGGCAATGGCACCAAAAAGATGTTGTAACTCCTAGAGACAGCTTAGAGTTTCCATAGACCAGTGCCTAGGACATATTATATAGCAGAGAGACACGATTATGTAGTGAGAAGAATCTCATCAAGACCAAGCTCTTGGACTATTTCTTTTCAAATGAGAAAACTAAAATTTCAGTGGTATCCAATATTTCATAAGCTTAAAGCTGAAGAGACCATTCTGAATAAGCAAGATATTAAGTCCCAACATAAATGCACAAGACAATTCCAAGACCGTCTGCTGTAGTAAGGGCTGGATTCTCGAATAGTTCATAGAGAAGGATGATATAAAAGATGTCTACTGAGAATGTAGAAGAAAGGAGATATTAACTGCTATAAAGACAGTATTCAGAAACATACATTAACATGTAGTGGGCTTAAACATTAAGAATCCATACATGATAACCACATTCGTAAATAATACTTCATAACATTCAATATAGCAGAAATGTGAATGGGGTGAGAATGGAACAACATATTACACCTGAGCCATATTTAAAGTGCCGAGGAGCTAATGAAATAAGTATCCACAGGGATAAATTCATAACAGAAAGTAGCTAGCAACTCGTATTCCAGAATGTAATACCAGATATATGGATATAAACAAAATGAATAACAACACTACAACACACCAGAGAGAATAACACACTGCGACTAATCGAAGCCAGAATCCTTATCCGAAACAAAACTCCCTTTCATTGAGGCCCTATGGGCTCTTTGCATGCATATTGGGACGTTCACAAAATAACCAATTAAGAAGATCTCATACAGTTTCTTTTTCTCAAAATTTTGGAACCCTTCTTTCTTCTTTGATCTACCTTATATAGGATTCCTTCCATTTCAGCGAGAAGACATTTTGGGGAAAATATCTTCTTCGCATGGGAAAAATTTGTTATATGTCATTTTCATAACAAAAAAAATTCGTGATGGGGAATCAAGCCTCCCATCATGTGTAAACAGGCCCCAGACCATTTTCAAAACAGAAATTTAAACAAATTTTTGGTGTAAAAAGTAAAATGCAAGAGTGGGGGAAAACAACCCACTCGGAACTTTAAAAGAAATAAACTAAATGAAAGTGAAATAGGCCATTAAGACCATATCATGAGTTAACAGAAAAATCACTGGCGAGGCTGAGTGGAAGCAGTTGTTGATTCAGGCGGAGGCATGTTAGCGGACGAACTGGTATGCTCACTCATAAACTGTGTCAGTCTCTGCTGACTCTCCATAGTTGGCTCGGGCATTGCTGAGAGCCCCTCCACCTCGATGCAGGCTTCGCCGAGAGCGTGCAAACCTGCCTCAGTAGGGAGTTGGTGCCTGATCATGTAAAGGAGATTAAACTCCTTTTGAAGGACCGTAACAATTGTGTCCGCTTTGAGCTGAGTCGCTTTTCCCATCTGGAGGTCAGTCCAATCTCTTTCCGTTTGCAAGCACGCTGTGTATTGGTCCAGAGGCAAAAGCACAGCAGGGGCGGTCGGTTCCCAGCAGGAAGGGAGTCCAGCTGTCTTGATTTCATCCCATACCTCGTCAAATCGTTCGACACTGTCGCCCACCCGTTGAAGGGCTCTTGAAGCTGCTGCTCAGGCCTTCTCCTTATTGATGATCTTATGACATTCGATGACCTTTGTAAATCGGCTGGAGATACCGTGTTTCTCCAAGTCGTTTTCCCTTAATGCGTAAAGAAATGAGATGTAATCCCTAGCATGTTGAGCTCTGTTAGGCAGATCAATCCCCGCCTCCTGCAACTTTCTACTGAGATAGGGAAAAGTAGACTTGAGCTCTCCTATCATTGCCAAAAACTCCCATTGCTCGGTTATAGTCGTGATTATGTCTGACCAGATTATGCTTCTGGCCTTGAGAAGGGTAAGGTTCCCCTTTGCTCAACTTCTCATGTCAGCAACGGTTTTCTGCTGCTCAGCTGTGACCTTTTTCTCGTGCTCAACTTCCTTCTGCAGCCCTTCGACTGTTCTGGCATTTTCGGCCAGGGAGCTCTCCAATTCTACGATCTTTTGTCTGGCCGTGGATGCTTGTTTCTCCAGTACTTCAATCTCAGCTCTGGCTGTAGACAGTTGTGCTGGCAATGAGCTGGCTCCACTTGACGCTTCAGCCATCTGGCAGCTGTGCGAATCCCACCTGGCTTGTAGCTCTGTCGCTTTTCCTTGTAACTCACTGATCCTTTCAGCCATTTTTTATTTCTCTTCCCTCTCCTTGGATAACCTGGTGGAAAGCTCTGCTTTTTCTTCCTTCTCCTGTACCAATTTCGCTGTCTGGACATGATGCGAGGCAGGAATACGAGGCTGCCTTTTTGCAGATGCAACTACTTTATGAGCGCTGCCTGTGCGCCTTTTCCTCCTTCATCTGAGTTCTTGATTTGGTCCTGGAGATCACGCACCTGGTGTGCATTGGCACGGCAAGAAACCTGTTCAGCTACAAAGGATGCCCTCAGCTGGTCATGTTTCTATTCTAGCTTCCTTAATGTGAGGGTGAGCTGCATTAGTTTATCCTTCATCATGTCGCAGACTATTTGAAACAGGTTGCACATGTCATTGGTCGGCACCTTCTGCATGTCAATGGCCAATTCAAGCACTTTATAGCTGGGAACATCAGAATTGGGGTCCAGGATGGCCTCCACCATATATAATACCAGGCTTTCAGTGTCCGTGTTGATAGAGGCGGAGAGCCTGGTATGATACTTTTCCACATACCCCCCCAATTCAGCCTTGTACCTGTCTTGGATTACTTTGTTCATCTGCTCCCTTTCGCTTGGCCTGGACGGAGTGTGCTCGATGATGGCTTGCGTAACCTCTGTGTAATCGGAGTAGGTAGCGCTGTCCCTCAACACTGTTATCCCTGCCTTGCCTTTATCGAATTCACCAAACTTCGTGAAGGGTTCCAGTAATTGCCCTTCCCCTATGACTTCCGCTTCACTGGTGGCCGTCCTTTGCCTCTTGGGCGGTGGTGCTGCTCCAGAGGTACCTGCCTCTTCTTCACCGGTGTCCCTGTTAACTTCCTCCTCTTCCCCTGTAGCAAATGAGTCCGTCTCCATCTGCGAAAACAAGGGCCAAGTTTCGAGGTTAGCCCTCCATTCCATAAATGGCCTCGGCTCATGTATGTAGGGCATAGACCTATTCCTTTTCCTTTTATTTGAAATGATGCTGGGCCTATGGCGCCCAAATTACCTTCAACGTCCATATTTTGAACATTTTTTCAGCAATTGGGAGGGCATGTCTCGAGTTTACCACGAAGGGGCCGATTTGGGTAGGAAGCCTTAGGATGTAGCCTTTCTTAGCAGGGACAAAATGTAGCTGGTCGGCGTTGAGGGCCTGCCAGATGTATTCGAGGGCGTAAACTCGTTGGACGGGGAAAACTGGCAACTTGTATGGAGCAACTTCGGCTCCATAGACCCGAATTTCAGTACAGTCTTCAGAAAGAAACCAATCTCCACTACACTGGTATTTCCCGGCTTGCAGCCATCGTTTCATTTCTGGGAAAACCCTAGGGGAAGGCAAATCGTGGATGATGGTATAGGCGATGGACATGAAATTATTCACAAAATTCGCATAGCCCTATCCCTTAGGTAATTGACGGACAGAGAAGTTCCAATCGAAGACTGGTCTGGGTTGAGAATTCTCAGAATAGACCCTGTCTAACCCCAAATGGTCGAATTTATCTGCATGCAGAAATAAGAAGAGGTAGAACACCATTGAGCAGAAGCGAAACTGGAGGGCTTGTGAGAGCTCTTGGAATTGGGTTAGGATGGTCAAGGAGAGGAAACCAGGAATGTCCAAGACAACCCCATTCTGTGACATGAGCCATAAGAAGCGTACGCATATCATAGAAATGTCTTCTGGGCTCCCTATCCCCAAAAGGCCAGCGATGAGAGAGAGAACAGGTCGAACCTCTTTGACGAACAAACTTAGTGAAAACGGCTCTAATGTAGGTAGGGAAGTTGCATGGTCGACGGTTATAGAAGATATAAAGGCACGACGGGCTTCCCTCGGTTGTTTGTTGAATTGGGTTACCAAGGTTTCATCTTTGAAGCTGATATATGTGTCGCTGACAGGGAAACGGAGGGCCTGTCTAATAACATCGGGAGAAAGGGAGAAAACCTTATTCCCCTGAGGGTAAACGAAAGCGCCCTGATGTACATCAAAGGCATCTCTGAGCCAGGTGATGAAATCAATACAAGAATGGACCTGGGGGGTGATTTGGTGGTAGAAGCCCGACACAACAACTCGGAAACGGTCTGTATTCTTGCAATGGCAGCTGAAAAGCAGAGGTTTGATACTGCATATGTCAAAAGGGTATTTCGGGTCGTAGATACCAGACTGCAAGTCATAGAGGGGTTCAAAACCAAGGGGGTTCCTAGACTCACGAACTTGGGGAGTTTCTGGCTCGTTCTTCTTGGGCATTCCCCCCCCCATGGCTGACATTTTAAGAATTCGAAGAAGAGAAAGGAAACAGAGGGAAAATGGAGAATGGAATACCTGAACAGAGGGTGACACTGCTCGGGAAAGCGACGCGGGGAACCCTGACAGTGACTGGGGTAGATCAGGCGCTCTTCCCTACTTGGTATTTGCCATGGATAGTAACCTGGGTCCTTTACTGGAGTGAAATACGAGAGTGAGCAGACCATTAGAGCTAAAAGGGCGGGTGAGCAGGATGACTGAAGGCGAGTGTCCTAAGGACACTGACACTGAGACACGTGGCATGCAAGGATTGGGGTTATAAGGGTGTAGGTGGGCACCTCGTGTCAGGTTTAAGGCTGGTACGGGTCTCAGTACCAGTTGATCTAATAAAATTTACCTTACCTTTTACCTGTGTATATGCTGACCAACCCTTGCAACGTGTGATTTCCTGCAGCAAATAAACACGTGAATTTCCCCGACCGAGAAGGTCCACCTCATGGTCAGCCATGTCACCGCCACGCAGCAACCTCGTATTGCCTCCTTTCTGGCATTGAGTCCCCATGCTACGTGTCACCATTTCGCGGGGGTATGGACCTCATCCTTTCCTTGCTGCTCGACCCCCTCAGAATTTCCCCACGTGCTTTCTCATGTGGCAGCGGCTCCTCTTAATACATCGGTCATGTGCTTAGCGCTGCGTCCCCTTTACTTTTATACCTCCTATTTACTTATGGTTTTATGCTCCACCCTTCGCGTTATTTACCCATTGGCTTTAATACATGTGAATTCCACTACCTTATCTCTTTTTGACCCACTTTTTGGAACATTTTCCTCTTTGATATAAAACATAAATGCGTGGCTTGTCCAACCTTTAATACACCCGTGACTAATGCTAAATATTGAACAACAGGATGAATGACATCATGTATTTCGGATTGGGGGTAATGAACTCTTATAAAAAAGGATGATGTGTACTTTTTGACCGGCCTATCATGCCATGGGCTGAGGCCCAACTTGACGGGGCCTAGAGCTGACCCACGTTCCACTGCTGATCTGATTTGTGCGCATTGCATACGTGACACTCAGGCTGCGAGCAACCAGGTAACGATCGCACAGGTGGCTTTGAGACCATTGAGGTCTATCTTATGGATGATTTTTTTCTTGGCAGGTGCCAAGAGTCAGCATGTGGCCACCAAGGCCGAGGTGCTCCTAGCCTTGGACTATATGCAGCCTCAGATTTTTGATTGGTGTGAGGGAGTTGTCTGTTGGGTCCGAGCAGAGCTTACCGCATGTAAGACCCGTACCCAGAGAGAGTTTGGGTACGATACACTGATTGTCTCTTTCTTACTAGAGCGGATACCATTGATGAGGCCCAGGATCGTTACAGCGCCTTTGGGCCCACGCGAGCTGAGGCAGGCTCAGTGGGTAGCTTTGCTTCCGCAGACTGGAGAGGGTCCCGTCTGCCACTGCTTTGATGATGGATTTTTTGATTGGCTAAACTCCCAGATAATCATGATTGAGGATTATCCCTATGTAGGGATGAACTTCACAGGCGATCCGAAGTTAGTCCTACCTCTTGGTACCCAGTGGGGACTCGATGGTAAGAAGGAAATGATCAGTGAATTCCAAAGAAGTACTTTGTTTTTTGTCTTTTGAATGTTTATGCAATTTTTTTTTTTTTTTTTGTTGAAATAGGGCGAAAATTATGTTTTGACATGAAGCTTTTGTTTTCTTGACATAGATGTGGCACCTGTCTGGCCAGTTGGGGCCCCTCGCTATGCACGGCGAGGACTACAGCTGCCCGGGGCTGGCACACCAATAGAGGATGCAAAAGCCGGCGAGGATGATGATGCCCAAGTGTTACATGAACTCTCCAGAAACCTGGAGGGTCTAAGTATGGGTATACCACACCTTCCTATGCGGAAGGTTCCAGTTCATCTACAGCGGCATACTGTAGGTGTGCCGGAGAGATACTTGGTGCCTCTGAGGAGGATAGCTAGAGCAGTTTTATTCTACCATGATCATCAGGCCTAGCTGGTAGAGCAGATGTATTAGTGTCAGAGCGTGGCTTAGTATAGCCAATTTTTTGTAAAACACCCATGTTTTGGAAGATTTTTTGATGTTACTATGTACTTGACATGACAGATATATATATATACATAGTTTTTAGTGATTTTGTTTTTTTAAATTTTTTATGTATTTTTAATGGGATAAAAATATATATACTCATGAGTGAATATTTTATAGTAAATGTCACAAATTCCAATCTAACACATAATTTTCCATAGAATCGGCTAATGCATTAAATTATATAGGAACATGCTCAAATGTAATTGTTTGAAAATGACGTTCTAAAAGTCTCACGCTTAATAAATAACGTAACAACACAGGACGACGGAAATGATAATGATTGTTTAACTGCATAATGATGAGTTGGGAATCTAACCTGACTACTAAATTGGAGATGTCACGAGATGTCACTTCTGTGAGGATTTGGATCACTAACATGTACTCGTCAACATTGTTGGTGGCATTACCGAGGAAGATTCCCCTGGAACCAAGAAGGTCCGACTTAGGAGTGTAGAGAACCCAAGCAGCTGAAGCAATGTGTCTAGTGTGACGACTAGCACCGTTCGCATATCTGACGTATGATAAGGGGAGCGACGACATCTGTGTGAAAGAAAAATATTATACATGAGAAAAACACCTTGAAAACCAAAACACAATCCAGAAGCATAAAAAAAAATAGGAAAAAATTATATACATAAAATTACAAAGCATATGCCTAGTGCGAAACTAGGCAAAATACTTCATTAGATAGAGCCCGTTGCGGGGCTCCTCGAGTGGAATTCCATTACAGTCCTGAAGTTCATAAGCCCCTTTTGAGAGGAATTAGTGATGATGTAAGGACCAAGCCATAGTGGTTGGAGTGTTCCTACCCCTAAGAGGCCATGCTTCTGGTCATAAAGTAGAACAAGATGGCCCTCTTGGAAAGAACGAGGCTTGACAGATTTGTCGTATTGAGCTTTAACTCAGCGCTGGTGAGCTTTGAGTGCTAGTATAGCATCTTGATGAGTTTCTTCCAAATGATCAAGTGAGAGCAAGCGCTCTTCAGTGGCGGTGGTGCCAGGAAGGAGTTCAATGGAGAGTTTGAGTGATGGAATTTCACACTCAATTGAAAGTACTGCCTCGAGGCCGAATGCAAGTTGGAATGGCATGAAACTTGTGGCAGTTTTGACTGACCTTCGGTATGCCCATAATGCGAAATACAACTTCTGATGCCATGTGGTTTTATGATTTCCGACCAATCGACGAATCATGGTTTTGAGGATGCCACTTACGGCTTCAACTTAGCCATTATCTTGAGGATAATAAGATGAAGATTGATCTTGACGGAAACTTAGCATGGATGTTAATTTGTTCATCATATGATTCTGAAAGTGAGATCCATGATCTGTGACAATCGATAGGGTTACGCTGAACTAACAGATTACTTAATTAAACAGGAAGAGAGCGGCGGTTTCACCATCAGCCTTGAAAGTGGGAATGGCTTCTGCCCATTTCGTAAAATAGTCGACCGCAACCACGATGTAGTTATGTCCATTTTCTGAAGTGGGATTGCAGGTGACGAAGTCAATTCCCCATTTAGCCAAAGGACCAATGGAGATAACCGGATGAAGGGGGGCAGGATGAGCATGCATTTTCTTTGTGAAAATTTGACATGGATGGCACTTCTGGACCACTGCAATGCAGTCTTTAAACAAAGTGGGCCAATAGTAACCTGCGCATAAGATTTTTTGGGCAGTAGCTATGCCAGAAAGATGACCACCACATGCCCCTACGTGGTAGTCATTCAAAATGCGTTCCGCCTCAGTTAAAGTGAGACAACGTCAGAGAATAGTATCAACCCCACGACGATATAATGTATCGTTTAGCACGAGGTAGTGCTTTGTTTGGTGGAGGATACAACGACAGTCGTCGGACGTGAGAGTTGGGTAGAAGCGTTGGGTTTTTAGGTAGACCAAAATGTCTCCATACCATGGGTTCAAATAATCGACCAAGTATACAGATTCATCAGGAAATGGATCGTGAGCTACTTCTGCTGGGTCAGTTCTGGGAAGGTCCGATAATAATTCGGCGAATACGAGGGATTTCTTTACTTTGGTAGCTGTGAAAACCAAATCAAATTGTTGGAGGATGATGATCCATTTGGAATATTTCCCTCCAATAATTTTTCTAGAAAAGATATGTCACATGGGGTTCTCCAAAGCAATAACCGTAGTCTGTCGCAGCAGTATATAATGTCGGAGTCGGGTGGCGGCGAAAACTACTGCCAGAGAAATTTTCTCCACATGTGAGTAACGTAATTCTGGTCCAATTAGACCTTTGGACAAATAGTATATCACATGCTCACTGTCGTCACTATGAACTTGAACCATAACCATTCCAAGTGAGGATGGTGAGGCTGCCACGTAGAGGAGAAAAACACGTGAGTAGTTGGGAGCACTAAGGAGTGGGGCTAAAACAAGTGCATGTTTTAAAGCATCAAATGACTGTTGAGCTTGGTCATCCCACAAGTATAGTGTTCCTTTCTTCAATAATCTCATAAATCCTTTCATCATCTCAGCATAGTTAATGATGAATCGACGTAAAAAGTTTGCCTTCCCTTGCAAACGTTGGAGTTGAAGGATGGATTGTGGTCCCTGCAATTCAACAATCGCCTTAACCTTGTCAGGATCAACCCTAATCCCGTGCTTCGAGACAATGAAACCTAAAATATGCCCGGACTCGACCATAAATATGCACTTATGAGGATTCAAACGTATATTTTAGAATCTACACCTAGCAAAAATTTCTTTCAAATGAGCGAGGTGATCGGGTCGTTTCTTGGAATGGGCCGGAAGGTCATCCAAGTAGGCCTGTACAATATGTCAAATGTCATGAAAAGCATAGTCCATAGCCTGCTAAAAATTTTCTCCAGCATTCTTCAGACCGAATGGGAGTTTACGATACACAAAGGTGCCCCAAGGACAGATGAAGGCAGTTTTATGTTGGTTGTCATTTTTAATTGCAATCTGGTTATAGCTCAAGAATCCATCCATGAAGGAAAAAGATTCGCATGTGGCACAATCATTGAGAATCTGATCTATGAACGGTGTAGGATAATTTTCTTTGGGACAAGCAGCGTTCAGATCATGATATTCAACACAAACTCGAATGGTGCCTTGTTTTTTATCAATGGGAACTGGATTGGAAACCCATTCTGTCAATGGAACGAGATAGATGAAACCAGTGTTTAAAAGTTTTTCCACCTCAAGTTTGATGGCGGCTGCTTTGCACGGGTGGACAGGTCTGAGTTGTTGCCTAATTGGTTTGGCATTGTCGTAAATCTTGATTTCGTGCTCGACGATAGACGGGTCTATGCTGGGAATTTCATCATAAGACCAAGAAAACACATCACGGAATTCCTTAACAAGGGATGTGAAGCGTGCAATTTCCTCTAGATTGCAATTGGCTCCAATATGAATATTTTCCACAATACCCGTTTTTACCGAGATATCAATGAGCATTGTCTTAGAAATATTACCCATGTTCCCTTCTGACTCAATAGTTTGAACATTCATGTAAGTGGAGGGAACCATCTCAGGTGGGTCAAAAGATGGGATTTCAGTTTGTATCACGTCCGAGTTAATCATCGAAGTGTGATGGTGAAACTCTTGCCAAGGTCGTTCTTTTAATGACATGATCTCTCGAATAACTTCGTCTGTAGGCCAGACTTCATTGAGGAGATCCTTAGAGAGAACTGTGATGGGAGGGAGGTTTGTACCTTTGGTTGAAACCATATCACTGGAGGGTTTAGATGTGGTTTGGATGGCTTGATAAGCCAACTCGGCCGGCGAAAGCTACATCTGATCTCCATAGGAATCAATGTCTAAAGGTGTCAGGATGATCCATGGGTTGATAGAGCCATCCAAAATGGTGGATATCATTGTAACCGTGTTTGGGATCTCCAGCGGCGGGAGAGGAAAACAACCCAGTAGGAAGATGCCTTCATAAGAATGATACTGATACTGACGTAAGAGTCAGGAAAGCCTCCTATTAGAGGTACAGTGCTACTTGGTAACGTGTCATAATCAGGGGTGTAGAAGGATAGCTGATCCACCGTGACTATTTTCCCATCCAATGTAAATAGGATGAGTCGGAAGACCGAAGACACAATGGCGGTCATGGCATAAGACCAGCTACGACCAAGCAATATATTATAGTCGAGATGGCACTCTACGACTTCAATGTCCACGTTTACCATTTTCCCACTTAGAGTGATGGGAAAGCTAGCAAGGTAACATTTTGGGAGGAATGTGTGGCCATCGAAATCTTTGAGGGAATTCAACAACAGTGTTAAGGTGGGAGAACCTAAATTGAGCCAGCAAGCTTGTGACATAACGTAGGTTGAAGCACCTTCATCTATGATAGTGCGATGGATTAGTCTCCCTTTCGACACAACCTGCACCTAGAATGCGAGTTGGTGCGAAAGGCGAGGTTTAGATTTTTCCATATCAAAGATAGCTAGCATGGAATCCTAGGGGTCTATTCCACCAATGGGTCGAAAGCAAGGCTTTCCTTTGTGTTGGACAGGTTTGTAATACTTCGAGAGCAGACATAGCTAATGGTGCCTGCGCCAAATCTTCTACAATGTTGTGGTTTTGGGCTGCACGTGCAGAGGTGTTATGAGTCATGCGTCAAAGTGTCCTTTTGGGGGGATGAATCACGGGGTCAGCAGTAGGCCGTTCGATTTGCAAATCATTTGGCGGTGGTGGATTTGAACTAGTACCAGGTTCTTGAGCATCTATTGTAGGATTTCCATAAATATTGGCTCGAGTTTGAAGTTCAACACTCTCAATGCCATAAATGGCAGATGGTCCTTCGCCGGAAGGATATGAACCACCATTTCCCCATTGATGGGGTTGTGATAGATTGTCAACCATGTGTTGATGTTGTTGTTGTTGATTAGGGAAAGGATTATGAAGAACGACAGGTGTTCACCGAGAATCCTTGTTGGCAATAAAATCGGTGCATTCCTGCAGCCGAGGACATTTGTATGTCAAGTGGTCCTCCGCACAGATCTTGCAAGGAAATTTCATGGGTTTATCCTTCCCTTTGTCATTTTTGGCAGCATTTTTATGATTAGGGTTATTCTAATTATTTGACTGTTGTTCCGAAGAAGATGGATTTTTCTTATTATTCTTATTTTTCCCATTAGGTTTTTGTGAGGTTTGCATAGAATTTACCTCAGCGGTGGGAAAAGTAGTCATTTGGTGAGGGGCAGTGGTAGCCAAAGATGGCTGGGAGGCTTGCCCCCGAGACTGCTTTGTGACTACACCAGAGATCGTGCCAACGAGACGTCGGCATGAGCTCTGATTTTCTGAGTAGACAGAGGATTTGGGTTGCCAGGGGCATGGGGGAGAAAATCATATAGCGTGCTAGATTATGAATAGATTAAATCCAAATTCTAGGCACAACGAATGCATTGATCTTCTGTAACCACACCGGAAAGGCCAATGTCTTTAGAGATGTGGGGTAAGAGAGACTTGCAAAACCAATTGGCTAAGAGATGATCCAGAATTGGCGCTTTGACCAGCCTCCTCCTACGTCTCCATTCATGAATGTGATCGGAGATGTGGGTGGCAGTGTCTTGGTGCAGTGAGTTTAACAGTTCCGTTCCGGTTTCAAATGTAATTGGTAATTGGAAGTTCTTTAGAAACTTCGTCGCTAAAGCACCAAAATTATTGATGGTGGCGCGTGGTAATTCAATGTACCACTTGGCAGCATTTCCTGTAAGCGTGTGGGGAAACAGTCGAAGGCGAACACTATCATCCACCATGGAATTGGATATAGACCATAGATGAAAGGTAGTGATGTCTACGGCTGGGTCGTCCCCTTGTTTCCCATCGAACTTCGGGATGTCAGAAGGAATCTTATGCAGTACTGGAGGCCAAAGTGGGTTGTGATTGATGGGATCGTTAGTCAGTTTAGATATCGAGGATGCCCAAAGCTACCAAAAATGGTAATTGTGGATTTTCCCCCGAATCTAACCAAGGTAGTATGGGCTGACTATTTAGACCATAGGGTCAACCCATCAATTTGTTACCAGGAGGATAAGTAGGACTTTGGTAAAAACTTTCTATAGGTGGAGGAGTAGGGACATACGGTTGCTATCCATAGGGCATGTTGTATTGCGAGGCGAACGGTTGGTTGCCCCCAGTATAAAAGTGCCCTCCCATTCCAGATGGAGCTTGGGGTTGGTTAGTCCAAATGGATGCAATAGATTTTCTCAGAGGTATGCTACTACTTGTATAATTTGGAAATGGCATAGACCCTACACCTATATTTGAACCACTTAAGGGAATAGTATTCACAATAGGTTGTCCTATTTGTCCTAAGGATTGTAGAGGAAGTGAAATGTTCCCTGCTACCTGCATGCTGGTGACACTGCCCCCTAGTATAGTGGCCAAGGGGTTTGAACTCAGCAGAGGGTTCCAACCGAAAGGGTTGCTAAAAGGCACCGAAGTAGTCATACTCATAGGAGGAGCAACCGTGGGTCCCAACGTGGTCACAGTAGGAGTAGATCCCGAAGGATTCGGCGAGCTACTGACAGTTGTGATGACCACCGAGTTGGGATTAGGTATGTGTTGACTACTGGGGTTACCAAGTAATGGCATAGAACTGACCATTGGCAGGGAGGATGGTGGCTAACCTGTGATGGTTTCCATTGGCATCGACCCTGTGGATGCTGGTGTTGAAATGGATGTTTTTGCGACTGAAGACATATATTGGCATGGTGGAATCTGGCCTATCACAGGCCCTAACGGATCAGTGAGTGGAGGATTGTAACTAGGTACAACCCCTTCTGTGAAAAGGTCCTCCGGAAATTCTGTATGATATGAGGCTATGTGAAAATCAAGATTAGTCAGTGGAGACTACTCTTCTGTAGAAGGCACGGGTTCACCAAGGTTCAGTTCTTCCTCAATAGTTAGAGGAGGTAGACCTTGCTTTCGTCGAGACAGACGGTGTGGGTCAGAGGACGCCATGGTGACCTTTTTATTTTTAACAAATTTTAATTGTGATGTATTATAAAGTCTCAATGACAGTAACCACACACCTAAAAAAGAGAAAAGGACTCTCTAAAATCAATCATCAAGTAGCCAGAATAAGGTGCCCTATCTGAGTACTACTGTTTGCTGGTGATGAAATATAGTATCGCAATAGTATACAGAGAGGGTTGGTTGAAAGTACAGTTACGGTCACTATAGAGCTTTGCCTGAACCTTAGACGATAGGTGTAAGCACTCTCGTGAAGATGAGTACCCTCCTAAAGACCAAAGACAGAGTGGGTCCATCTATTTCAGGTACCAGGACAGCCTGTCCCAGTCACCTTGTGTAAGTCCCTAAAAATTATGGCCACTAAAGATACCTCAAATAACAGACATCATCAGGGGGGTCCATGGTCAAGGAAAGTCTGCTATATGGGCAGAATACCTAGATCCCCGATCTAGTTTCGACATCCTCGAAGGGAAACCCAATATATAACACACCCATCGGATGCAGTTGAAGGTGGGCTACCTTCTTGTGCACCCAAGTGTTTTCTCGCGGTGAGCTCCGGTAAAGGAACGGTCCCAATAATATGAGTGCAGTAGGATTTCTCTCGTTAATGACTCTAGTTTCAAGTTTTGAGATCTTGGGTGATTTTCTCACTTTCGTAACCCAAGATCCTAGCCTAAACTATTGTTTGTGTGAGCTCAAAAAAAGAGTAATATGATTGATTTTATTATCGCTTGATTCTTAGTGTACTTGATTATTAGTCTTGCGGAGGGGGAGTGGATGTATTAAATGTAATGAGACTCTGACTCAAGAAACCATGCAAAATATGCTCTAAATATTCAATTCGATGAAGATTATTTCTACAAGGAGAGGTTTCTTTTCAACATCCATGCACTAACATTCAAATAGCAAGTTCAACTTTAAAGATTCAGAATTCTATCTACCTCTTTTTAACAGTCTATGAACTAAAAATTTTAGAATAAACTTAGCTAGATGCAGAAAAATAATTAAAAAAAAAATTCTTCTCTAAAAAGTAAATGCTTTGGACATTGAATTTTCAAACAAGAGTAAAAAATAGAAATTCCAGCTTAGTAGACAAGCAGAGGGATTAAATCAATGAAAGATACTGATGGCCAAAAAAATCTGCAACTAAAACACAATCACAGCAGTGAACAACAAGGTTTTGGCTGAGTAACGCACTATATCTGAGTAAAGACGGTGTTAATCCAGAGACTAGCGCACTGTATTTAAGCAAATCCAGTGCTATAATTCACTGGAAAACCTACAGAGGTAGCGTTAGCCAGGGTAAATTTCTTCAGATGGTCAAACAGAAACATGATTGAACTCTGCAAGCGTTTGATATGTCTACTAGGCATCCAAACTGGTCGGAAGGGTCTGTGAACAAAGGAAAGAAGAAAGGAGGGAAGAAATAGTCTGGAAACTATGGGGAAACTCCCTAGAGGAGTCACCAGTTCTGTTGTAGGGTAAAATTCTTGGGTTGTTGGTTAACGTATATCCCTCTCAGGGCTTTCTGGTGCCCAAGGCAGATAGTAAGATTAGTTGTATAGTTCACAAATATGGCATATGCATGTTCATATTAACTTAAAACAACTTGATGGAATGCGATAGAAAATTACCTCTTTGATGATCTTGGAGTCTTTTGGAGAGCACTAGGTAGTGAAACAAGAGTCCTTCTTCACTGGCTCCAAATCTTATTCCTACAATCAATCAAAGCACCCGTGTAATTTCTAACATAACATATATCCTATCAATTAAGACAATATATAATAAACATTTAAACTATGCATATCCAAGCCATTCATCTCATGCTAAATAAGTGATTAAACAATAATGATGATATTAACGCATAGAATGGACAAAACAGATACAGTTCTATTGATTTATGAAAAAGGAGGATTACAATCGTCGGTTGCACCATGCCCTCCTCAGCCTTCCAATCTCTCTATCTCTCAAAGCGGTGACGTCTCGATCAAAAATATCTCAATGAACCTCTTTGACCTTTGACCTTCACACTACAACAATGATCTCTACTTCACAAGTATGCAAAAATTTAGCAATCCTTCGACCTTGAACAAAGAGCCTTCAACTCCATTTTATAGGAGAGGTTAAGAGAAATCCTTGCCCTTTTCTTTCTACCAGTTCTGAATAGGAAAAAAAAATATGTTTCTCTAACCTCTATGCTTTTGCCTCTTCGAGAGTTCAGTTTGTTTATGGAAATGCCCAATAAGATTTCAGTGCTTTGAAGTTTCCTTTTTGTATTGACCCTCTTATGAGAAAAAGATGGAGATTCAAATCATTGTCCACAGTTTTTTCCCATTTCAAACTTAAAACAAGGGTAACGCTTCCCTCTAGAGTAAAAAAAGCGTTTCCCTAGCCACTAACGTGGCACATTCACTGATTAGCTGTGTTATAACGCTCTTCTGTTGTTATAGAGAGGCGTTACCTTGGCAGAAATAGCTTTAATTTAGGTCTTTGTACTCCTTCCATATTTGTCTTCTCCTCTGAGCTGATGAGGAGGTATTTTTACCTGTAACACTTAACCTTAACCTAACCCTTAAGGTTAATTAAAGGTTAAGGTTAAGATAAGGTTAAGGGTACAGGTTTAGTAAGATTAAAGTTAAGTTTAAGGTTACATTAAGTGTAAAGTCAAGGTTAGGGTTAGGTTAAGGTTAGTTTAAGGTTAATTTTAAGGGTTTGGGAAGGTTAAGGTTAAGGTAATGTTAAGATAAGATTAAGGGTAAGGTTAAGGTTAATGTTAGGTTAAAGTTATGGTTAAGGTAAGGTTAGGTTAGGGGTTAAGGTTAAGATTAAGTTAGGTTAAGGTTAAGATAAGGTGAAGGGTAAGTTTAAATTAACTTTACCATTAATTTTAAGGTTTCGTTAAGGGTAAATTCAAGGTTAAGGTTAGGTTGAGGTTAAGATAAGGTTAAGGTTAAGGTTAGGTTAAGGGTAAAGTTAAGGTTAAGTTTAAGGTTATGGTTATGGGAAGGTTAAGGTTAAGGTTAAGGGTAAGTTTAAGGTTAAGGTTACGTTAAGGGTAAAGTCAAGGATAAGGTTAGGTAATGGTTAAGGTTAAGGTTAAGGTTATGGGAAGGTTAAGGTTAATATAAGGTTAAGGTTAAGGTTAAGGTTAAGTTAGGCTAAGGTTAAGTTTAGGTTAAGGGTTTAGTCAAGGTCAAGGTTAATGTTAGGTTAAGGGTAAGGTTAAGGTTATGGGTAAATTTAAGGTTAAGGTTAGGGTAAGGTTAAGGTTAAGGTTAGGTTAAGCTTAAGGTTAAGGTTAAGGCTAAGGTTACAGGAAGGTTAAATTTAAAGCTATGTTACAGTAAAGATTATGGGAAGGTTAGGTTAAGTTTAATGTTAAGGTAAGGTTAAGGTTAAGGTCAAGGTTAGGTTATAGTTAATGTCAAGGTTAAGGTTAGGTTATAGTGAAGGTTAAGGTTAAGGGTGAAGGTTAAGGGTAAGGTTAAGACCCGTAACCTTAACCTTCACCCTTAACCTTAACCTATCATTAACCCTAACCTTCACCTTGCTAAACCCGTAACCTTATGCTTAACAATAACCTTGAATTTACCCTTAACCTTCACCTTGCTAAACCCGTAACCTTAACCTTAACCTTAACTTTACCCTTAACCTAACATTAACCTTAACTATAACGTAATGCTAACCTTAACCTTAATTTTACCCTTAACCTTAACCTTAACTATAACCTAACCCTAACCTTACCCTAACCATAACCGTAACCTTAACCTTACCCTAACCTAACTTAACCTTAACCTTGACCTTGACCTTAACCTTAACCTTACCCATAACCTTAACCTTAACTTTACCCTTAACCTTAAATTTATCCTTAACCTAACCTTAACCTTAACCTCACCCTTAACCTTATCTTAATCTTAACCTTAACCTTACCCTTAACCTTCACCTTAACCTTAACTTTACCCCTAACCTTGACTTTACCCTTAACCTAACCTTAACCTAACTAAACCTGTAACCTTAACCTTAACCATAATAATAACCTTCACATAACCTTAACCTTAACCTTAACCATAACCTTAACCTTAACCTAACCCTCACCTTGACCAAACCCTTAACATTAACCTTAACATTTACCTTAACATTAACCTTAACCTTACCCTTAACCTTAAACTTAACCTTGACCTTAACTATAACATAACCCTAACCTTAACCTTACCTTAGCCTTCACCAAACCCTTAACATAATCTTAACATTGATTTTACCCTGAACGTAACCTTAACCTTGACCTTGAACCTACCCTTAACATTAACCTTAACCTTAACCTTAACCTGACTAAACCCGTAACCATAACCTTAACCTTAACCTTACCCTTAAACTTAAAATTAAATTTGACCTTAACTATAACCTAACCCTAACCTTAACCAAACCTTAACCTTACCCTTACCCTTAACGTAACCTTAACCTTGACTTTACCCTTAACCTTAAATTTACCCTTAACTTAATCTTAACCTTACACTAACCTTAACAGTAACCTTACCCTTACCCCTAACCTTAACCTTAAACCTATCCTTATCCTATCCTTAACCTTAACCTTAACCCTAACCTTAGCCCAAAACTTAAGGTTAAAGTTATGGGTAAGGTTAGGGTTAGGTTATAGTTAAGTTCAAGGTTAAGGTTAAGTTAAGTTAAAGGTTAAGTTAAGGTTAATGTTAAGGGTTTGTTTAAGGTTAAGGTTAAGGTAAATGTTAAGGTTAAGGTTAGGGTTAATGTTAAGGTTAAGATTAGGTTAGGTTAAGGTTAAGTTAAGGTTAAGATGTAGTAAAGGTTAAGGTTAAGGGTTAGGTTAAGGTTATAGTTAAGGGTTTGGTCAAGGTTAGGGTTAGGTTAAGGTTAAGGTTAACGTTAGGTTAAGGGTAAAGTTAAGGTTAGGGTTAGGTTAAGGTTAAGGTTAAGGTTAAGTTAAGGTTAAGGTTAAGGTTAGGGTAAAGGTTTAGGTTAAGGTGAAGGTTAAGGTTAAGTGTTTGGTCAAGGTTAGGGTTAGGTCACTAACCATAACCTTAACCTTAACATTTACCATAACCTTAACCTTAACCTTAACCTTATCTTAACCTTAACTATAACCTAACCCTAACCTAACCTTAACCTTGACCTTGACCTTGACCTAACCTTAACCTTAACCTTAAACTTAACCTTATCTTACCCTTAACCTTAACCTTAACCTTCCCAAACCCTTGGCCCTAACCTTAACCTAACTAAACCCATAACCTTAACCTTAACCTTAAATTTAACCTTACCCTTACCTTAACCTTAAGGGTAAATTTAAGGTTCAGGTTAAGGTTAAGTGTTTACTTAAGGTTAGGGTGTTAGAGAGGTAAATCCCCTTTGCAGACAGAGGCGATCCCTACTAGCCCAGATTGGGTCTAGCAACAATCGAGTCACGCTAAGACACAAGTTCCTAATTGCAAAAGACCAAGATGTGAGAAGAGGCCTACGTTAAGTCCTACGGTGGCATCATTTGTGAAGAAGATGGCACTTTCGTCCCTTGCTTTTGCAGATCACAATTATCTCACCCGATGTGATCGAACACCTGCACATACAAGAAGAAACAACAAACAAACAAGCATAAAACCAAATCGATGCAATTATGTATCAGCCAGAGAAGATAAAATTCATAGCATGAAACATGAACATCTGAGTGGAACCATAATCATAGTCATTTATTATTAATCAAAACAAAGAAAGATACAACCCAAGCGCTAATGTTGGATCTTCCTTCAGCGGGTTGATAGAGGAGTACATCTCGGTAAAGCTTGTCGAGAAAAGGACAAGTCTCTCTCTCTTCAGTTGTCTGATGATAATCTCCTTACAATTGATTCAACTCTATTTGGGCTAGATTGCAAAGGGAAAATGAAAGGCTTATATAGATGGTGGAAGGGGAGTTGGGATCCCTACAATGGTGGGAATGGCCCTATCGTCAAGGAAGCTTCCATGATAGGTGGAAACCACTTCCCCTACATGGAGATCTGGAGCCAAACCTCCCAACTCAATTTAGAGACCAGTTCAGAAGTTGGTTGGAATCAAAATTCTGCCATTTATTTTTTAAAAACACTCCTTATTAAGCATGGCGCAGGTACAACACTGGGACAGAGCGCCAGTTGGGGCGCCCTCTTTGGTGGATTTCCCCCATTGGCGCGACGGCTGAACTGACTAGTTGCGGCAAGGATAAAAAGGCTATTTTTAGGGCTTTTCACAGGAAATTGTCTACAGGGGAATAATTTTCCTTATCAAGGGGGATGCCATGAAAGTGGTTTCAGGTCATGTCACTACTCACAGGTCATGGAATAAGCCCTCCAATGTGCAGGATGGGGAATTGCAGGGACGGTGACAAATTACTATGTAACAGATGCCCCCTAAAGCATGAGGCCCAAAAGAGAGAGAGGGGTGAAATGCTTTACGAGAACGTGTCCAACTAAAAACACTGCCGTCAAAAAACCTGCGTAGACAAGTACAACTGATATCTCAAATACATGATATATATGTGGTATGGGTGCAGCCATTCGTAATAGAGTATACAATAATCAAGATCCAAGGCATGGATGTAGCCATCCAGTAAGGATCGATAAATAGACTCAGGTATGGTCGCAGCCATCCAGTCAATGAGTCATGTAAGAAATCATAATAATCCACAAAATTCGCAGCCTAGATTCCAACAAACAATTTCCAGGGTCTTGCGCTCCATCTTGACCCGAACAGAGTACAAGTTCAAGCATGTGAATAGGTGAGCTGAAGTCGAACATGCAAGAACATCATTTGATTACCAGCCAATCATGAAAGCTGTTAACAGATGCGAGAGGAACCACCATTAATGACAAGGCCCTCAAGGTACTATAGGTAAAATCCACGGCATGTGAACCAGTGAGCTGGTGTCGAACACCCACAGAATCATTCGATCGAAGGTTAATGATGAAAACCTTGCATCGAATGTAAAGAACTTGCCATTGAGTCATGTAGGCTCCAAGGTACCAGAAGGGAGTCTCTAGATCAACTTCCTGGATAATGAGCTGAATTCCACAGGAAGTGACCTTGATCGAAGGTGGGCCATAGTGTTTCCCACATCATCGACATGATACAAAGGATCATATTATTGTGAATCAGGATAAGATGAGAATTAGAGGAAGGTTGAAACTTGCAGAGGTCAACTTCTCTTGAACATATCAGCGGCACGACAGTGGATTTGGCAGCATTTGACATCAAAAGATAAGAGGTCATGATGACGAGGCAAAGAGAAGATGAGAGGTCAAAAAGGATCATCCAAACCCATGGAGGCAAGTGGAAAATGAGATGAGATGTCCCCAACCCGACACGAATGCAGACAAGTGCTCTGTTCAAGAGCGACATACCTCCGACATGACAACGATGATAGTTCCATTTTTCCCCACCATTTCTGGTGAGTACCCCAATTATTTTTTAGAACAAGCTTGAAGGGGATAGCATATGCTTGTAATATAAGTCCGTCCTTCGGACGAATCCATCCTAGTACATTTAACAAGCCCTAGGAAGGAGAAACTTGAATATCGTCATTACGACTAAATCCAATGTCATCAGGGTTTAACGAGTCTGATAGAGGAAGAAATCGGTATCTTTTCATGTTTAGAGAGTTTGAAAAGACAGCATAAAAGTAAACTCCAATTGTCCATTTTCATAAATAGTTCCTCAGATCCGAAAAGGTAGAAAACTATGTCTGAGAAAACTTCGTAGTTGCAATAGGCTAGGGTATTCCTTTTTCGTAAATAATATATCCCAGCCTGAAAAAGGGGTAAATGCATGCTGGGTAGATGTTGTTTCGTGGCCACTTTAATGAGATCGAAACGACAAGGTACTCAACAATATTTTCATGTTTAGAGAGTCAAAAAAGAGCTGAAAGATGACTCCAAAATGACTTTTTCGTATTTTTACCGAGTCTAAAAAAGTATAAAATACAACTCGTATCACTGTCCAAGTTGCGTAAAAACCTGTTGCTGCACATAAAAGTGAGTGTAAAATCCATTTTTCAACAAAATATATTAAAATATTGAGAAAAATGACTTTTAAAACCTAATTTTGACTTCAAAAGTTATAAATATGCCACAAATGGTAAAAGCATATTTAATTTTACTTTTTACCTCATTTGGCGAGCAACAGTGAGCTTTTGGTGTGCGAACTTGCAGCAGTGATTGCGATCAATCCAGTACATAATTTATATTCTCATTCATTACAGGTAAGAGGCGCTTCCCTCAGCTTTTTATTGATCCATTTTTTATAAGTTTCCATTGTGTATTCGATCTCTAGAGGAGACCCTTTGGAAATTTAGGGCTCCGCCAATTAGCATGGGTATCGGGCACGGACCCATGCCAATTGGCTATTTTCTATAAAGGGGTCACGACAGTTGGCATGAATGTCAGAAAAACGGTCACGCTAATGGTGCAACTCAATTTTCTGTGTTAATTTACAAAAATATGAGCCACTCAAATGAATTTTTAAGTGTTGCAGAGATATAATAAGGCATTTTTGACCATGTTGGTGCAGGTATCCAAGCACAATGGTTATTGAATGGAAGGAGAGGGAACATGGGGAAGAGGACAAAATGGCCATGGAAAATGAAGCTTGCATGAACGCCCTTCGAGACTGTGGTCTCAAGAAAATTTTCCTTACACCATGTTTAAGAGCTCAACCTGAGCTATTGCAGTATTTGGTTAGCATATGCGACGAGAATGAGGAAGTGTTAAAAATCCAAGACCAAGTATGAGCTCTTGAGGTCTCTGATGTTTATTTTATAACCGGATTATCGCACATAGGCCCAGTGCCAATCATGACGGGCAACAGACCTTCTGGGGAGAAAATGGATATGGTAATGGCAAGAGTGTGCCTAGGGGCACAAACAGGATTGGGTAGTTAGAAAGTAGCCATCCACACTATCCGCGATCTAGAACTTCGATTAGTGTTTCGTACCATTACGCGGGCTGCGGGATCGTAGGCCCCGCATGAGAAAACAAAAGCGCAACTCCTATTAGCTTCCAAATGCATGAATCCTACACTATTCGATTGGGCCACCACAGTGACAACCAACATCAAAAGGTAGTTAACACAGTGTAATAAATCCAAACTAAAATAGTTTGGGTATGGTTCCATTCTGGTGTCATTCATTCTAGAATGATTACCAATTTTCCAGGGCCTAGGGGCAATAGTTTCCGAGCCGGTACTGAGAGAGCCGAGGATGGCTCGCTGGGTAGCACTTATGCCCAGGTCAAGAGGGGGTCAACAGATGTCCTGGAGGCCCGAGTTCTTTTTGTGGTTACAGTGTCAACTGATCGTGGTTGAGGGTTGGCCCTATGCTAGGACCAATTTCACAGGAGACCCAGATCTCCCACTTCTGGAGGGGGACGACTGGGATGAGGAGCTGGGTATGACTCTTTTTTGTTTTTTATGTATTTATGATTTTTTTGTGATACATGTCTATTCTAACAACAGTTTTATGTGTATGCATATGTTGGCCTAGAGAGGCCTGTGGGCATGTCGCCCATTACGCGGAGGACCTCTCTCGCCCATGACCCTCAAGCTGAGGGTGGCAAAGGGAGTGAGTTGATCCAGAACCTGGAGGGAATTTCCCGGGGAATCCCGGATTATGCACGGCTGGAAAACGTCCCATTGGCTTACCAGTGACACACTGTGGGGGTGCCTAGTCGCCTTCACTGATTTTTGAGGTGATTGGTGTGCGCGGTGGCATGTTACCACGAGCACCATGCTGATTAGCTATTTAGAGATTTTATATGCATATTTTTTGAGAGACATGTTGTCTTCGGCTATTATTAGACAAACATGTATATTTTTCAACTTTATGTGATGTACACCAACTGCAAACTATTCGACATATATATCTATATATCTATTTCTGGATGGATCTTTTTATATGTGATGATGTTTTTTATAAGTTGCGCAAATGTCTATCTAAAACCAAATTAGCTACTGCATCTGTTAACGCATTCATGTGTCTGGGTATATGTTGATATGTAATGTAATCAAAATTTCTTTCTAGTAAACGAATACGTAGATACATACGTAAAATGGATGGGTTTCTTACTGAATAATGACCGCTAAGTTGTAATACTACAAGATGTTTGTCCAGATACACAAGTAATGCACGAATACCAAGGTTAACAGCCTCGATTAATAATTCTAAAACATCACTATACTCCACAACATTATTTGTGGTAGGTCCTAGACACACACCCTGCAAATTAACCAACTCACCAGCAGGATCATAGATTACCTAGGCTGCCGAGGACAGATTCCTGGTACTGCGGGAGGCACCATCTACGAAACCAACAAAAGGAGTAATAGACATCTGCACAATCAGGAAGACCCAATCAGCAAAAAGACGCTTACAAAACACACCACACCACACATGCATAAAAATGAAAACACTCACTTATGTACACACACACCACATGAGAATAACTCAAGCGTAGTACTTTTTAAGGTACAGCCCATTCCTATGCTGTGCCAGGGGAACTCATTCGTATTCGATAAGATCATAGGCCCCATTTTTTAATACTCGTTGAACTATATAGGGCCCATGCCACATGGGTTGGAATTTTCCTGCTCCAAGTTTATCGTGTGCTTGGTCATGCAGGAGGATGAGGGCTCCTTCAATGAAAGAATGAGGAGAAACCGGTTGATCGAAGTGGGCTTTGACCCACTTTTTCTATGCCTCAATGACCAAGGTAGCTAGGCAGCGGGTTTCATCCAAACATTCCAAATACAAGAGACGTTCTTCCTCTGGAGAAGTGTCAGGCAATAGTTCCATGGCCAATTTCAGAGAAGGAATTTCGCACTCAACCGGGAGAGTCGCTTCCAAACGATACACCAATTGAAAAGGTGTGAATCCGATTGCGATCTTTACAGACATTCGATAAGCCTAGAGAGCTGAGAAAAATTGGATATTCCAGTTGGATTTATGGATACCAATCGTTCATTGAAGCATTGTGACCAAAACCTTGTTCACATCCTCAACCTGGCCATTCGCCTGGGGGTAGTATGGTGTTGAGATATCATGGCATAAGCCCAACTTTGACGTCAGCTCGGCCATCATGTAATCCTGAAAACATGTGCCATGATTAGTAACAATGGCCTGAGGGACTCCGAAATGCGTAATAACATGGTTGAAAAGAAATTGGGCGACTGTCTTACCGTCAGCATCTAATGTAGGCATTGCTTCGGTCCACTTAGTAAAGTAGTCTACAACGATGATTATATAGGCATGCCCCCAGCCGAGTGAGGGTTACATGTCATAAAATATATGCCCCATTTCGCAAAAGGGCCGATGGTGATGACAGGATGCAAGGGTAGGGGTGGTGCGTGCATCTTGCGCTGAAAGACCTGGCACGCATGAAATTTTTGGACTGCAACGATGCAGTCTTTGAATATATATGGCCAAAAATAACCCGCACGCAGAATATTCTAGACGGTGGCATATCCGGACATGTGACCACCACAGGCGCCACTATGACAGTCATTCAAGACTCTTTCAGCCTCTTCCGGGGTCAAGCACTGGTAGAGCACGAAATCGACTCCGACACGATACAGGGTATCTCCTATAATGCGGTATGGTTGAGATTGATGCTAAATTCGACGTCAAGCATCCTTTGTCAATTCAGACTGGAATGTGGATGTTTGAAGATACATGATAATTTCACCATACCATGGGTTGCGAGTGCTGATAAGAAAGAGAATTTCATCCGGGATATGATCCTTAGATTTCGATGGAACGAATTCTGTCGGGAGAGGGAAAATCAGATCAGCGAAAACCAATGATTTCATCGACTTAGCAGTGGTGAAGTCTAAATCGAACTCCTAAAGGATTACAATCCACTTGGAGTACTTTCCCCCCAGCAATTTTTGAGATAATATATACGTCATGGGGTTGCAGTCTGAAACCACGATTACAGTATGCAACAGGATGTAGTGGCAGAATCTTTGAACGGCCTGAACCACGGCGAGGGCCAACTTCTCGACATGAGCATAGCATGTTTCCGTGTCAAGAATATTTCGAGATAGATAATAAACTACGTGTTCATTTCCATCATTGTCATCCTGCACTAAAACCATAGCAATTGTGCTAAACGCAGTGGCCAAATAAAGGGTAAAATTGTGATGATAGTTGGGAGGACGTATAAGCGGAGCATTGACAAGCAAAGTTTTAAGATTATCAAAAGATTTATAGGAAATTTCGTCCCAATGGAAGGGAACATTTTGTTTCAAAAGACGCGTAAAAATTTGGGCTGCTTCCACATAATTCAGAATGAAGCATCGTAGGAAGTTAGCTTTCCCCTGCAAACTCTGCAGTTGATGTAATGAGGAAGGATATGGGAGGTTAATGATGGCCTCGACCTTTAGGGGGTCAAGGCGAATCTCGTCTTTAGAGACTATGAATCCCAAAATATGGCCAGAATCCACACAGAAGACGCACTTATGGGGATTAAGCCTAATATTTTAGCATCTGCAATGAAGGAAAATTTGGCAAAGGTGTTCGAGGTGGTCCTCACGCCGAGCTGAATGGGCCGGAAAATCATCGAGATATGGCTGAAAAATATGGCATATGTCATGGAAAGCGTAAGACATAACACACTGGAAGGTGGCCCCAGTGTTTTTTAGACCGAACGAGAGCTTTCTATAAGCGAAGGTTCCCCATGGACAGATGAAGGCAGTCTTGTGTTGATCAGCAGGTAAAATATTGATTTGATTGTACCCAGAGAAGTCGTCCATAAGGGAATAAATCTCACTCCCCGCACATTCATCAAAGATTTGATCTATAAAAGGAGTGGGGTAATTGTCCTTAGGACAGGCCCGATTAATGTATTGGTAATCAACACAGACCCATATAGTGCCCTATTTCTTATCTACAGGGACAATATTTGAAACCCATTCTATGAGGGGAATAGGATAGATAAAGCCTGCGTTAAGAAGTTTTTCAACTTCTTCTTTAATAGCTGTGGCTTTTCAGGGATGCACTAGGCGTAGGCATTGATGCACTGGTTTTGCACTCGGATAGGTAGGAATCTCATGCACGACTATGCTGGGATCAATCCCGGGCATCTCTTCATAGGACCACATGAAAACATCTCTGAATTCACGAAAAAGATCAGTATAAACTTGTATCTCTTCACGAGAACAAGTCACTCCCACGTGAATATTCTTAACTACCCCCGATTTGATGGAGATGTCGATTTGCATCGTTTGAGTGATATTACTCAGGTTTCCCTCCAAAAGGACCTCATGAGTCAATATCAGTGTTTTAAGAGGTGGAGTGGGAACCTGAGATGCAAAGTGCTCTAGACAATCAGACATTGCCCCCAGGCCAAGCATGAACAAGGAACGATGATGTGGAAGTTGGGGGGTAAAATTTTCTAGGTTGAAGGTGAGAAGCTTAGAATCAGCGGGATCGATTCCACCGATTGCAAACAACAGAGATTTCTGTTGTGATGGGAAACTTTGAAGAACTTCTAATGCAGACATGACAGAAGGCGCCTGTGCCAAATCCTCAACAATACTATAGTGCTGAGTGGCACAGGCATTTGGGTTGTAGGAAGATCTTCAAAGAACACCTTTAGAAGGTGGCCTCACAACAGGTTCAGCGCTAGGCTTCTCAATTTCCAAAGGACCGGAGACAGGTGGGGGAGTTGGGCCATCCAAAACCTCCTTTCAAGCTACCTGACGTGATCCAACATAATCCTTCGAACATGTAGGAATTGAGACAGGTGCAGTAGCATTCATCATAAAGACTTGGGACCCAAATGGTGCAAATGGTGAGGGCTGCTCAACCATTTTGTTCTACTGAGACGGAAGCAATTATTTAAGAACTGTTAGAGTCCCTTTGGAACCTTTTAGAAGTTGAATAATTTCAGTTCGTCGAGGATAATCTTGGGTATAATAATCTCCTTCACAGACAAGGCAGGGGTACTTCAGTTTATGTTGGGAACCGTCAACAGTACGAGGTTTAGAAGACTTTAGTTTTGGGGCGTCGGGTTTGGATTTTCCTTTGCCCTTATTTTTTCCTTTGGAGGCCTTTTTCGTAGGATTAGGCTGAATGGCATTAACCTCCACAGTCTTGTCAGAATCCGGAGGGGCGGGAAGAGCAGAATTATTTGAAGAATTGGACTTCTACTTTCCATTTGAAGATTTCCAAGAATTTTGAGACATGGAACCAATAACACCATCCCCCACTGGGGTAGGTTGAGCTTTAGAGGTTGCTGGTCATGGAGCATCAGTCAAAATATCATAAAGCGTGCCAGACTGAGAGTATACCAAGTCAAGGTACTGGGCACGTGCTATGGCCTATTCTTCAGTCACACACGCTCCCATAGCAATATCTTGGGCGATTTTGCTAATGAAGGAGGTGGTGAACCAATGCGTTAGTAGCTGATCAGGTATATCAAACTTTATCAGTCTACGATGACGTCACCATTCATGAATGTGATCAGATATGTGGGTGGCTTTATCCTGCTTCAAAGAAGTCAGGAGATGCGTCCTGGATTCATAATGAACCGGTAACTGGAAGTGAGTCAGAAAAGCCATGGCTAACGTATTGAAATCTTGAAAGATTCCATGGGGTAATTCGATATACCACTTAACGGAAGTGCCAGTAAGAGTGCGCTGGAAGAGACGTAGACAAATTGAATCATCCACCCAAGAGTTGGACGAACACCACAGATGGTAAGTCATTACATGAGCTTGGGGGTCCTCTCTAGCTTTTCCCTCAAACTTAGGGCAGTCGTCGGGTACCTTGGTCGGAACCGGAGGCCAATAAGGATTGTGAAGAATCAGATCATTGGTTAATTTAGAAACATCTGGTAACTCCAAGGTAGCCAAGAATGACAATTGTGGATTAAACGGCATGCCAGGCCCTCAATAAGGATCGGTACCTGTACTCCACGCTGGTTTAGCATATCCTTGCCCCCATGAGTTCTATCCCAAAGGATTCTGACCATAGGGGATATAGGGCATATAACCAGTCTGATTCAGTTGTTGGTAACCAGTGTACATAGTTTGATAACCAGAGTATGGACCATGATTATATGTCGGCCCCATTTGAGAATTATGCAGATTCGGCTACTGAGTATAGGTGTAGCCGGGTTGTTGAGGATAATAGTTAAAACCTTGGGGCTGGTTATAATTCGGTCGAGATTGACCTTGAGGATAGTAACCACCTTGGGGTTGAGCGGGCTGCTGATAGGTGGGACCCTACTGAGCCTGATAATTGGGGTGCACCGGTTGATTTGGTTGCGGCATTGAATAAGTCGACTGTTGGGCAAGGTTGACAGGATGTGCAGGCTGGCCTGGTTGGACAGGCTAACCTCGCTGAATAGGATGCCTTGGTTGAATAGGTTGACCCGGGTGAATAGGTTGCACTGGTTGTGTAGGATGACCTGGCTGATGTGGGACACCAGATTGTGCCAGATGGGCCGGTTGGCCTGGTGGTGGAATGGGGCCAGGTTGTGCCTGGTAACCAGTTTGACCTGTAACAGGACCATAAGATGATCTTGGCTGATGTGCAACATTCGGACCAATAGGATACTAAGGTTTCATAGGACGGGAAGGTTGGACTTGCCCCCCAGGACCATACAACGGCCCCGGTTGGTACCCTAGTTGACCTGTAAGTCCTTGAGGTTGCCCTGGTTGGACCCCAGGGTGAGGCTGCATAGGTTGACCGAAAGGGTTGTAATAATGTCCTTGTGGACTGTATAATGACCTCTGCTGGCCTGAAGGGTAGCCTTGTAATGGTTGTCCTTGCGGGCCATAAGGATAGCCAGGTTGGCCTGAAGGTTGGCCATGAAAAGGTTGTCCTTGCGGGTTGTAAGGTTGCCCAACCTAGTTAGATAGAAAACCTTGAGCATGAAGGTAAGCCTCTGGAGTGGGTAAACGTAAAGGAATCCCTTACTCATCGTATTAATATGGAAAAATGCAAACAGGTGTACCGTCCTGTGCATAATGCGAAAAATACAGGCGGTTGGGATCTTGAGAATATTGTCCGACCTCGGGGTTCGATTGTTGTAGGGACAATCGATACTCCTCAGGAGAGATGTTCTCTGGCATGGCAGACCCTATATAGACGTCTTTAGGAAATGACACAGCCCTTACGGACTGAGCAGTAATAGCGGGTGTAGATGTGGCCACACAGATAGTGGGCCTGACAGGTACAGAAGTGACCTGAGGGGATGACGTGATGGGTGTCCTAGGAGACATCCCCAATGAAGGAATAACCGGCCTCATAGAAGGAGTTCATATCCCCATAGAGATGACGACGGTCATAATCTGACTTAAAGATCTATACCCTGCTGGTAGTGAAGGATGGGGCGAAGACATAATAGATAACTCGGGGTTGTCTTCTGGGAACAACTGGTAATCTTCACCAGACGTGGGGATTTCCTCACTAGGAGAATGGCTGGATGCACCCATATTTAAACCTGTCGCTAGATCTTGTAGCAGACGGCGAGGACTAGGAGGAATAACAGCAGCTAGAAAAGGGGAACCCGATGTAAGAGGAGGGAAATGTTCCCCTACTCCAAATCCAGACCAAGCGTTGGATAAGGGCCAATTGAACTCAACTATTCCTCCAAAGGGAAGCTCAGACATAACCGATCCCTCATCGGGAAACTCAAAAACGATGGGCTGCTAAGGTTCAGCAGAGGATTGTGAGACCTCTGATGAATCGTCTGTATATGGACTACCAGTAGACAAAACCGAGGGTTCCGCCACTGTGACAGTAATGACAAAAGGAAAATATCAAACACAACACATGGGATGAAAAAATCAAGGCACACAATCAAATGGCCAACAAGAAAAATCTAAAAGGGCGTGTGATCGCAGGTGATTTATTTTACCACATTGAAACTTAGAAACTTCACTGTTTACTATTTTAAGAGTCGAGAAATGGATGAAAGGTGACTCTATCTCTTTCAGTTTTGAAACAAGCGTGAAAGGACAAACGCTTGATGATCCTTTCAAATTTAAAGAGTCAGAAAAGATCAAAATGACTACTCTGGTAATCTAGGCAAAGGGTGTACCAAATAATTGTGAACTACAATATACACCTTGGTTTCAAAATGAAAGAGAAATCAACCAAGGACTTAACATACATGCAGGCAATCTCCCCGAATGATGTGTCCGGTGTATCATGGGTATAGGGCAGCAGACTTGGCTTCCTATGGATAAAGGATAGCAACCTAGTGGTGTCTCCCTTTATATACGCGACGGTACGAGGAGCACAAGTCCGTACTAGTGATATCTAAAGCCAAGAGGTGAATGACAACTACTAGGTTTAATGATGCCAGAACATGTCACTAGCCTAGACCTCTAAATATTTCGTTAATGTTTCAATGCTGCCTTAAGGTAAATTGATTAAATTTTATGGTTGGTCTTCAATTATGTTTCAATTTTCAGGCCCTAGCGAGTGTTATGTCTCAAAATCTCTTGAATGCACACTACATGCCACAGTATATCATTTCATTCGATGAAAGCTAATTACGAGAGAGTTAAGAGCTTTTCACACAATAACAAAATGATTAGACAACAACCAATGATGTCTCTAATGCAGCTAATGGAAACTAAAAGCTTTTCTTTCAAAGTTACAAATCACTAATAACACAGAAAAGATTCGATTTTCATTAACTAATGAAAGAAAAATAGATTTTTTTTTATATTTTCAGTGTTTGAGAGCAAAATGCACTAAACAAATGAAAACTAATGAAACGAGAAATTTGAGAAGCGATAGAAAAGGAGTAAAAACAAGCAAATTTCACTCAATGCAAACACACAATCAGACCTCAAATTCACAAAACAATCCCTCAAAACCAAGAGAATCCCAAAGACTCAAATGAACCATGTAATCTAGCCCCAAAATGAGATAAAGTAGAATTTGAATGAAGAAGAGGCCAATCACTCAAATAGTGCAATAAAACGATAGAAAACCACCAAACGAATGTAGAGAAGAAATCACAAAGTTGACTGAATAGATAGAAACCAAAAACTCCCATGGGAGGCTCGATACACTTTAGCACCTAGATGCCCTAGGGATAGAATGTAAAATCAATAAAAGAGGGCAAACAACCAAAGGATGAAGGTCACAGTCAGTCAAACAAGGCTCCAGAACACTCAGGCAGTTGTAAAAATAAAACCAAAATCACAGATCAAGCTCATAAAGCTCAAGACAAAGCAAACCCTAGCACCTTACAGAATTGACACGACTGTTAGGCTGAAAATAGTGCCAGAACAGCATTGGTGCGGGTAATACACTGGAAACTTGCACCAATTGGTGTGACTGTTAGGCTAATAAGCGCGCCAATCGAGTTTACTAAGCAAAAATAAAAAAAGAGCAATCCAGGAAGTAGACCAGTGATGGTGGGCCTAAACAAATCCAAAACACTGAAAAAGATCGAACCAAAAGAGCTTATCAAGCAAGAAAAGACAAAAATCGACCGAAAGGACAAGACAATACTCCAAATAAACATCTCCCTAGTGGAGTCGCCAGTTGGAGAGGTAAATCCCCTCTGCGGACAGAGGCGATCCCTACTAGCCCAGATCGGGTCTAGCAACAATCGAGTCACACTAAGATGCAAGTTCCTAATTGCAAAAGACCATGATGTGACAAGAGGCCTACCTTAAGTCCTACACTGTTGTTGTATGTGAAGAATATGGAACTTTCGTCCCTTGCTTTGGTAGATCACAATTCTCTCACCCGATGCAATCGAACACTTATACATACAAGAAGAAACAACAAACAAGCAAGCGTAAAACCAAATCGATGCAATTATGTATCTGTCAGAGAAGATACAACTCATAGCATGAAACACAAAAATTTGAGTGGAACCGTAATCGTAGTCATTTATTATTAATCAAAACAAAGAAAGATACAACCCGAGCTCTAACGTTGGATCTTCCTTCGGTGGGTCGACAGAGGAGTACGTCTCGGTAAAGCTTGTCAGGAAAAGGAGAAGTCTCTCTCTGTTCAATTGTCTGACGATAATCTCCTTAAAATTGATTCAGCTCTATTCAGGCTAGCTTGAAAAGGGAAAATGACAAGCTTATATAGATGGTGGAAGGGGATTTTGGATCCCTACAATGGTGGGATTGGCCCTATCCTCAAGGAAGCTTCCATGATAGGTGGAAAACCACTTCCCCTACATGGAGATCCAGAGCCAAACCTCCCAACTCAATTTAGAGACCAGTTTAGGAGTTAGTTGGAATCAAACTTCTGCCATTTATTTTTAAAAAACACTCCTTATTAAGCCTAGCATGGGTGCAACACTGGGACAGAGCGCCAGTTGGCGTGCCCTCTTTGGTGGATTTCCCCCATTGGCACAAGGGCTGAACTGACTAGTCGTGCCAAGGATAAAAAGGCTATTTTTAGGGATTTTCATAGGAAATTCTCTTCAAGGGAATGATTGTCCTTGTCAAGGGGGATGTCATGAAAGTGGTTTCAAGTCATGTCACTGCTCATAGGTCATGGAATAAGCCCTCCAATGTGCAGGATGGGGAATTACAGGGATGGTGAAAAATTACTGTGTAACATAGGGTTAGGTTATATTTAAGGTTAAGGTTAGGTTAAGGGTAAAGTCAAGGTTAAGGTTAAGGTGAAGGGTAAGGGCAAGGTTAAGGTTAAGGTTAAAGTTAGTTTAGGTTAAGGTAAGGTTAAGGTTAAGGCTAAGGTTATGGTTATGGGAAGGTTAGGTAAAGGTTAAGGTTATTGGAAGGTTAAGGTTAAAGTTAGGTTAAAGTAAGGTTAAGGTTAAGGTCAAGGTTAAGGTTAAGGTTAGGTTAAGTTTAAGTTTAAGGTTAAGGGTGAATTTAAGGACCTTCACCTAATCTTAACCTTAACCTAACCTTAACCTAAATATAACCATACCCGTAACCTTAACCTTAACCTAACCTTAACTTAAACCCTAATCTTAACCATAAATTTACCCTTAACCTAACCTTAACCTTAACCTTAACCTTATCCTTAACCTTATCTTAACATTAACCTAACCTTAACCTTGACTTTACCCTTAATGTAACCTTAAACTTAACCTTAACCTTATCTTAACCTTAACCTTAATTATAACCTTAACCTTAACCTTTCCATAACCATAAGGATAAGGTTAAAGTTAAGGTTAGGTTAAGGTTAAAGTTATGGGTAAGGGTTTGGTCAAGAATAAGGTTAGGTTATAGTTAAGGTCAAGGTTAAGGTTAAGGTTAAGATTAAGGTTTATGTCTGCTCCTTTAAATGTTGAAGGGAATAGTTTAAGTTTTTGAGCATCTTGTAAGTAGTCATAGGTTCTACATAGGACTTCAAATTCAAATAGGAAGGTTTCAGGATCTTCAGTTTTAAGTCTATAAAAGTTTGGAAGGACAGAGGGTGAAATTTGTTTCATAGTTGCATTGGTTTCCTCATCTACTATAGGAAACGCAAAAGAGCTTCCCATTTCTCTTCTACCTCTTCCTCTACCTCCTTCTCCTTCTACACCTCTACCTCCTTCTCCTCTACCTCTACCTCTACCCCCTCCAAATAGTGTGTGTTCTCCATTAAAGACTCCTCCTCCCCCTTCTTCTGCCATAGTTGATTCTTCTGTGGAAGTGGAAAAGTTTGTGTCTCTAGCAGGGGTCCTTGAATCTTCTAAGACAAGTTCAGTGGATGAAGTGGAAGGTATTTCTAATGGAATATCTGATCTTAAGTCCTCTGGAAGTCTAGGATTAGTAAAGGATGGAATGTGGATTTGAGTTGGAGGTGTGCTGGCTCTTGGTCTTGGTGAAACAAGTGGTGTTCTAGGAATTAGGCTTCTGCTTCTTATGAATCTACCCCTTGAGTCTCTTTCTCTACGCATATCATTGTTTTTGGGAGATAATAAACAAGGCTACCTAGTTACACTTCCCCGGCAACAGCGCCAAAATGTCTGCTCAACTTAGTGTTCCTAAATTGATGTCATAAATTGTCAACCAGGGCTAGTAAACTGTTGAAGTGAGGTGCACTATATGTGACTAGGTATCTGTTTCTTACTACATTGTGTTTAGTGTTTTTTAAATGTTTTTGGTTTTGTGGTTTTGTGTTAAAAAGGAAAAGAACTAAGTGTTGGTAAAGAGCAGTTGTTGGTCACACTAAAATGGAGCAAAACCTATTCTAGACTATGTATGGCACTCATAAAATGAAAAACTTGACAAGAAAATAACTCATAACATGAACTCAGTCCCATTCATTCATTAGAAATATGTTGGAATAACTTGAGAAAAGGATAAGTTTAATGCAATGAGGTTCTTCTAAGTAAACAACAGCCTAATCTCATCCATGGCTAGAAATTTGTTGGAACACATTTGGAAAAGATAGTCTGCAACATAGGGATGAACTCTTTTCTAAATTAACTAATGACACTGAGATTGATCCATTATACAACCCAAAATATCACTGTTTAAACCTCATTCAAGAATTAGAAATCTTTTGGAATAGCTTTGGAAAAGAGGCAGTTTGTGAAATTGTGAGAAATTATGGAACAATCAAGACTTCAAAATGACATTACCAATTCTTGTTCCTATGATATTGATGTATTAATAGAAATTAAGAACAAGAGTATTTTGTAAATAATGAAGGCCGTGAAGTCTAATTTTGACAGCTAATAAAACTTAAAATACTGAACTAGAATGTAATCGATCAAACTTGAAATACAATGACCACAACTGAACTAGAATGCCATTAACCTAACTTGAAATACAGTAAATAGGAACTGAACTAGAGTGCCACTAATCTAACTTGAAATACAGTGAACTAGAGCGCCACTAATCTCCGGAGTATTACAACTAAACTACAATGCAACTAATCTCTAAAATACTACAGCCCTATCTCGTTCAGTATTAGTGATATTTTGGAACAATTTGTAAGAACAAGACTGGTTGTAATATTCAATGTGAGTGAGCATAAAAACATAAAATTCAAAAGAAAACACAATTAAGCTCTAAAACACCACAGCTATGCCTCATTCAGTGTTAGTGATATTTTGGAATAATTCGTAAGAACAAGACTAGCTGTAACAATTGATGTAATTGAGCACAAAAACGTAAAGTTCAGAAAAATGCAACTAATTCCTAAAATACTAAAGTTATATCCCATTAAATATTAGCAATATTTTGGAACAATTATTAATAATTAGACTGATTTTAGCATCCATTGCAAGTAAGTATAAAACACAAAGTTCAGAAAATTGCTTAAACTAAGAATGAAACAAGGCTAAAGTTACTTATCTAAACAATGCACAGAGCTTCTCGGGAAGTAGGGGCCCTCTACCACCGGATTAGTACGAAAATCCACTCAATATTTCCTCAGATCATGCAATAAAGTCGAACTTATTTCATTAAAGGACAAAATACTTCAAAAACAGAGTATTACGGTCTTCTAAGGTCTAGCAACAAAACAAAAATATAGCTAGCTGTCTCTCAGTCTCCCGAGTCATTCTTATAAGAAAATTACATAAATTCCCTTGAGAGGAAATAGGGATAAGTGTTTTTCCTAATTAAAATCAAATTAAAACTCTTATGAAGGCCTCGTACTTTACTGCAGACATCTGTAGAGTCTGTGTTCTAGTAAAAGTCTAACTCTTGTTTTTGATCTCTTCCACGTGCATAACCACTTGGATATTTTAACTCAGACTTCGTGGAGAGCAAGAAATGATGGGGGAGTGTTGTTGATTTCACCCATATGCGTTTTTATTTGAAGTGACACCTGGAACCTGCGTAAACATGAAGATAGCTGCGGAATAGGCAACTGGCTACAGAATGACTGCATTCTATAGCTGAGTCTAGTCAAAAATTACTACAACAACAAAACCATAAAAACATAGCAAGTCAGTCATTGTATACATTCCTAAAGTAACTTTAATCAATCCTATTGATCATTTAAGCCTGTAATTGATAAGGGACAAAGAAAATGAAGTGAAATGTAGTGAAAGAAAAGGACATCTTTGGGGCTCAACAGTTTGGTCAAGGTTAGGGCTAGGTTATGGGTAAGGTTAAGGTTAGGTTAAGGTTACGGTTAGGTTAAGGTTAACATTAGGTTAAGTTTAAGGTTAAGGTTAATTTTAAGGGTTTGGTCAAGGATAGGGTTAGGTTAAGCTTAATTTTAAGGGGTTAAGGTTAATGTTAAGGGTTTGGTCAAGGTTAGGGTTAGGTTAAGCTTAATGTTAAGTGTTTGGTCAAGGTTAGGGTTAGGTTATAGTTAAGGTCAAGTTTAAGGTTAAGGGTAAGGTTATAGTTAGGTTAAGGTTAAGGTTAGGATAAGGTTAAGCTTAAGTGTTTGGTCAAGGTTAGGGTTAGGTTATAATTAAGGTTAGGTTAAGTTAAGGTTAAGTTCAAGGTTAAGGGTAAGGTTAAGATTAGGTTAAGTTTAATATTAGGTTAAGGGTGGGAGTTAGGTTGAAGATTTAAAGAGTTGAAGTTAAGTTAATTAAGGGTTGGTGAGGTTAGGGTTAGGTGCTGATTAAAGGTAAGGTTAAGGTTGAGGTTTATTAGGGATCAGTTGAGTTAAGTGAGGGAGTTAGGTCAATGTTAAGGTTAAATTAAGAGATAAAATCAGGATTAAGGTTAAGGATAAGGTTAAGGTTAAGGTTAGGAAGTTGGGTTAGTTTTAAGGTTAGGAAGTTGGAGTTAAGGTCAAGGTAAGGTGAAGTTCAAGGTTAAGGTTAAGGTTAAAGTTAAGGTTAAGGTTGGGTTAAGTTTAAGGTTAAGGTTAAGGTTAAGGTCAAGGTCAAGGTTTACCTAAAAGTTACCCTTAACCTTACCTTGACCTTGACCTTAACATGAAATTTAACCTTACTAAACCCATACCCTTAACTTTATCTTAACCTTACCTTAACCATAACCTTAACCTTGACCTTCACTATAACCTAACCCTGACCTTGACCAAACCCTTAACCTTAACCTTAACCTTAACCATCCCAAACCCTTAACCTTGACCTTAACCTTAACCTAACCTTAACCTTTACGTAACCTTGACCTTATCCTTACCCTTAACCTTCACCTTAACCTTAACCTTAACCTTAACTTTACCTTTGACCTAACCTTAACCTTAATCTTAACTTTAACTATAACCTAACCCTAAATATAGCATTAACCATAACCTTATCTTTACCATTAACCTTAATCTTAAACTAACCAAAACCTTAACCTAACCTTAACGTTAACCTTAACCTGACCTTAACTATAACCTAAACCTAGCGTTGACTCAGTCTCACATCTCAATTTAATTTTAATTCAACTTTAATCAATTACAACTAAAATTCTTGACTTTAATTTTAATTTTAACTAATTTAATCACCTTTATCAATCTCACTTTAACTTAATATTAATCAGAATCTTAATTAATTTTCTCTAATGTGCAATTCCTAACCTAACCTTAACTTACTCTTAAATTGAATCTTTAACTTTTATTTTTAACTTGTAATCTTAAATTTTAAATTCCATTCGTAAACTTAAATTTTATATTAACTAAATTAACATCAACCTGGCTCTAACTCAACAAATCTCCATAACTCTTTATTTTTTACCTTTTAGAATTTAATCCTCTCATCAATACAATTTCAATTTTATCTTTAATCAATTCTAATCTCCTAAACTAACTTTAACCTTGACTATAATCATAATCAACTCAATCTTCAACTCTAATTTATAACCAGCCTCTAATCTTTATCAAATCCTTTCAACCTAATATTAGAATCTTTAACTTCCTACCCTCAACCTAACCCCACCACTCGTCCCTAATTCCAATCCTTCATCTAATCAATCAAATCTGAACTTTAATTTTAATTTTACCTGAATCTTTAATCTTTAACTTCCACTATAATTTTAGGCCGCAACCTTGACCTAACGGCAATATAACCCCAATGTTATCAAAACCCTTAACCTTAACTATAACTTTAAATATTAATCACTCCCCTTAACCTAACTTTTTCTAACCCTGATCGTAAACTTTAACCTTATCCTAACTTTAACCTTGACTTTAATTTAGCTGTAACCTTAACATTAACCTAACCTTAATCTTTAATCTCCTTACCAAACTCTCAATTTGAATTCCTGAACAAACTCATCTTAAGTTTAATCTCACTAAACCCAACTTTAACCTTTAATTTAACTCAATTATAATCGCCTAACCCTACCACCAAACCCTTAACCTTAACCTTAACTCTGACTTTACCTGACCCATGAAATTTTACATATAACTACACCAGCAATATTAATGCAACCTTAACTTTAACCTTTAAATCTTACCTTTTAACTTTTGACCTAACTTAACTTTAACTATAACCTAATCCTTAATTGCCATCGAAACCCTAAGATAACTTTAATTTAACTTTAACCAATCTTATTCTTTAACTTCTCAATTTTTAAATTTGACTTTATTTATAAATTTGTAATCAACTTCTTGACTCTTAACTCAATTTAACTTTAACTTAACTTCAATTTTTCCTATTAACCAATTTTTGTTCCTATATTACTTTTAACGGAATTTTCAATTTTAATTTTAATTTTAACTAACTTCAATTTTTACCTTTTATTGTAGAATTTTTAGTGGATATGAATGTAATTTAACTTAATTTCAAATTTTTAACTTTAACTTTTTAATAATAATTTAACTTTTTATTTCTAATTTTTAATCCTTAATTTCAATTTAAGCATTTTTTAACTTTAACTCTTGACTCTTGATCTATTTTAATCTTAACCTGAATGGAATTCTATCTTGTTTCATTTAATCTAATCTTCAATTTTAATTTCAACCTAACTCAACTTTTGACAAAACTTATGGAATTTGAATCTTCACTTTTTGACCAAATCTCATTTTTAATCATTTAATTTTTAATTTTTCTCTAAATTAATTCTTAGAATGCATTTTAATCTCAACTTCAATCAATAAATTTGTAACTTTAACTTTAAATTTTACTTTTTAATTCCTAATCTTCTGAATTTTATTTAATTCCTGTAACTTTAACTCAATTTTACCTTGATTCTTTCACCTTAATCCCACCTTTATTTTAATTTTTGACTGTTTCTTTAACCTTTCACCAATTTTTAATTTTAACCATTAAACCTAGAACGTTAACTCAACTCAACTATAGTTTCCTTAATTACCTAACTTGACCTTTTCATCAACTTTAATTGACCTTTATCAATTTTAATCCTTAATTTAATCGACTAAACCTGTAATTCAGTAAATTTCATGTTACGTTAGGTTTAGAGGTTATGTTGGCGCGGTTATAGCAATTTGACTTTTGATTTGACCCCAGAATTTTATCTTTTATCATCTAATTTTATCTCAACTGAATTAATGATAATCAACTCACTTGGTTCAATTTGACTTTTAATTTTAATTTATCAGTAACTTAATTAGTTGATATCTTCAACTTTAATTTGAGTTTAATGACACCTTATCTGCATTTTTCACTCTTGAATTTAATAATCTTTTGTTCTGGATTTAATTTAACTTTAACTTTACCTGATTGTTCCATCTTTGATTCTATTCATCATATCTTACCTAATTAATTCAATTTTACCTTAATCCTTAACCCAATTAATATTAACCTTTTTAACTTACTAATCATAACTGACCTTAACCGTATTCGTCTACCCAACCATAATCTCAACACCACGGAACTTCATTCTCAATCTCAACCAGAACTCAACTTACCCGGACTATAACTCCATCTGTTTCACTACACCAACCTACCCGGAATATGGCAAACAGGGGTTACGGTTGGCGTTAAGGTTCCAGCCAAGGTTAGGGTTGAAGAAGCATACCGTGCTGGCGTGGCGGTAAAACAGTGCCAGTGGAAGGTTGGCTGGGCGGCTTCAGCGTTTAACGGAGAAGTGGCGGTGCTGGCGTTTGCCGCTGGTGGCTGAAGAAGCGGAGGCGTTACATTATTCTCAACCTTAACCCGTCTACAACCCTGTTTGTCCTTAACCCTTCAACCTTAACCCTGACATTGACCTCAACTCAACATTAACCCTACCCGCAACACAAGGCCTATCGTGCTGGGCTACATCAGCGGCCTGGCCTATGCTGAAAGGCGTTGGCGGTGCTGGGCACCCGTTTTTGGCGTCAGGTGCTGCTGGGTTGCTGTCAATGGCGGTTTGCCTACGACAGCCAGTTGCAGTCACCCTGGCGCTGGGCGTCGGGCTACGCAAGGCCGCGCTCGGTCGCTGCCAGTTGCGTTTATGCGTTGCCGTTTTTGCTGGCGTGGCAAAAACAAGGCCAGCGTGCTGGTGCTGCGTCAGGTTACGGCAAAGCAGCGTCACGGCTGGGCGCTCGCGTCAAAGCGAAAGAAGCCACGGCGCTGGCGACGGTTGCCAGCGAAGCCAGCAGGCGGTTAGGTTGAAGCTGGCGCTGGTGCTGGTGCTGGCGGCAAAGCTACCGAAGCGGTTAGGCAGCGTTTGTGCGCGTCAGTGCTGGTGCCGCTAAAGCCGGTTTGAAGCTACGCTGGTACGCTGGCGTCACGCGCGCTGGTGCTGGCGTCAACGCCGCCGCTGCCGGGCGCGGTTGAAGCAACAGGTTGGCGCTGCTGCCAGCACAGGTGCGCTGGAATGCTGCGCTGGTGCTGGCGGCAAAGCATGCTGGCGTTGCAGAAGCAGGGGCAGGCCACGCTGACATGGCAGGCTGGCGCGCTGGGCTGTTTGTGCTGGCGTTAATGCTACGCTGGCGTGCGCGTCAAGGTCAGCACATGTCATAAAGGTTATGCTGGTGTTAATGCTACGCTCATCGGCGTTGTGCTGGCCGCCACAATAAGAAGTTTAGAAATATGGCATTATAGCTGAAATATTTATACAAGCTTAGGTTAAGATTGATAATACAGGGTTATTAGGTTTAGTTATATAAATTTAGTATTGGTTGGAAATAGGTTACGGCCCAATCTAACTTTCACTATAACCTAACTCAACTTAAACTTAAATCAACTTTACCTGAATCTTCGAATCAACTTAACCACTATAACTCCAACTCTAATTCCTAACCTTAACCTTCACCCAACCTTTAATCTTATCTTAACTTAAACCTACGGTAACTTTAACCAATCTTGGCCTTTGTTGTGATATGTGGAACTTCATGTATTTAGGTGGATCTTTCACTAGCCCAAACCGTCTAGAACAACGTCGTAGTTATGTTGCAGGTTCATTGCAAATGTTCAAACGAGCATAGCGCTTTCACTGAATCCAACTAATGTAGTAATAGGAACACTCAAGCCAGTTCCTTGTGACTACGATCCTAATAATCTCCTGATGGACACTTACATAGCAGAAACAACAAACATAGTTAAAGTCCCGTAGATGCAACTATATTTCAAATGTAGTACATAACTCATCATTATAAACACTACTAATAGTGGGAAACCATAATCCAAGAGTCGCTGGTTATTAATCAATAAAAGAAGAATATGTCCATAGTTCTTACCAATCGAGTCTCTAGTAACACGCCTAGAAAATCCTATCAACATGGGATAAACCTCTCTTCTTGATCTTGACAATACCCCCGCTTAGATTTGGCCTAAGAAAGCAGGAGGCTCTCGGCAGAAAGATAAGGTTCTAGGAATTGAACCGGCGATTAGTTTTGCATGAGAAGGAGCAAAGATTTATATGGAGGAAGGGGATTGGACCTTATAACGGCGGGGACTGGCCCCATCACTATAGTCAAGAGAGGGGAAACCACTTTCCTTCTGAAATCATAGCCAAACCTCCAACCCACGGCAGGAGACGTTTTCGATCAAGTAGGGACTAAAATTCCATTATTTTGCAAACACTTTGAACAATGGGAAGAGTGTAATCTCCGGGACGAGCGCTAATCTTCAGGCGACTCTTTGAAGATTTTCCCCACATGGTGACCCGGGACGCCCCCGCCAATGTGCATATGTTTTAGGCTACTAGATATTGCTCCTCAGGGGATGAAAGTACAGACTTGGGGAATGCCAAGGAAAGTATTTTTCAAGCAGGTCATCACGCAAGTCATAAAATGAGCCCTCCATGTGATAATAGGATGTAGGGACGGTGGATAGATTGCATGATGTGCCCCTTGAAGAAGAGAGGCTCGAGAGAGAGAGGGGTGAACAGATTTACGAGAACGTGTCCAACCTGAGAACTCCGCCACGAACCCCCAGGAAGGAAAAGGGAACATATCCAAGGCAGAGAGAAGAAAAGCATCTGCCAAGGGCATAAACGATCTGGGCAGGCAGAATGCAGTAGAGGGAATGATAAACATCTGGTGGTTTTACATCCAGAAGGGAGTCAGCAAATAATCCACAAACTACAGCTCTAGATTACAACAAGGAGAATCCAGGGTCATACCATCTCAATCAATGGGTAGTATAATTCTAAGTATGTGAAGAAATGAGTCAAGTCAATGAAGGCAGAATATCGTTTAGACACAAACAATGATGAAAGCTTATGACACAGCAGGATGTGAGAGTTACCACCAATACTATAATGGCCTCAAGGTACTATAGGGCAGAATTCACGTGCATATGAAGGCAAACTAAATGAGCTGGGAGAATTTGCCATCTTAGAGAAATCAGCTTCCACTGTGTTATTAATGATGAAAGTCTCACGTCAATAAAGTAAGAATCCGCCGATGGAGGTGTGTGTGCCCAAGGCAGCCCGGAAGAGCCCTTGTAGACTGCCTCTCTAGATAATGACCCAGGTCGACAGAAGTGACCTCGATCGAAGGTGGCCACAGTTTCACATCATTGACGCAGATGTATAAAGGTGTTTTTGTGAACACACCGATGAGAACTGGGGAAGGGTGCTGGTAATGGTGTGAGGTCACACTTCTCTTTGGCAGAACACACGATAGTGGGACTTGCGATTTTGACATCAAAATACGTAGGTCATAGTGACAGGCAAGAGCAATGACAGGTCAAAAGGGATACCTAAACTGGGGAGGCAAGTGCAATGAGATGATGTCCCTTTAACTCCATACTTAATGCACATGCCATGGTTCAAGAGCTGATACTCTCTCATTATCAAGAAGATGTCGGGTTCCATTTTTCCACCACGTATAAGTAGCCCGAATTATTTTTGCAATGTTTAAGGGATACATATGCTTGTAATATAAGTCTGTCTTTTGATCAACTAATCCCAGCACATTTAATGATCCCCAGAAGAGCCATCAAATATGCCATCACCACCTAACCGGCGTCACCGCTCAATGCGAACCAGAATAAAGAAGAACTCACGCTAATATTTAGAGTCGGCGTGAGCCAAATGAAAAGTAAACTCCAAAACTGCCCTTTTAAAATATTTCTATCTCAAAGGAAGAATGATGCCTGAGAAAAAACTTCCGGGTTTTTATAGCCAGGGGTATTCTTCGTAAACACCCATCCCAAATGGTAATACATCGGGGATGCCGTCGCTTACGTACCACTTAACCAGACTGAACATATGGCCTGCAACATTATGTTGAGAGTTTTAAAAGAGCTAAAAGATGATTCCGGGTCATTCTTTTCAGAGTTAATGAGGTCCGCAGTAGGGACATAACCCGCCAACGTCAGGCTACAGAACCGTCGCCGCAGGCAAGGTGAAACTGGCTTTTGGCTAAAAAATATCGACACGAAAAATTTTGAACTTTATTTACCAGGTTATAATTAGTCTCAACAGTAAAAATGAAATTAATTAATGACACTGGTCAGAGAGAAGGTGGTCCATTTTGCAACCTTCAGATAGCGATTGGCATAATCCTGCTCACCATTCCATCCCTGTTTATTCTGCAAGAGGTTTTCCCCAATTTATCAATCCATTTTTTTGCGTTTTCCATTTCATCAGAGTCGTAATACTTTGTACTTTAGGGTTTCCGCCCATTAGCGGCATCAAAATTTAATCGCGCTACAAATGCCAATGGGATTTTTTGCTACAAAGAGTTTGCACCAACGATGCGCGACTGGGCGAAAGAACAAATTGCCATCAATGGTGTAGCGCAGTTTTATCAAAAATCAAACAACGATATCAACGGATTTGCATGGCACCAGAGATCAATTATGCTTAACGCGATTGAGTGAGGCAAATCGCAGCAATGGCAAGATTGAACAAGATAGAGCACAAGGTGATAACAAACTGAATACGAAGCTAAACGAAGGTGAATGTTTCGGCGAATCATAGTTTAAAAAGTTCTTCCCACACCTTGCTGATAGCTTTCAACCGGAGTTTCACAACACTCATCAAGATTAATAAAAAGCAGCGCGTTCAAGTCAGGATCAGGCGAATCGACATTTCTGACGAGCATTTCCACAATCCAGGATTACCGCACGCAGTAATCGTACTGGCTGACAGCAGAGTGCATCAGGTCCGGTGAAAATATAGCGTAACAGATGGTGTAGTCGGCGGCGTCGTAACCACCAGGAAGCCAGGCAGACCACACCGGGCGATGACCACCTTGTAGTAAAGCTGCAGCATCATTACACAGGCCGGCAGATCAGCAGCCCACAGACATAGCGCATCGCATACCCAACCATTAGCCTTTGTACAAAGAGTCCCACATCACTGACCGCTACAATGGCAGCAGCTTCAACATGAATAGACAATCACGGCGGCAAGCAGCCAAACTGGGTAGTCAGACAGCAATTTATCTCGTTATCCAGACGCCCCGAATGACCACCACGACCCAGTTGCGGGCCAGGGTAATATTTTGCACCACCAGACGAGAATGACCGCTACCGGGCGCGACGAATGCCCAGCAAAGAGTAAATAATGACAACCCGGAGCGAGTTTTTGCACATGGCGTCACGATCAGCAATAAATACCGCCATGGATAGATTTTCACCGGTGATCGATCTTCCATCTTTATGGTACACCCCACCAGAGTTGGTAAGACCATTTTTATTTTTATGTAGTCGGCGAATTTTTTTTGAGCAATACAGCGTCCGCTTCTGCCCAGGTTATGCGGCGAAAGGTGATGTTTCATCCGGAGAGATTTACCAGATCACTCACCGAGAACGCATTTCGACAACCCCATGCAGGTTATGGTGAGTTACCGGGTAAATCCCCAGAGATACCCGGAGCCCCACATCGGTTACCGGCCGGGCGTATACCCCACCAGAGCGGTCAGACATGATGTGGAGGCGTTTGGCTCGCCTCCACCATTTTCAGACGCTAAAGCGTGGTCGTAATGGTTACCGTGAGCACCGCCAGAAGTTAGACACCAGGCTTTCATTTCACAGAGCTGGAGACATGCTGTTCCGGATGTGTATTAAGTACTTAACATGTATATTTTGATTTATGTAATGCGTACTATAGGGAGTATTTCGGGATATATATATATAAGAACAATTATTTCTTATGGACTTTCATATGATGTTTTTATAACTATAAATTTCTATCTAAAACCTAAATAGCTACCGCCTGCTAATGTATTCATATGTCGGTATTTGATATGTAATACAGTCAATTTTTTCTAAACAGACTAGACACAGACAAATAGTAGCAGGTAAAAATGATGGATTTCATCTGGGATGAGTCTTCTGTTGAGTTTGAATACTAAAGCCGTGAGCTCATAATAAGGCATCACCATACTATGCTTGTAGCCCAGGTTAATAATTATAACATAGCAATTATATCTTGATGTTATTTTGTAGTAATACCAAAACACAATATACCTGAAAGTTGAATAATCAATGCCAGGATTCGTATTAACGAAATGCCAAGTAGACTCTGCACGTGAGGCACCATCCGCGAAACCAACAAATGACGATGACATCTCATGCAATCAAGAAGACCTATCAACAAGATATTTTTACAACACATACCACCACACATGTACACAAATGAAGAATACACTAAAATGTCGCACACCACACCAAAAATCACTTCAAGCGTATTTTTTCAGTACAACCCATTTCCACGCATCATGGGAACTCCTTCAAATCTATAAGCTCATAAGCCCTAATATTCAAAATGCTTACTAGTGAGTCTTGTTGCCATAGGGCTTGAAATTTCCGCCCAAAGCTTTTCATGTGTTTGATCGTGATAGACATTTAGGTCCTCTTCAAAAGGAATACAGGAATGACGATCAAAGGGAGATTGACCTTCACTTTATTTGTAAGTCATCGATAAAGCAACCAAATAAGGAGCCATCTAACCTGCCCGTATATGAAAGATGCCTTCCGTTATAGTTAGTCTTGCAGGCCCACATAAATAATTTTAAAGAAGGTCTGCATTCAACCCAAGAGTTACTTTGTGGACCATCGGTTTAAATGGTGAATCCACAAAACTTTCGGTGATCCAGAGGGTCCAGAGCTGGAGAAGAAGCTGGAGCACAATTGGATTTATGAAGCAACAATCGTCATGAAGGTATAGTGACCAACTGTTCTGCACTAACTCCGCTTCGTCAAGGGTAATATACGCGGATATTTGCATAAGTCTAACTTTAAAGTCACCAAGCAATTGTGACCAAATAGAGTGTATCATGGTCAAGAATTGCTCGAGGGACCCCAAAATATGTAACATGGTTGAACAGACAGAAATTGGCAGTCGTCTTTACCATCGCAGAAGTAGTGGCATCGCCACCACTTCATAAAGTAGTTCACGGCATTATCATATACCATATGCCCCCCGCCAGCATTGAGATAAGGCCATGTACCGGCGTACCATTAAAAGGGTCATGGTAATAACAGACATGGCAAAGTAGAGGCGCGTTACCTTGCATCAAAGACCACGCGATGATTACGACTCATTTGCGGCTAAATCTTTTTGGGAAGAACAGCAACCGTGGCGAATTCGCTGCACTGTAGGTGGTATATCCAGACATATGACCACCAGCAAAGGTAACAATCGCGGTAAGCATTTGTAATCTTCGCCTTCTTCCGGTGTTAGCAAACTGGAGAATTTTAACGCCCTGAACAGATAAGGTAGCCCCCCACGCAGCAGGTTGAGACCGTGTTGAATCCGGACGCTGTTATCTTTAGTCACCACCAGCGTGGAGGCCAGGTGATGGCAATTATGTCAGCCATGGCTGGCGGTCACGCCAGCATCATAAGTTATAAATATTTTCATCCTGGATACATCCCTTTAGCGGTGAAGGAGTGGAGTCTGTTATAGCAGCATATAGATCCGCGAAACAACATTTGCTGAACGGTGAGAACTTCGGCAAATCTCCAGATAATGCCATAAGCGCAATCCGGCAACCACTTTATCAGAGGCAGAGGGATGAAGGGAGCAGTCACAGCATAAATAAAATGCTAAGCATTTGAAGCCAACATGAGCAATGCTTCGTTTGTAGTTCCACGGATATAAGAGAAACATGGTGTTCATTTTCATCATCGCCACCCCGCACTGCAACTATAGCGCGGCGTTAAACGTAGTGAGATAAAAGCAAAATCACCAGATACCAGAGACTTAAGAAAAGGAGGCTAAACAGTAATCCTTTAAGCTTTGGCGATTTGTTAGCCTCAATCCCAATGGAAGGGAATGTTCGGCCAGAAGATGTGTAACTTCTGCCACCGCCGTAGTCTTATGCGCGCCGTTAAAGCAGGCTTTCCAGACCTGCAATCTGGCAGTAACGAGAGGCATGGGAGTATCGATGATGAGTCCACCTTAAAGGTCATAAATCATCTCCGGAGACTATGAATCCCAGGCGATGTCATGCAGAATCCACTAAAAATGCATTGGCGAGGATTAAGCCATACAGCACCCAATACGCTGAAGGAAAATCAGCGAGGTCAGGTAACCTTCCCCGCTTGCTTCAGTGAGCTTGCGTCATCCAGAGCAAGGTTGAACTAAGGGTGTACTACCGGGAAAGCGCAGACATCGACTGAAATAGCCCGCGCTCTTCAAGTCAAGAACGAGAGTTTTTATGCTTTCAAAGTACCCTGGAGCAGATAATGCGCCGCAGGATGACGAAGGGGAATGTTGGATCTGATTGGCATCGAAAAGCCGCCCACCGGGTAATAAATCACCACGTACATTCGTCATGATTGGTCTAACGTAGGATATTTATCCTTCGGGATGCCAACAATAATATTGTATAACCAACACAAACCCCACAGTACCCTGATTTTTACTCCACAGTAATAGCGTTTTGAAACCATTTCAGGAGTGGGGATAAGAATCTCGCTTCGTAATTTTTCTTCACCCACCTTAACGGTAATGGCTTTGCTATATCGATGCACCATGTGCGCCATTAACGGGTTTTAACGCAGTAGAAGGTTAATCTCATGCTGTTATCAGATCGGGAAAACCCAGGCATTTCAGGACCAGGTGAGCACCATACCTGACCTGCGGATGAAATCAGATTCCACAGGGAGAAATGCTACTCCATGTGTTCCTCAAACGCATCCCCGCTTTTTACCGAGATGCGATTGGGATACTGAAAGCGACATTACCAGGCTCTTCCCAGGAACGCCGCGCCAAAATGCGCGCCGGAGAGGTGAGCGGGAACTTTATGCAAAATGTCAGATTAACCATATTGCCCTGTGGCGGCATATACAAAGTGAGAACAATACGTCTTAACGCTCATAGTAACCCTGGGCGAGACATTTTTTCAACAACATTCACCAGCGAAAATCTCTTCGGAGATCAGAAAATCTGTCTGACCAGCCGTATCATAGCGACGTTCAAAGCCATACCAAAGAAGGTTGAGAGGGAGACTGGATGCGCGATACTTTAGCGACCTTCACCGGAGTTAAGGGTGACCATTCTCCAAATCGACCACCTGCTCGCTTTAGGATGAGCCATAATGGCCAAATTTCAGAGACTGCGTAACGAGGGTGCTGGTGGTAGCGTAGAAAAATAATCGTTGAGACAAAATTGAAGAGACTTTCCGCCCGCATCGCCAGGGGATTTGGGATCGACCCACGGAACGCGTTCTGTTGCAGGTAATGATTAAATTGATCCACCCGAAGATTTTTGCCCCTGGTGAGGGGAATCTTTAACGTTTGCAGCAGGTGGATGGCATGCAGTGAATAAGCGGAGTCCATCTGGCGCTGGCAGGTATTGTAGTTGAGTTTGGCATCAACCACTTCTACTTCACGCGACAGCCTTCCACCCAGTAATCGCCAGACTCCTGAACACCCAGTAATGGGATTCCCCACCATCAATGCTCTTTAGGGAATTGTAGAGAGCAGCGCCAGAGAGCCATCGTGGCCTTCCGTACGGCGCATCACATAGACGCAGTAGCGCACCTTCATCCACAACGCCCCATGGATGTTAAGATCATTGATCTCACCGGAATAACAAGATGCATCTGATGTGGCGTCAGGCAAATTTCTCCAGCCAGGCAGATCGAATCGACATGGATCATTCCACCTGACGCAGATAATAAAGCTCGCTGTGGGCGAAAACCTTGAAGAACTTCAGCAGACATGGCAGAGGGCTGCCGGAGTTGCATCCTCATCAACACCAGTGTTGAGTGGCACGGTATCTTGATTGAGAATATTTTCTGCAGTGCCATCTTTGGCAGGCTCACAATGGTTCAGCAAAGAGGTTTATCAATGAACCCAGGAGAGACAGGGAGGTGACCATCCCGCAACGGCTTTCCAGCTCTATGAATATCGTTAGAATCCTTCAACACGGCATAGAAATAGGGTACATCAGACCCACGGTGACAGACTGGGACCTGAGCCAGGCAAGATGGTGAAGGTCGCTCAACCATCCGGACCTTCCAGACAGAACTGCCTGAACCGCTGTGAGTCTTTGGAGCCTTTAAGTTGATTAATTTCTGATGGTCAGAGACAACTTTAGCAGGCGATTCTTCAAATGAGGGTACTTGCTGCGTTGGGAATCGAAACAGAAATAATCAGCCAGAAGGCCGCATTTACTCACTTTTCCTTCTTTCCTTTGTTTTCTCCATAGGCTATCTGACCACATTAACTCTCCGCTAGCTTTTCCGTAACTTTAGGGCGGAGAGGAATTATTAATAGCATCGCTTTCCTCATTCATATTTTTCATCTTCAGGCAGAACCAATACAACATGTTCAACGCTGTGTAGGTGAGCTATGCCTGTAATCAAGGTCGCAGCAGTGATGACGTATTACCACACACGCCCAGTAATTAATATTTTGTTAATAACAGGTGGTGAGAACCAATAAGCGTATCAATCAGTGGCATAAATCGATTAGCTTTGGCATTGCGTTACCGCGAATGACTAAATGGGTATTTTATTCATTTCCAGGAAACAGATCATCCCGGCTGTGACAAAACTCAATCCAAAATGAGCTCGTAAAATCCATACATCAAGATAAAGGAAATTCCAAAGATTCCACGGATAATAATTTGAGAAGACACGAAAAGAAGTATGGCCAGTGCGCCTGAAGAGGCATGATATGAGATTTAACCGCATCCACCAAGAGCTGGACGAACAAAGATGGTAAGTCATCACATGAGCTTAAATCCTCTCCAAATTTTCCTCAAACTTGGGGCAATCACCGTGCACCTTGCAGGGAACTGGAGGCCAATAAGGATTATGCACTGGATCATTGCTAATGCAAACATCCAACCTGGCAGCCAAAATAAAATGGGGGGATTGGACAAAGACACTTACTCTCCTCGGTAAGAATTGGCATCAGAATCCACGGGCCATGAATATCCTTGTCCCATGGCTCTTCTTCCGGGAAGAAGATTCATCTGGAGGGTATAGGTGGCGAACAACTGGATTCATTAATGGTAACCAACACGGGCTGGCGGTATAAATCAACAGGGTCTGACAGAGCTCACTGCAAGCGTTATCAGACTTAATGATGAGCCGAGCTGTGTTATTGAGGACGAAGAGCAACTGGGCTACGGCATTCAAACGGATGACTGCCAGAGAATAGTAGCCACGAGGTTGAGGCCATCATAGTAACCTGCGAGCTTCGACAATTTCAGTGCGGTTTATTTGCCACGGGATCGTAATGAGTCGAAGGCCAAGTGGTGGTTTCAGGATGTTGCAGGCTTGCCCTGCTGGATGCGCAGTTGACCAGTTGGCGGTTGCCTGAAGTAACAGGCGACTTTAAAAATAAACAGCCGCCGCGCAGCGACCCGGCCGCTGAGAGACAATAAGCGTACCCATAATCGTTGGCCTGATAAACACCAACAGGTCGATAAAACGAAGCGTCTGGCGAGGAAAGAGCTGCGGTACTGGTAACTGCTTATCTTTACAGACCACATGTCCTGGTCGGTGTGCACGCGATTATCAGGATACTCAGGTTGTATGGGTTGGGAAGGTTGGACTTGCCCCCCACATTCAGTATACTACCGTTGCGCCCCCACCAGGGCCATTGACAAAGGACCTGCGCGAATATCGCCTTACACTGCAGGATAAGCCTTGCTGGCCCATATAGCCCTTGATAAATAGCCCCTGGCGGGTTATAAGTGATGGCTTACCGCTCCAGCTGTCTTCTGGTGCGTCAATTATTTCATGCTAGCTGACGCCGTTCGCCAGCCTGAACTGAAGGCGGAAGGTGAGCCTTCTGGCGTAACCAACATGCCCATGCTCATCATATGACCTGGAAAAGTACATAACGCAAAATACCCAGTACACGCAAAAATAAGAGCAAGCAATTGAGAAGTTTTTCCAACTCGGATTCACTATTTTAGGGACAACTAAGGCTTCTCCAGAGATGCTCTCCGGCGAGAAGGGGCCATACAGACGTTTTTCTGAGAAGGCACAGCCTCGCGAGGGGTGCCAACAATGCAGGCAGACACGGCCACACAGAAAAGGGCTTAACGGGAAGAGGTGATGGGAGTCTGGTGACATCCTGAATGAAGTAACCACCACCAGAAGGAAGGAGCTTGACACTTACAATAGGGTTTGCAATGGCAATAATCACCTACAGATCATACTCCCATGGTAAATGAGGGAACAAGTGACATATAACAAATGGCTTTCAGGTTTTCTCCGGAAATAATCTCCAGAATAACTGGTGTAATCCTCATTGGACGCAGATTTCTACTGGATTCAATTGTTGATTTAGCCTGGCCGCCATTCCATATCGCTGAAAGACTAGAGGAAACAATAAATATATAAAAAGGAACTCACGGTAAGAGAAAGAAACTTGTCTCTACTTAATTCGTATCATACCAGTAAGCAAATAATGAATCAATCAACCTCCGGTTAATGCCAAATAAAGAACTGTGGTCCGGCCAGAAAACTCTAAATAATGGCCACGTTGAGGCCCAGGAGAGACTGTGAAGCCCAGATAACTATCCAGGGTACTACCAGGAGATTAAACCAGGGTTCACCAGGGTAGTAATGATAAGGAGAAATAAAACACAATAATGGCCGAAAGAGTCAATATATAATAATCAAATGGCATAAACAAGCAAAATCAACAGTAAGCAGGTGGATCACAAGATTAATTTTTTACCACATTGAAAAAATAGGAAATCTCACCGTCAAGGTTAAGAGTCAGAAATGATAAAAGGCATATCTTTACCCTTCAGCTAATGTACGGCTTATATGATTAAAATGTTGGTGATCCTTTCAAATTTGGGTATCGAATAATCAAAATGACCACCAGGATACCTGCATACAGGTGTACCGGCAACTGGCAGAATCATATACACCCGGTTTCAAAATGAAGAGAAATCAATCGGGCGACTTTCCGCACGTGGTGTAATCTCCTGAAGGCGCCAGTCCGGGTATCACTAATATAGGCAGCAAACTCCGGCTTCCAAGGGATAGAGGATAGAAACCAGCGGGGCCTCTCTATACACCATCAAGACCGGGAGTACAAGTCCAGACCACGCTGTCTGAAGCCAGAGGCGAACACAACTTTGTCAGATAGGGCTACACGCCTTTAATACGCCTCAGCCTGTGACCTCAAATGTGTTTCTGGATTTCACAAGGTTCAGTGTAACGAGTAACGAAGTCATCTCTCAATTACTGCCTACTTTTCGTGTCTAGCAATGTGTAATGGTTTCAAAATCTCCTCAATCTACTCAGGTGCCATATATCATATTTCATCTCATGGTGCCATTATTATAGAGTTGAGAGTTGCCATGCATGGCATCAAATGGCGCCAGGCCCACGACGTTCCCAATGTGCGCTGGATGAAATGAAAATCTTTTCGCTCGTTACTAATCACTAATAACAATCAAAAGATCAGAATTTGCATTAACCAGCGAAAGAAAGAGATTTTTTTTTTTATATTTTCAACATATAAAGAAAAGAATATAAAGTCAATTCAGAAATGATAAGAGAAAAACGTTAAATTAATTTAATAGTAAACAGACTACCTCAAATCATAATAAATTTCAGAACGCGATAAAATCGAAGATAATAAATGAATGCGGTAATTTCAGGCCCAAAACGACAGTTTAATTCACCATATATTAATCACTCAAATAGTGCAATAAAATAGATAAATGAATCATTAAACGAAGGTATGAAGTAACGTTAAGGACACCAACCATAGAAACGTAGTAACTGCAAGAAGGCTCGATATATCATAGCACTAGCGACCAGAGAAGGAACAAAATCGTTAAAAATGGGCAAAACCAAGACAATATAAGAGTCGGCCAACTAAGGCCTCAAACACTCTGGCGTATTGCAAACAGAATCATAAAATCAGAGATCAAGCTCAGCTGGCAATCATAAACTTTGGTGGGCCTGGAAGAGATCAAGGATCAGTTAGCCAAACGGCACCAGATTTAACGGCGGTAATATTGACAATACCACGCTAATTGAGCCAATTGCCGACGCTAAAAATGCCAATCAAAGCCAGAGCAGCAAATAAAAATAAGCAATCCAGAAGATCAGACTGTACATTGTTTTCAAACCCAAATTCAGTTGAAGAACCACCCAAAGAAACATCAAGCGGCAGAACTGGCATCAACCAGATATTGACCTTAAGCGCCTGGCGGTTCAGCCATAAACGAACCGGAGAGCTGATCAGCGCAGTTTTCGATCACTTCACAAATTCAGAGAGAAAAATCGAGCTGGCGCGGATCGTCAATCAAACGCGACAGTCATAAAATGAACGAAGTTAATAACGACCTTCAGCAGGTTTCGCCAATGACGATAACCTTCTCCGCGATGAGCATCCCGCTTAATCGCCCGCATCAGTCGAAACACCACGGTAGTGGAAGGTTCCATTGCAACAAACCAGTTCAGTGATAGCGCCTACTGGAATCAATCGCTGTTTGCAGAAGAGGTGTACCTGCCTTTAGCCCGCGCATCACAATCCCCATGATTCGTGGATAATACACCGTATACGCAGAAATGGGAAACAAATGCGGTTGTAAACTGTGAGATGTAACGGCATGTTAGCCATGTATATACATCTCTTAACGGTTATGTCAACAACAAGAGTGTAGAACCACACCCATTAGCCGCTATTGATGGACTAACGGCAGAATAGGAACCACTACTCGACGTTCAATTCTCCTCTTATATCGCCAGAACACGCCTTAAAGCTCATCAATATTTAGACAAACCTCTCTTCGATCTCAATAATAGCCCTGGCTGGATTGGCCTAAGGGAGCATAGAGTACCTTCGCGCATAGCGGCCTGGAATTCGAACTTAGCATCATTCCTCGCAAAGAGATATAAAGCCGAGATGAGGAAGGAGTTGGGGTCCCCACAATCAAAGGGATTAATTTAATATCACAAGCTTCATGAGAGGTGGCAAACCACTTCCTCTCTGGTTAGTAAACCATAGTGCCAAAACTGGAATAAGATAGAGACGGGCCTGATCAGCTATAATAAATTGGCTGATTATTTTTAAAAATACTCCTTAAATTACCGCAGATAAGGGCGAATACCGTATTTACGCCAATTACGCCAATCTCTTTGAGATTTTCCACGGCAATAAATGAACTGGAGTTCACCACGCAAAAAAAGGGTAAGCAGTTTTTTAGTGAGATTTTCCAGGTATTGCGCAAAGCATGTTTGTGAACGCTGGCGAAAAGAGATGCCAGGCCACCGCCTGCTGCAAACACTCTCCAATGCGTTGCAGATGGGACGGTAGATGATGAGATTGCCGTAAAATAACCCGGTCCGATAACCAACCTCAACCTGCTGACGGCGTTGAAGAAATAAGTTGTTCAGCGCGCTGGCGCTGGAGTTACGGTAAACGGAAGGTTGGTTGCTGGCAATGAAGGCGAAGCAGGTGCGCGCGCGTACGGCTGGCGCGCTGGCGCTGGCACAGCGTGGCAATGCGCTGGCGCTGGCGTTTTATGCCACCTTTTTGGCCTACGGTGGTGCTGGGGCTGTGCTGCATGTCACGGGTTATGCCAGTTGGCGTTGGTATCAGCGAAGGCAGCGCCAGCGTTTGCGCCAGCCTACCGTATGTCAGGGCGAAAGGCGTCATCGTGCTAAAGGCTATGCCTGTCGGCGTTAGAAGAAGAAGCGAAGGGCCTCGCTACAAGCAGCGACAGCAGCCGCTGGCGTGCCAAGATATGCCGGTAAAGAACGGCGTTGCGTCAGGTTACAGCTTTCGCGCGGGGGCGTCAGGCCAACGCGAAAATGGCGCTGCGGCTGGGGTTAATGCAGGCGAGGGCGTAGCGCTGAAAATAAGTTTAGTCACATGCTAGGTAAAGGTTATATGTTGTGTTGGTGTAAAATATTAGTCATAGCATACATACAGATAAGGTAAATACATGTTAGGTTGTTAAAAGTTATGTTGTTTTAAAGTTGGCAGGTTACGTCTTAACTTTAACCTTCAATATAACTTAAATCTCAACCTAACCTAACTTAACCCGCTGCTATAACATAACCCTAACCTTCATCAACCTTTAACCTTAACCCAATTAATGCAACCAACTTTGACCTAATCTACTAATAACTCTCACCACCATAACTATCCTAACCTGAACTTTAACTTAACTCATCGTCAGATAAATCATTTATCGTGAGGCTATCCATGTGAAATTTGAGTGGGCTTCAGCTAATAAACAAGACATTTTTCATAATATTGATCTTGTTATAATGAAGTTGGACAAGATTCATATATCTTCAATGCAGAACTGCTATTTGTTATCGCTTGCAGGTAACGCGATTACCGATTTATTTATCACGGGGATCCATTCACTTCACGTTCTAACACCGTACATGTGAACAACAATATAATAATAACATACTAATTCACATTCATAAATATAGCCGCCAGAAGAGACTTAACTGAATTAGCTACATAAACAATATAGCACAATGGCGGAAATTGCTGTGGATCATCTGCATCTTTTTTTATTTTATTTTGAAATCGAAAATAAAAAGAAAATTAAAATCTAAAATGTATAAGGAGAGTAGTATGTTGTTTTATGTTGTATTATAAAAAAAAGAGAAGTACCTATGAATTAATGCAAACTGTTAATATAATAAAACTTTATTTGAATGTATATTTTGTCAGCGTTTGTTATAAGCAACCTCCTGCTTTTGGCACTTGATTGGTAGCGACTGGTCGCGGGATCAAAATGGGGTATAAAGCGTCATATGATGATCTGATTTGCACTCTTTGAAGGACTAGTCGTATCTGTGCTTGCCGTGATCATGTTAGGATCCAGTCATAAAAGTAGCCAAGGTTCCACACCATATCTACAATAATTTCATGTGCTTATCACCAAAGAGAATATAAATACATTTTCAACGCTTTTTCCATGTCTTTATCGGATTATTACCATTTAGGCTGTAGGAGTTCTTTAGTCTCATCTCATCCATTTTTGTTTTTTTTTTCCATCTAAACCATGTTTCTCCTACACCTTGTATTATCCGGCTATTCCAACAATTATTTCATTGTCTCACCATATAAAGAAACTTTACCTATTAAAACTTAAATTTTCCGATAGTGAAAGATATCCGTGATGCATTTTGTCTTCGTCAACTATTCTTTATTGTATCAAATGGTGACCTCAAAATGCCTATAAAATCTCAAGAGCCAGCTATGAAGAGTTCCTGTATTTGTTCGCCTGTATCGCTGTGTCACTTTTTTTCCTAAATTGTTATCATTGGCCTTTCTTCAATAAATTTATATGTTTACCAGAACTTTAGAAAACGTTTGCTGCAGTATCACGTAATTGACTAACAAGTATTTGCTTTCAGAAAATGAGTCATTGCAGTTTTCTTTTGTAAGATTCATTACGTTATTTTAAAGACTTTCAAATTAAAGAATTAATCGTGATATCACTTGACTAAATTGCAGAGAATTCGTTTATAGTTGGTATGACTTAGTTTGAAGCCGCTTCATGTTGAGAGAATTAAATTTTAAGTTGCATGAGATATTTGGGTAAAGAGAATACCTACAGTTGATAACGTAACTACTTTAATGTGGCATTTTAATTATGATGAAGTTAGAGTTGTTCTTTACATTCCATCCTTCGGCAAGAGATTTTAAATTGGAATTGATACCTTCTATATAGCCTTTTTAATTCTAATTTTTGATTGTTTTATCATTTTGTATCATAAGCATGTAAAGAATTTATGAGTTTGGGACTAAATATAGTTGAGATTTAATAAGAAAAATAATCGTAAGTTATTTGACTAGAGAGGACTAGAAAGAAGGAAAATGGCTAGTATTACCTTAGCTGGTTAGCTTAAGCAGGTGGCCCATTGCTTATAGAATTTATTTTGAGTTCCTCCTCCATGTTTTTTACCAAAAGCCCGGTGAGAGTTCTAAAGTACTAGGACCAAGTTGTAGGTTTGATACCGCTATGCTTGAAGAGTATCAAAGGATAGTTGTATGGAGCTAGTATCGAGCCTGTGCTCCCAATTTTTTAAAATTCGCGCGGATTTTCACTTTAAAATCATAAGATGTGAGCTTCTAATGTGGATTTGTGCAAGAATTTCTTCCAAGAAGAAAAGTGTACGAATTGTCAAGAGTGGGAATTTTCATTTAATAATATAGTGAAGACGTGGATTAAGTTTTTAAATGTTGGAAGAGACAACAACTTTAGAGTAAAATTTTTCTGTGATCCGCAGGAGTAATTTCAGAGAAGAATTAGAACGGATGAGCCGCGTTTGCGGGAAAGACTCCATCACAGTTATAAACCAGGTGAAATAAATGATCAAAAATGAGCATTCAAACGCAGGACACCGGGTAAGGAAAAATAAAAAAGAGAGGGAAGATATTGAAGTAGATGATGAAGATTCAGAAGAAAAGAGAACCAAATTGGTCGGTGGGATCATTTTCCAACTGCCCATATTTTACCTTTCATATCAACAGAATAAAATGTCCTTCTTTCCAGAGGACATGAACTTATCTTCCGTATAAGATGCCTCTACCAAACAAATATTTGCATGTATTGAAGAAATAAAATCCAGAGGATAAAAGTTAGTTTAGAGCTCAAGCAAATGGATTACTTAGCTGATCAATTAAAAGGTGACGAATTTAATGGAACGTAAAAGGATAATTTAGGATATTCAATATATCCAACTGATGTCACGGATATTCAAGTACTTTAATATAAATATAATTATGGATGCTAAAAGATCCCATTAGAGAAATGACTCTTCATATGTAGACTCGTATGTTATATCGTAAATGATTTAACCAAGACCAGCACATGTTAATTCAGGATTTGGAGACATGTCAGGTGTACCTATTAAATAGATCAATATAGTGCCAATTCAAGGTTGTCGAACAAATGGAAGAATTTAGAAGAAGATCATTATGAAAAATAGTGTAGATCCCAATGATGGGTGCCGGTACTAAAAGCTCACAGTGTTATGTAGAAATGGGAAATATCCTCATTGAGTGAAAAAGCTAAAATTATTAGCTCAGAAATCAATGTACGCAAGAAAAGTAGCCAAGTGGTAGAAAGAAAAAGAAGAGTTACGCCTCCAACACGTGAGAAGAAAGAGTTTTCCAGTTAAGTGGACCATTTCAGTTACAACTGGACATGGAAGATCACATCAAATTTTTGTTTTGGTTTGTTGTGATAACTGATCCTCAAGGACATGGTTGTTCCAGCTCAAGACCAATTCACAGTTAGCAGAATTAGATCAAGAAGGCTCAACGATCAAAAATAGTTACCAAGATCATGGCAAGAAGTGAAGACAGTTTAATGAGAACGGAAGTATAGAATTATGGAAGGCTTTGTGATGGAAATTGAATATATTTGCGAAAAGCTTGTATGGTAATATCCCACTTTGGGAGCTGAAAGATATCATCTGGGCGTAACACCTTCTAAAATAATTCCAACTGGATTCCCAAATATAATTACAATAAAATCACCATCTCAAAGTACAATAATAGATATTATCTAAAAAATCAAAATCCGTCATTAAAGGGAAAATTAATATGTTTATAAATCTTAATGACCAACGTATGAGTTATGATATGAAATATGAAGACAGACATTGCAGTCAAGAAGTCAATAAGATGATACCATGAATAATCTTCAAGAAGTAGCAGAGAGTACAGCATCAAATAAAGAGGGTAAAGAAGTCGATATAAGACGGATAAATCTCGACTGAATGTACACCTTCATGTCAGATGGTGCAGTATTTTGATGTAATGCGCAGAAGATGCAATCAATCGCAAAAAGCAGGTATGTAGGTGCACTAAAAGACACAAGTTCAGAAGGGAGGAAACAATGTTTAATTCTTTCTGAGGTATTTCAATCAAGGCGGATAAAAACACCAGAAAGATTTGGGCTTCACAACGTGTTGCTGGTGACGGAGATTTCAATATCTTTAGTTATGAATGCTTCCACAACCTCATATGAATGGAAAGGCAAACCTTCCAGTGAAAATGGAGATTCCACGGGTCAGAACAAAGTAGTCGTTGATCTGCATCCGCCGTTTCACAGACAATTAACAGATTTAGAAGTTTTGGCAATTCTCACATAAAGGTTTTTCAACCATAAACGTAAGATTTTCCAGGCATGTGCCTGCTAAAAGCAGAAGCTTACGTTAGAGTAGTTTAGCAACAGGGAACGCCTTCATTGGCCTGAAACTTTCCAGACACCAGAGAAATGGAAAAATTCATATTTAAAATTCCGTTTGCGAACCTTAATAAATTTTGCACTGACAGAGGCAAAATCAACAGTGCGGCAAGTTTCAGCATTTTTGCGTCAAAAAGTTTATCTAGTTTAGCATATTGGTTTCGCGTTCAGAACAACAGAGTGATTTGGTTTCAGGTCTCTTTATACTGTATTCAATATTAAACACACCCAATGCCTCTAATGCGAACTCTTGTCTTGCATAATCTTTCCAGTTTAAAGTAGATTCGTTTTTAAACAATGATATCAATTTGAAATTCTTCAGCCTAAGCCCATCTTAATCATTTCGCGATAAGAGAATTTAGGCCACGACAACATATGGGCTTTCATCTGGCTGAGTCATAAATCAATTTTTTGAGAGCTGGAATATAGACAACATCATTCGTGATTAATTAGATAACGTTCCGGCACCATCTTTGCTGCGCGAAGAACTGTTTTGAGAAACAACGCAATCAACACCATATTTTCGTTAATAAATGGAAGGAAGATATACCCAAGTTTCCACGGAGATCTTCTCTAGTAAGGAACAAGCAGCACGCCTCACAAATTCTCACTGAATCAGATAAATATAAAAATTCTCCTTGGTTTCCGCCTTCAATGGCAATTACTCAAAGGAGAATGATCTTTCCAAGTTCGCCTTCGTCCGCTTAGCAGCTGCAGGAAGGGGAGAAGATATGCTTAGTATAGAGGGAGAGAAGCAGGATCCCGGCAACTGCGAAGGGAGTCCACTTGTAGCGGAGTTTTCAATGGAGGCAAAAAACTACCACCAGGAGAGAGACTCCATGGCCATCAACGAACAATTTCTCACTGAGTCATCCCTTAGGTAGTTAGAGAACTTCTCGCTTCTATTGCTAAAAAACATTCAGTAAAGAGTCAGCTAAATGACATCAGACAGTACTCGTGGAAAGGTGCCTGAAATGAAAAGGCATAAACACTACATTAAGAGGGTTAACCTACATAACTGCCACAAAGCTAAAAACATAGGGTTTTTGTTTATTTTATAAATTTCAACAAGAGAACAACCTTAAGGGTATGATGCAAAGAGGGTGTCTGTGAGTATACATTAAATAAGTAATTAACCTTCCAGTAAAGGAAATAAGGGAGACGTACATGGAAAAATGCTAAAAATAATATATTCCTCAAAATGTTAGGCCCAGAGAGAGGGGAGGGTGAAATGCTTATGAGAACGCTACCACCTTCTAAAGACTCTTGCCTTATATCTCAAGTATGCGACAGTCAGATATTCTGACATGCAGATAGCGTGCGGCAGCGAGCGCATCCATAACAGAGTACATGAAAGGAGATCCTATAAAGGGACAAACTAACTGCAAGGGATAAGGATCAATGAAGGACTTAGGCATGGTCGCTCAACCAACTGGGTGAGCTGGTGTATTAAGTCATAGTAATCTTATGCACAACATGTGTACTTAGATTTTAATAAACAAACTGAAAGACAGTTCATCCAACTGAAAAGCAGGCAAGTCGAGGCATGGCTGATGAGCGAGCCAAAGATGTGAACACTATCCATTATCAATGAGAGCTGTTACCATTGAGAGAAACCACCAATAATGGCTGCATTGGCTCCAAGGTACGAGAGGCATGGGACCCACCTAATGGAACGAAGCAGACAGTTGAACACCATGTGAATCATCCAATCAAGGGCAAAGGAGATAAAACTTACCAATGATTGCAGTGAACCCACACAGGCATGCAGCATTCTTAGGTACCTATGAGTCTTTAGACCACTTGAAATAGGAAATTCAACAGGAAGTGAATTGATCAAGAAAAGGAGACGCCCCAAGGATTATTTACATGATATGAATATATTTAATACAGACCCAACAGAAATAGTAGGTTGAAAACTCACAGAGGTAAAACTTCTTCATATCACCATAGACACACCTATTGTATTTAAAGGTATTTACATCATATTCATGTCATGATGATGAGAAGAGAATATGAGTGGTAAAAGAGATTATCAAACCATGGAGGAAAATGAATGACTAAGTGATTTCCAACCCACATGAGCTGTGCATATGTCATGTTCCATAGCTACACATCACAAATGGCCGTTATAATTGTTCATTTTCCACCATTTATACCCCCAATTGTTTTTGGAACAATAAAGGGATAGAATATTTTGTGATAAGCTCTTGAAAAACTGAAATCTAGTAAGTATTTAACAGCCCAGGTTGAGAAATTATAATGTCATACCACGATTCCCAGAGCCTCATGGGATGTAATAAATTAGGTTTGAAACAGTGATTTTTTTTATTTGCAGTAGTAATCAAATTCATTCCTTGAGGAGAACTATCCACTTGAGTACTTTCCAAAGAACTATTGGAGAGACATAGTCACAATACACCGAAATCTTGCTATCGTCCTAAAGTATATATGATTTGCAAACAACACTGCTTACCTGCTTAATGCTATCTCACTATGTGCGTAATCGCATTTTGTGGCCTAGAAGTGTTTCTAAAATCATATTAATATTCATTACTATCACTACCATCAACTAAAACTGGCAGAATTTTGATTAAAAGTATGAGAGACAGAAATCAACACAACTCCCAAAGGACTTAATATATAAGTGTTGTTACACTGACAAGCAATCTGCCCAAGTGTATCGTGATTATGGAGCAATACTGGTCCAAAAAAGGGGATCTCTAAAATTTGTAACCTCCTTTGCTACTTAACAGCTCAAGATAAACGCCATAACAATTCTTTCCTCAGACCACTCAGAGCTAGTGGAAGGAGGATGGAGAGGGAGACACCAACAGCCTCAAACCTGCCATGAAGTGAATTGCCTTTAAAGGTTTGCGGTCCCTAAAGTCACCAACGAAAAGTAAGACACATTTATGTGATGAGTCGTATCAGTTGTAGTGTCAGCGTTCAAGAAAGACGATTCCAGAGAGATGGTCCTAAGGGTTTTTCATGTAACTTAATTGAGCCGGTTACCAAGCATGGTTGAACAATATGACACATCAGAAAGGTAGATAATGCCAGAATTTAACAGTCATGGATATTTTCGCTTCTAAAGGATTTTCATATGTTAATGCCCCATGATAGTGATAAAAGGGTTTTGGTATGACTGAACAGTATAATATTGATCCGATGAGGAAATAAAATCCTTCCATAAGGGAAAAAATCACTTCCCACAATAATCATCAATAAACGATCATAATAGTATGGGTGATATATCCTTAGGTGCTTCCACCATTATCAAGAATAAATATTTAATTTTCTAATTTACCTTTTTTGCTTCTATCCGTATAGGAACAATGTTAGAAACTCATCATTTATGGACTTGATAAATGAAAACGGCTTTTTTTAAAGTTTTCAACTCAAGTTTTACATGGCGAATTTTCTAGTACTTTACCTGACAAGACATCTGAATAGGCTTCCTGACCGTAGTAAATCTAAAAACTTCACAATAGTAGGTCATCTGCATCTTTCAAAGACTAGGTAAATATATCATGGAATTCCGAAAGAGAAGAAAATATCAATCTCCATCAAGAATGGCTACCTCACATGGATACGGATAAATTCCTGTCACGAAACAGGCACGCCTGGGTGACAAGTTACCAAGTTACCTTTAGTAAAGAATTTAGTGAGTCATATAGTGCTGGGAAGTGGCAGAAGGAATTTCAAAACAATAAAAATTCAAGACAAGAGAAGCCTGCAGGCTAGGCAACCAGGAATGGATGTCATTGCTCCACGCAGACCTCGAGAGATGCATGCCTGCTGATGGGATTCATCAAGGAAATACTTCTTCAAAGGATCGCACCGAATGGCCAGCCAGTGTGACTGGAGACAACGCCAATAGCCATGCCTCAAGAATCTTCAAGGGAGAATCATGCAACAGAAGCCATGAATTGATTTAACAGAGAAGTGACTGACCCCAAATAACCACCTATTCAGGTAAAGTGACAATCCAATGCAATCCATCAGGAGATCATATTAATGAATGGTATTTGGTAGAAGGAAAATATACCATTAGAGGGCATCTTGTTAATCAGTTTTGCGTCATTGCCGACAGAGAAGAATTTGATCCATGATGTAATTGTTTTTCTCGTAAGACAAAGAATAACAACAATAGATGGTGACATTCTTCTCATGTGGAAACTTTAGAAAATGGAAAGAGGTGGATGGAATGCAAATATATAAGAGTTCAACGCACTAGGGAGATTAAATGAGTTTAGCATCAAATATTTAGCCATATTGATCATTCTTCCTTGTAATGACTGTAGAAGCTATAAGAAATAATTCTAAGTGATTTTGATTCCTTCCATCAAATAATCCAAGGTATTGGGTATGTTTAGTTGAGAGCCAATAGCTTTCCGTAGTGAAATATACGATAAGGTTAATGTATCTTTGCCCACAACGGCTCAGAAAGAGACGTAATGCCACTTGTGCGAAAAGCACAATCGGGTTCAAGCTTCCGGGACCAAAATTATTCTAAACGAAAGAAGTAGGCGTTGGAATCAAAGAGGGATCACCTGTCGCATTGCAGATATAATAACGCTTTTCTTAAGGAGATGGATGAACTTCCATACTTCAGACGCAGAGACGTGGGATAACGCAAGTAATCTCAATATTATCAGAAGGCTTATAAACACAGTATTAGGATTATAAGAAGATTTAGAAATACCTATAGTGCAGGCTAGTACAATGGATTCAACTTGGCCTTTTCTAATTCAAGAGGTGACCAAAGGTAGGCGGGGAGGAGACCATCAGCAATTCTTCCCCAAATGGCTGATTGATCCAGCAGGACTGATTGGAGTAGTAGTTGCAGTGGTGTGAAACTATCAATATGAAACACTTTCGAGAGCCAACAGCAGATGTAGAGGCAAGCATCAACCATCTAAGCTGCCGAGACAAAAAAGGTTCTTTTAGGATGTTCAGTTCCTTAGTGCCTGGAGAAATTTGCATAGCACTTCTGCACGTCGAGAATCTTAGTGGTAATGTTCCTCATCACAGGCCTGACAGGTGAGTATTTTCAGCTGTACTTATGACCACTATCAAAGAGACGAGGTTTGGAATACCCAGCTTTTTGGGGTATCGCTGCTTTCGCCTTTGCCTCTTCTTTTTCCTTAGACAGAATTTTCCACGTGATTGCCTAAACGGTATGGACTTTGAGGTTTAAGCATTGCTGGCATTTGCAGCTGTATCTATTGAGCAGAATTGGATTTTCATCTTTACATCAAGACTGTGAAGTTTAGACATCGCAAACAATAACAATTAACAGTGATGGCCGCGGTTATAAGTCCGGGTTGCGTGCGCACGGCCAAGACATTACATAAAATTCTCGATTAGATGGCATCATTCCAGTGTGTACGCAGGTACAGCACAGCGCTTGTCTTCGCAATATGGCCCACACAAGTATTTTCAATGGATGAACAAAGAGGGTGGAATGAAGGGTGGCGGTTTCATCGTGAATTTTGAATTTTGACCGGGATGACCACACGCTCTCCATTCATGAAGATGGCCTGGATATGGGGTAGCCGGGTCTGCTTTCAAGGATGTTAGGAGATGGCCCAGGCTTCGGCAATCTAACCTGCACCGTGTGAAGAGGGAAGAAACTCCAGCAGCGAGAGCGAAATCAGCATACCAGAGTATGTACTTCTGCGTACCATCATAAATATTTCCGGCGAGGTTTCATGGAAAGACGAACAAATATAGTCATCCACCCGGAGACTCAGGAATGACTGGCGTAACAGAAGGCGAGGGCTTTGGGGAATGCAGCCTGCTCAACTGAAGCCAATCATCAAGAACTTTAATATTGAACCGGAGGCCACAGGATTATATGATTGGATCGAGCCCGTTAGTTTGGATGTATTCGTAATCTGGCATGGCTAGAAAGGGTAATTCAGGGTTGAAAGGGATATGGTGTCTTTATACACCATTACTCATATCTCTTATCTCACAGTGTAACTCACCCCCACGGTTCTGTCCCGTGTGATTCAGGCAGAATATATGAGCATAGCCATATTCGGCCATACTGCAGGCTTTGAGAGCTGATGACAGGAGGGTTAGTTCAATATCACACCGGCGGTATGGGAGTCCCACGCAGTGCCATGGTAGATTTTGATGGAATAAAGCAGGCTGAAGCGCCTGAGGGTAATGCTGTAACCCTGAGGCGACATTAAACCGTTGAAGGCTAACCCCAGGAAGAAGGTGTTCGGGGTCAATCCAAGTCATTTATAAGGAAATTCACCGAATGGGATAACGGGACACCCAAGCTGACTCACTGGCGGCAGGCAGAATATAGGCATATGGTGGTGGAGGCCGTCTGTGGCAGTTATTCCTACCATGTGCTGACTCGATCATGGGGCCACCAGCAATTCCCAATGAGAAGTTTGGCTTGATGGCTACGAGAAGAGCCAGTCAGACCGAGACCGTGTTGATTCGAGCAGACCATAAGATGGTCTGGCCGCATATGTCGTGTTGTACCCATAACCAGTACTTGAGTAGGACCAGGTGATACCCTGGCTACGCCGCAGTCGATTGGACCAATCGAAGATATTTATTCCCGCTAACAATATTGCCTTGAGTGAGTAACGCTCTCCAAGACTCAGGGATAAGGCCCAGTTGATATAATAATTACCCAAAGAAACTCAGGTTTCCGGGATCACAAAGCCATTGTGGTGGTTGGACTTTGAGATTATAGCGCTACCCAATCGAAAATATTCTCGCCGACCGGTGCCATCTCCTGAAGGGTTGTCCTTGTGTGGGCTTAAAGTATACCCCAAACTGGACATACCATCAAAGAGGTTACCAGGTGGGTCAGCATATCATCACCTCGTCAATGAAGGTCATCTTGTGCGTCATAAGGCTGTTTACGTGGCAGAACGAAATCTGGGTGTTAACCGAGAAAAGCCCAAGCAGGTAAATAGATAGGGTTTCCATCAACATAGCTGTGTTGTATATAAATGGGCTTATCAATTTGGTTTGCAACAGGAAGATAAGGTTCGACGTAATCAGGAGTCCTGGCAGTTCCAGAGTTTTGCTACCAGTAGCCAAATCATGCTCTCAAAAGAGAGGCTGCTGGGGTTGTATATGGCAATTAATTCTCATTGAAGGTGGCTCTCATCACGAGGTAAAACAGCCGAGCGGCACATGCAACAAAGAGGTTCAGTTGGGATGGATGTTATAAAATGTGTTGAGGAGACAGGCTATGCGGGCATCACTAATGATGAAGGACCCAACCTCATGAGCGATACTACGGGAGGAAGACAAGCCATAATCGACCCAAAGCACCATATCCACCAAGGACATCTACGGGTACAAGATTGAACTGACCAGGAATGTTTTCAGGAGCCGCAGTATTCTTCGAAGAAACACATCCTCATTGCTAAGAGACCGAGAAGTCTGCAAGGAGACCCACTGTGAAAGATCTTTTGTGTGAATATAAATAGGAGGTATGAAAAGCAGCTAAACAAAGGGACCTAATGGGAGAGGGGAAATGCTCCCCACCCCAAACCCAACCAAGCATTAGGAAGAGGCCAATTGAACTCAATACTCTGGTGTGGTTTCCACGAGATAGGTCATAAAAGCTCTGTTGCATTCAGAGTGCTTCTGATGGCTTTTATTAACTCATCTGAGAAAGGATCACCACTGTATTAACTGGCTGGTTTGCCACTATAATTCATGAGCCCCAAAGATGTCCTTCCTCTCACCAAATTTCACTTCATTTCCTTTTTCCTCATTAATTAGTAATATTAAAGACTGTATTATAATTTATTAAAAGTTGCTTGTAGTATGTATAGTAATGACCTATTTGCTATATTTTCATGGTTTTGTTGTTGTAATAATTTTTACTAGACTATTTATGATCGTGTGTTCTTATTCCCATGTACGCTCATTCCTATTATCGTGTTGTATGCTGGGGCTCTTGTGTCACTTAAAATTAAAATATATAAGAATTCCCACCTCATCCATATCATTCTTGTTCTACCTAAGTTCCATAAAAATCTCCAAGTGTTATAATGTATGAGACTAAAACTAAAGGATCTCTAAAGGGAAAAGGACTAAGGCTGTGATACTCAAGACAAGATTATAGCCTCCACAAGAGTTATAAATCCAATTTTTAATTTGGCATACTTGTTCCTATTTCTTTCTCAAAGGTTATGTAATTATAAGAATATCTGGCATCTAGATGTGCTTAATATTTCCTTTGATGTTTTGTTGTAGATTCTGGGAAAGACTGTAATACTCGTTTTTTAATATTTTCCTTAATTAAAGAAGTACCACTTATTGTAAGGATCTCAGAGAAACGAGAGGGAGATTTGCAGTGCTAACCGTGTAGAGCGCCTTTACCGCTCTGGTGGTCACATGTGTTATGGTTTGGGATAAGTAACCGTAGCCTTCTTTTCATTTTCAGTTTTACAATTTTCTAACTTTGTGTTTTTATATTCACTGGTACTATGCTATGTTCAATCTGTTGTTATGAATTGTCTGTAAAATACCATCATTAAAATTGAAGGTTTATACATAACCTAGCATTATAGAATATTTATTTTTTCAACCTCATTATGCTCACCACACAATATTATAACTAAATTGTCCTGTAAATTGTCTGTGTTATCACTAATACCACGAACGTAGGATAGCCTATATTTAGAGATTAGTTGCATTGTAGTTTAGTTTTAATAATTTTGGATATTAATGGTTCCTGGTTCAATTCCTTCACCTATCGTTGATTAGTGGTAACTTCAGTCCAGTCACCACCGAGTTCGCAGTTAGGTTATCAGATTCTAGTTTATATAGTAATGCTCAGGATTTAAGTTTCCATTGATTTTACTGGAATACATAATCATTGTATTTTTATTATTAGCTATTAAAATTAATTTCATGGCCTTCATTATTTATAAACTACTTTTTCTCTAATTTTCTACTTATCATATCATTATCATAGGAACAATAACTGAAAATGTCACAGTCTTGATTGTTCATAATTTTCATAATTTCAAAATCCAGCTTCTTCAAAGTTTGCCATAAAATATTTCAATCTCCTTTAATAAGGCTTGAATATTTATACTAAATAGGAATGACTTAACTTGTATTATTAGTTATCGTTATATGAGCCCCATTATAGCAGCAATTATCTCTTCAAATGTTCAACAAATTTCTATCCATGATATGATTTTTCTTTCGTTAACTTAGTCATGCATTTAGAAGAACCTCATTGCATTAAACTTATCCTCTTCTCGGATTATTTCAACAAATCTATAATGAATGAATTAACTAGGTTCAAGGGATGAGTTATTGAGTTCATGTTATATTATTTTCTTGTCAAGTTTTGTATTTTCTTGAGTTGTTGTATTCGTAATAGGTTTTGTCATTAGTGTATCAAAGAACAATTTTTACCAACACTAGTTCTTCTTATTTTATACAAAACCACAAAAAATAAAAAGATTAGAAAAATATCAAATTACAATGAGTGAGAAACAGTACCTAGGCACATATAGTGCACTTCATTTCAACAATTTACTAGCCCTGGTTGACAATTTATATATTAATTTATAGGGAAATACGGGTTGATAAATTTTGCACCATTTCCGAAGGGAATTTAGTAGTTTTTTTTCTACTCTCCTAAACAATGATATAATATATAAAGAGACTCAAGGGGTAGATCTGCAGAAGGGTTGATTTTGAAACACACTTGTCAGCAGACCAAGGAGCATACCTCCAATCAAACCACATTCCATCTCAATATTCTAGACTGAGTAATTTTAAGAGTAGATATTCATTATAGTATCTTCCATTTCATCTCACCGACCCTACTTAGAAGACTTGAATCCCTCTACTTGTGGATATGAAATTTCAACTTTCCATGTGTATGAACAATCACAGAAGAAGGGGAGAGAGTTTTAATGAACACACACTATTTGGAGGGTAGAGAGAAGGAGGAGGTGATGATGGTGAGGTAGAGGAAGAGAAGGAAATGGGGAAGCTCTTTAGTTTTGGCAGTAGATGAAGAACCAATACAACTATGAAAAACATTTTAAATTTTCTGCCCTTCCAAAATTTATGACTAATAATTTTAAGATCTCAACTTTCCTGTGATTAAATTTAAGTCTCAGTAGAACCCAGACTACTTGCTAGAGTGGTCAAAATCAAATTATCTTTCTGCAATAATAAAAAATATTTTTATTTAAACACAGAGGGAGTTTGATCAATACTTATTAGGAGAAGAAAGCATAGAAACAGGGCTTTCAGAGAGGTATTTGGATTAATGGGAGCGGCCAACCATGCAGGAGTGAAGGAAGCTAGATACAAAAGAGGATAAAATTTGAATAGATTGTTGAGATTTAATCATAAAGACTTAAAAGAGAAAAAATGGAAAATCAGACCACATACTGAAAGCCTTTTGTTGAAGAAAATTAGGAATAAATGGTTATATATCCTTAACACACAGAAAAGGGATATATCTCACTATTACTACTCAACAGAATAATTATGTATCAACCTTTCAAGAGGGTAACTCAAAATGTAAAAGGACCAAGAGACCTCGGCTTCTGAAGGCGGCAACCGCCTAGATGGCAGAAAGGGAAGACAGACATATGCTTGAGGAATTCACTTTATTTTAGGAGTCTGAAAGAACAAAATGTATTACCCTTTAACACAAAGTTAAGAAAAAAGTTTAATCTGGTTTAGAAATATTTTGTCCCAATGGGAAAGAAGCATGCTTCAGAGAGTGCCTTGGACAGTGCTAGAACCTTGTAATTTTCTCAAAAACATATACCTGGATTTGTCCTCACTCTTTCAAAGCCATTCTTCAAGAAGAAATCCCTACAAATTCATGTATCTTCACCTTATCCTCTAGAAGCAATGAAAGGATCTCACAAACACATGATTCATGATCACCAGATAACTTAAATCACCACCAAATTGAGTTTTAAAGAACTTAAATTTAATTTCAAAATCAATCACAAACTTTGAAATAAGGAGCACAAAATCCCTACATATACTTATTTATCATATCCACCATTATATCCACCATATCTGTAGATTTCCTCCCAACAAAATTTCTACAAAATCCTCATAATCATTTATCAAACTACAATATCAAAAATTCACCACTTCCATTACCGGAAAAAATTTATTTTCCCGTCAACCATTCCGGAACCCAATAAGAAAACTGCAGAATACATACATGATAAGGCTAATAGTTTCCAAACTATTTGATTACCTCTAGACCTTAGTATACCCAATTTAGTCTGAAGGAATATTTGAAAAGAAGAACTTTTAATCTACAAGAGTATGATAATTCTATGTTATCTCTACTGATAAATAAAATGAAGAGAATACATCTTTTCAAGACCAAATATTGAGAAATAAAACAAAAAGAACTAATAATTTTAACTCTATATTAGAGCAAACATCAACATTCAATCTTCATACCTCCTTTCCAGTATTTATAATGATATGGTAGAAAAACAAATGAGAAATAATTACATTTTAATAGCCGAGAAAATGTTATAGTTAAGATCCTATTGGCTGTAAGCTATCAAGAAATTCCTAACTTTACAAAGATTAACAATATTAAGGGCGAAGAAAAATATAGGAAAAAGAATAAGAGAGACAAAAAATTCAATCGGTAGGTAACAATGAGATTTGCGATGGGAGCAGATTGTTGTTCAACTATCTAGACCCGTGGAAACTAGCTTGTTAAAATTCACATCAATGAATCAGATCCAAAAGTATTGCTATTGATTTAGAGCAACAATCAATATCAAGAGTAGACAACGTATAAATGAACTTCTAACTTTTTGCACCCACACATTAATTAGCAAATCAGACCGTGACGATCAACTATTGTGCGTTTTATGAAGATATCTGTCCCAGATTCTTGAGTAATTCCGTGGATTTTGATGATCCTAAACTCCAAGAATAACAGAATCTTAGGAGGGCATCCCATGGTTTGGAAGACCTTGGTTAGCTACGAAATGATGCTTTCATTGTTGTAGATCCTGTATATGCATCTCCATAGTTCAACAAGAAATTACCCCGCATCCTGAAAAATATCTATGGTAATTATTATACTCAATATAGAGGATGAAGAGATTTCATAACCTTCTTCTACACCAAGAAATTAGTGAAATATAGCCAAATATAAATACCTAGAAAATTTGAACTTTCCTTCTTGAATACATACACTATATGGAATCCAGATGAGTTTTAATATCAAGACAAATGTCTTTATCTTTATGGATAATTGTACTACAATTGAGATATCGTGAAAACTCAAATGATAAACAAGAACCTAGAGAAATTCAACAAGAAGAGCGAATTAAGATATTACGTAGATATTCTTCTGCATATGTATGGGAGTATTGATAATAGGATAGTCTTTAAGGCTTTACCATCACATTCATATAGAGGGAAAATTGTAAACTAATCGTAACCTCAGATTTCACAATCTTCAACTTTAGTAGATTGTTAAAAGAAGAATTTAGAAATTATATAAATACAACTTTATCATCCTGCTTCAAATAGTCAGTATTTTCCTGTAACAAAGGCAATAAAATAAATGGAAGAAGGTATGTGTAATACCACCAGAATTAAAACAGTTACTTTAAAGATAATTTTTACCTTCATACTGTGTTAGATACATTAGCTGCAAAAAGGGTTTCTGCTTTTAGAGCGAAGTTTAAAGCTATAATCAACCATGTAGTACTTAAGATCAAGAAAAAACCACATTTATCTTCATCTTTTAAAATTTATGCTTATCAGTATTGCCATTTGATTAAAAAATGCACTTGGCAGAATATCAAAAGGGGTATATTAGGAATTTTTTGATCTACTACGATTGTAGAGGTGGTATGATGATTTCACAGTTTATGGTTATATTTGAAGACAAAGAATCATACAAATCAAAGGTGTTTGAAAGAGATGGTGTACAAATCTTTATAATCTAATAAGGAGAAGTGTTTTCGGCGATGTTTACCTGGATGAAATCTGTTTTTGTGACACTACTTGCGGGATGGGATTGACGATGAGTCAAAATTGAAGTCATCTCTAACTTATCTATTCCAAGTTGTCACAAAAATATGTTAGAAGTTTCTATAGGATTTATTATATATTATCAAAGGTTATAGAAAACCTCTACCAGATATATCTCCACTTTTGTACCATTTACCAAGGACCTGCAACTTAAATGGAATTCGGATTATTAGCTGAGATCTGAAAAAAATCTCTGAAAGAATTATTTCCAAGGGGAATTTAACCATACTTTTTCTACATTTCACCGTATGCCCGTATACGTTTTTGTATAGTATTGGGACAAAAGACCCATCTCATGCCATCTATTAGCTATAAAATTGCACTTTCCGTGAGCACCACCGACCAGCATTAGATGTTGTTGTTCATGCCATAAAAGTAACTGGCACTATATATAATACCAAGTAAACTTTGTCGTTATCGTATCACCTACTGAGATGATCAATGGAATAACCAATTACCAATGGCGTAAATCATACATATTTATTTTTATTAATAATTCTAAAATAATACCAGATAGGTTCGAATGTTAAGGTATATTGATTTCATTCGACCAACGATTAAAGATAACAACACTTTCAAGTGAGATCATTCCCATTAATATCTTGTAATGCCAAACCCTTTATTATTTACATGTAATTGTATTTAGTTTTATAAAATTTCTAATATAATGAATGGTAAGAGATAAAAAGAATAGATTACTTGGAGATAGGCAAATACTATGGGTTGTTGTACGAGTTATACAAAACAAAATCAGATTTTATCATCGTGAGACGTGTCTAGAAGATGATTTGGAGATCCTCATAAAGGCCATGAACTTGTAAGAATTTCATTGATGAAATATGCTTATATATCCTTCTTCATTTAGACACGGTATTAGTTACCTTTTGTGATACAATAGTGGTGCCGTATAGTAGACAAAAGCAAAGGGGTAGGGAAAACTTCTTCATAAGATGCCATTGAAACTTTAGCATATATTGAACCTTGGAAAATGTTTTGAATGTAGGACTCATTAGTCTCATCAAGAAAACGAAGATATATTATTTAACCGACATAAAAATAAATGGGTGGAAGCCAAGCCGTACACATTACCTAAGCATCCTAGTTAATTTTATTTTTGAGGATATTTACCGCTGGTGTCTCAAAGGAACAGTACATCAAAGAGCTCAATCGCACTGGTTGGTGGAACAAATGGGATAGAGAGTACAAAATCGGTATACAAATTACCCTTAATACTCACAAGAACACGGCGGAACTACCAACAAAGTCATTGAAGGGATCCAACAAAGAATGCTCATTTAGCATAGTAGGATTGTGCGGTACAGGATTCCCAAGCCTCGGGCCTATAGAACTATACGATAGCTAACAACAGAGATGTACCAGAAAACAGCAGGAATTCAATTTTAAAGAGCATGATGGTGTTATGGTACATCATAAAAAAGAAGTCTAAAAGAAGATTAAATTTTGCTGATTCAAACAAAGACGGCTTATATGCGTATATTTTGAAGTTGGGAGACTTAAAATAATGGTATTCTAGCAATGCTGGAGACATTCTCGGCATCAAGAGATCCTAAAGAATCTTATCCAAAAGAATTACTGATCAAAGGAAATGATCCCTACACCGCAGAACAAGAAAAAATTAAAGGATTATGGGGGACTCGGAAGGAAATCAATGATTTGCAGATAACGCTATTAATAAAAACAACAAAAACTAAAGAAAGGCAAAGGTAAACAGAAATTAATATGATGAGAGATCATGAAATTTCTAGTAGTTAAGTCATAACATTCAAAGGTTTTAATTATTCAAAAAGGATCATGCCTATTAAAACTCATCATAAAAACTGAAAAACTCACTACTCATATCAAATCATCATTTAACCAATGGTTACATCGGCGACCAATTCGTCACGTCACTAGCTGAAGTATTGGCGGATACTTAACTTCGTCAAATGTTACGGTTCCTTTCCATGATACTTCAAATCATTGACTGCGTGTAAACGTACCCTCATCGCATTGTTTCATTTAGCAACTTTCTTCATATCATCCTCCTATAGCTAATTCCTAATAAAGCAAACAGAGTAAGTTGAATTCCTTTTTAAAAACAACTTTGTAATAAATTACTTTCACCGTGAGGAATATAGCATACTAAAGGTTGAGAAGAGAAGCCATGGTCTCATAAAGGTCCCAATTAGCTCTAACCAACACTTAGAGGTTACCCACCAGAGAAATGATACGAAGAGGCTGGTGGTTTCAATGGGAAAAATTTAATGGTTTATAGAGGGAACAAAGATTGCACGCCGTTCTTTCAATGGGAGTGGCGCCTAAACAGATGCGAATTCACTATTGTTAAGCTTACCATAGAAATGACCACCAGCAAGTAGAACGTATCAATGGTTAGCAACAATGAATGTATGTAATGAGGAAGGATAGAAATGCCTAAAACGACGTGTATGGATGTTTCCATTTTTAAGAAAGGGTATCTGTGGCCTGTGACTTAGAAGGAAGAATGGAATATGTTGTCATTTTTCTAAAAAGTATAACTTGTAGGAAGGTTTGGTACCTTATATATTTATCATATTCCTGCCAATATTGCATTTCTTAGATGAAGAAATCCTCAATTTACCTTTTTCCACTTCATAGGTTCAATAGAATGACTTAATGTTCCAAAAAGGGTTCAATCTCTGGAACCACTTTGAAATGCCACCTGTACGCCTAGTTAAAATCCCACAATTTGAAACATCATTTAGAAAGTAGAGACAATTGGGATGTGTTTCAGTGAGGAATAAACTAGTGAACTCAAGAATTCACCTGAAAGGCAAACTGACAAGAAGAAGCAGATATGAAGGGAAATTTTGGGGATAAGAAAACTAAACTCAAGTCCACAAGGCATAGCAGAGGGGATCATTTCATAAACAATAAATTAAAGGAATCCTAAAAGGAGAAGAGATGAGCATAAGTGTTCCTATGAGAGAGGTGAAGTATCTTATTCAAAACCAAGACGGGCTTCAGACTAGAGGGCATGGAAGAGGGTTGTATAAAAACTTGACTATGTAAACATTGAAGATGACAAGATACCCATCAAGTGATCACCCAGTACCAAGCACAGGAGGATCTTATAAGAGCCCTGAGATAGACTCAGTACAAGAACAAATCTGTAATTGTGTTGGAGACATTGAGGAAGAGAGCCTCTGCAGGCAGAGATAGAACTCCCAGCCCACTGAATCCAACATATGCTGGCAAGAGACATGAGTTAGAACATTCTAGTTAGGTATCAAGAACAGAATGATTTTTAAGGAACAGTAAGTTGAAAAAGTGACATGAAGACAACTTCTCTTAAATGGAGAAATTCAGGCCAAGGCCATGGAAAGTTGGGGAAGAAGAAAACAAAAAGTAAGGTGTTCTTTATGGGTCAGTGAGATCTGCTGGTCAGCAGTAGCTCTGAGCTAGCCAGACACAGGTGGGGCATGTATCAGTGAGCCACTAGATGTCTGTAGTAGAAGTCTCAGAATATGTGAGTTTAGATTTGACAGGGCAAACCTTGGTAAAGGAGCCCCAAGAGGTCTTTCTTTCACCAAATTTACTTCATTTCTTGTCTTATCAATGAGGAAAGGTTTAAATGATCACAGACTACTTGGAAGTTGTTTAGAAATGTATGCAATGACTACTTGCCATTTTGTGGTTTTGTTAAGGTAGTACTGGGATTTAGACTCAACAACAAAATGCAAAACAATTCCAGACAATGTGGGCTTATCTTGAGTTATTCTATGTTATGTATTTGGTGTCACTAAGTAAAATTCATATATGAATTGCAAACCTCATCCACATCATTCAAGTTCTCACTACATCTAAAAAATTCCGTTGCATATGACTGGAAGACCAAAAATCCGGTAGCGTATTCTACCGGACAAGTGATCCAGACATTTACGTTTCGCTACAGAAGAGGCTCACGGGTATTATAATCAATTTTAATCGTTATAGTACTTTTCCGGCTTTCCTCAAGGTACTTTTCATAATTTTCTTTATATGAACACCTAGACCAGAGCGCTATTGGATTGATGTTTTCGAGCAGCATCTCGCACATCAGACATTCATTTTTTAAATATTTTTCCTTTTTTGATGGAAAAACGTACTTTATTTATAAATATAAGAGAATCGAGAGAGATTTGTATACAATTTGCGCGGAAATTCTCACCGCCTAAGAATATTCCGTATATGGTTTGATAGTAGAATTCGTGAGTCTTGTTTCATTTTCATTAAGCAATTTTCCAACTTTGTTTTTTTATAAATGTTTCAGCTGATTTTGCAAGCCGCATTTTATTTTATGAATTGTCCTTAAAATAATTAATTAATATTGAATGAGATATAACCGTAGATATTTAGAATGAGCATTTTTTCTTTGGTCTTACATTTTATGCTCACTCATTGGATATTTATGGCAACCAGCTTTGTTTTATGGAATGTTCAAAATATCACTAATACCAACATGTGATAGTTGTAGTATTTTAGAGATTAGCTGCATTGTGGCTTTAGTTGCATACCTGAAACTAATGTATACCTCAACTGTTCTCTGGCCATTATATTTTCAAGCGATTAGTGCACCGTATTCAATTTCGTTCACCTATTTCAAGTTAGTTAATGCATTCTAGTTCAGCTGTGGTCACCAGATTTCCAAGTTTACTCCATTGCATCTAATGCGATATCCATTGTATTTTTAAGTTTTATTAGCGTACAAAATACCCTCATTGGGTTTTCATTATTTACAAAATACTTTTCTTCAATTTCATCAATATATCACATTTATAGAGGTTGCAGAATTTAGAAATACCAAATGCTTAGTTCTGATTGTTCCATAATTTCTCATAATTTCGTAAACTCATTTCTTTCAGTGCTTTTCACATTCAAAATAGCTTTAATTTAATAAGGTCATTAACAGCGATATTTTGGGTTGTAATGATCAATCAATGTCATTAGTTAACGTTTTAGGGAAGAGTTCTCATTATGTTGGAATATTCTTTCAAACGCGTTCAACAAATTTCTGTCATGATAAGATTTTTTCCCTGACCTTGAAGTTGTTTACTTAGAAGAACCTAATAAGAATCTGACCTTTTTTCTGTTATTCCAACATATTATAATGAATGAATGGACTTGAATTATGATGAGTTATTGAGTTCATGTTGAGTTATTTTTCTTGTCAAGTTTTGTATTTTCCTCAGTGCTATATATGTTTATAGAATAGGTTTTTCTCCTGCTTAGTGTGACTAACAACTGCTTTACCAACACTTAGTTCTTTTTTCCTTTAAATACAAACCACAAAACCAAAACATTTAAAAAAAAAACTCAACAAATATGTAGGTGTGATACCTAGCATTAAGAGTGTACTTACTTCAATAGGTTACTATTCGTTGACAATTTATGACATCAATTTAGGAACACTAAGTCAAGGCAGACAAATGGGTATACTAGAAAAAGAAAAGAGATCAAAACAAAGACTTTGATAAAAACAAAGGCAAATAAAGGTATTAAGTGATCAAACATTTAATGGGTGGTAACTTAGTATAGAGTTTATTTTACCAGTATTGAACAAAAATTCCCATTGTTTCATGTTTAAGAGTTGATGTGCTGGCAATAGACATTCTAGTCATTTTCAGCTGTTTAGCGCAGACAAGGCTCGATATATTTGGCACTATGGAGTCAGTAGTATTTAAATGACCGCCTTAGTCTAGGTAGTGTACCAAAGCATGAATACTGTATATATACCTGTGATCAAACAGCAACAGAAATGACCAAGGACTTCTGATTTGACGGCAGGTGGCCTCAACAAGCAGGTTTCATGTATCTGTTACAAGGTAAGGACTCCACCCCCGCCGAGAAAAGACTCAAGAATTGAGGGTCTCCCTGCAGACACCAACAAGTTACTGGGGAGCACAAGCTGTAATAGTGCTATCTAAAGTTACAAGAAAGTGGACAACCAAGGTGAATGAAGACTACTGAGAACATCTCTAGTCTGACCACCAAATTTGTTTGTATAATGAACACTTAAAGGATTGAGTAATGGCGCTGATCTTATATATACATTTAATCTCCAAGGTCCACTTAATGTTGATCCAAAAAATCTCAACAAAGCTACATGCTAAAAAATGTTCATTTCGTTTGATGAAAAGCTATCTACAGGGAAAAGTAGAGTTTTCTAAGCATAGAAGAATAGAACATATAGAGCATCCATACTACAAGACCAGATGTGTTAAGAAATGAGAAGATTTTAGAATTGTCCAATGCTAGATATGAAAGTCTTTCAATTTCAATGTAAAACAAGAATGCAATTTTTTTTTTTTTTTGGCAAATAGAAAATAAGGTTTCGAATGACGAAAACAAACCAACATGCACTATTTTGGCGATGCTATGGGGGTGATTTTGAAGGTAAATAACTTCAATCAACTCAAAAAAGAAATCCAACTAAACCAATGTTGTGAATTTCACAATCAATAGCATCTCAACAATTCAGTATGGCGACGTGATATTTACTAAGTGACAAGAAGAAACTCAATCGAAAGAGGTGAATAATTAACCAATGTACCCATCCAAATGGACGAGCAAGAACGGTGAATCAATCATGAACAAGTTTACGTGAAACCAAAAGATTCAGTTCTTAGAGACTTAGCATACCAAAGCACTGGCAGAAACTGTGGAAGGATTAGATGGTAAGAAATGACAAACAAACAAGTTGAATGAAGCCAATTACAATGAAAAACCATACTGGAGTACTCTTTAATGACACTGAAGAATCGTAAGAAGGTAACACCGACCAAAAATCAAAACAGAAAGCAGAAACTCCTAATGACCAAGACGATGGACTAATGGAATTGTACCAAACAACAGAACAACGTAGGCAAAACGACAATGGCGTTATTAGCGTTGACTGGTTCTACTCAGCAATGTAACACAGTTGCATGCGACTTCGTGTAAAGAAAATTTTGAAAACAAGAGGTCGTGATCTGATCCCTCTGGCCTGAACAAGGCTTTTAGGACTTATTAGCAGAACAATTCCAAAAGGTGTAAAATGAATCAAGAAGCAAGACCAACAAAAGACCCAATGGGTGAAAGATAAACTCACTCCAACCCTGCAGATGAATTTCTATCTCTTTGGTGAGAGAACTTTCTAGCGTGACAGAGGCGATCCCACTACTTCAGAGTGGCTTCAGCTACAAAAAGACATTGGATAAGATTGATTCTGAAGAATTAATGACAAGATTCAATAGATGATCACTAAATCTTATACACGTTGTTGTTGTCTAAAAGAGGGCTCGCTTCTCACTTTTCCATTTGATAGATTGATCTCCATTTGTTTTTGAAGCGCCTACACCTCACAGATGGTGGGAGAAATGAAGAGATGATAAACATATTTAATCGTAATATCTTGTAACTACTGAATTAATAATATATTCTAAATCAATTGTATTACAGAAACAATATAACAAAAATGATGAAACCAAATAATCGTTAGTCATATATTAATAAAAGGAATAAGAATACAACCAAGCCACGCAATCTCTCCAAAGAAGGTCTGTTATTATCTCATGAAGTACTTGTCAACTGGGATGGGACTCTCTTGCTAATTCTCTTGTTCTACCTTTCAATGAAAAATTGTCGTGAAATATAATATTCTTCCAAGTTTAGCTCTAGTTATCTATTCAAATAATAGCAAGTTGAGAAGGTTTGTTATAAGAGGGAGAGGGATAGTGATCCCATAATCATAAGGATCTCTATCTCAAGAGGCAGCCCCAAGGGAGGTAAAACACACGCCTTAAAAGAGAGAGTGAGTAGGCTTCATCAACTAAACACTTCTAATGAGTCATCCCAGAAGAATGAAAATCAACCCCATTTAGAAAGTTAAAAAAATCAAAGAGTAGCAAAGGTCATTATACTTAAGACGGTGATGCCATGCGTCGTGGTTTGGCGTAAATACCCACACCAGAATGCGAAGTAGATGAACCGCCAACTGCAAAGGCCAAACCTGTTTTTTTGTGCAGTTTTTTGAGGAAGTCGTTCAATATAGAAAATACGCCCCATGGTAATACGCAAAGAGGCGTTTGTATACACATTAATCATGTTTGCGGGAACATCCTCCGGGGTTGTTGCAGCATTATAATGCGGTGGCGCACAAAAAATGTTGTTACCACTGCGCACCTTAACCCAACTCAATATAATCAAACCCCAACCTTTAACCTTACCTTACTCAATCTCAACTTAACCTCAATCAACTCACCGAAGGTGAAGGTTAGGTTGGCGTTAGCGCCGCTGGCGTTGTCGTTAAGGCCATGCTGCTGATTGCGTTTATGTTGCTGTCAATGTGCTGGTGGTTATTATATTGTTATGCTTTGCTGACGTTATGTTATGCAGTAGTATTGGTGTCTAAGTATTAGAGAGCAGGTTAAGGTTAGCGTTGGAAGCAGGTAAGTTAAAGGTTATGTTTGAAGGTTAAATGTTTTGCGGTTAAGGGTGTTTAGTAGTTGTAGGTGGTGCTAAGGTTAAAATTATTTTGGTAAAAGATATGTTGGTTGGGTGTTAGTTAAATTTAGGTTAAATTAAGATTATATTAGTAAAGCTATATAATTAATCGTAATCTTAACCTTTAACCAACATTAAATCTTAACTAACTTCCTTACCTAAAGGTTAACCTTTAAACGAATCAAAATCTTAACCTTCTAACCAACTTTAACTTTAACTTCACCTAAACTTACCTTTAAACTTATCTTACACCTTTAACCTAACCTTAACCTTAATCTTACCTATAACCTAAATTTTAAATCATAACTAAACTAACCTTTAACCTCTAACTTTTTGTCTTCTATCTTTAACATTACCTAAACTTACACCTTAACTTAATTCTAACATAAATCTTAATCCCAATCTTGACCAAAACTTAACTTAACCTTTAAACTTAACTTACCTAATCTAACCTTGAATCTAATTATAACTAACCTAACCTTGAATCTCTAATCCTAAACTCCTAACTTAACCTTAGCCATTAATCATAACTTTCACCTTTACCACCTAACCTAACTTGTCTCCATCAAACCCCTTTTAACTTTTAACCTTTTAAAACTTCCCTGAATCCCAACCTAACTAAACCCAACTCGAATCTACTAACCAATCTTACCATAACTCAACTCCTCGAATTTCACTTAAACTGACCTTAACTTACCCTAACCATACTAATCTTGTAAATTCATAACCTGAACTTTAACTTTTGCCCTTAATAAATCCTCTCTACCCCTAACTCCAACCTAACCCTGGACCTAACTCAACGATAACCTATCTTTTACCTCCATCCCAACCTGACCTAACTCAACCAACCTTGAATCATAACCAATATTAACCTTGCACCTAACGTGATCTAACTATAACCTAACCCCAACCTTAACCCGGCTTAACCCAGTTGGTGGTTAAGGTTGTAATGCTTAGGTTTTGGCGTGTTAGAAGTTAGGTTAAGCTAAGGCCAAGGCCAAGACATTAAGTTTAATTTTAGTTGGTACAAGGCCGAAGTTGAAATTTTAACCCCAACTCACTATGGCCCTACCTTTGCGATAACTCATCAACTCTAACCTTTAACCCCCTTAACCTTGAACTAACTATAACCTAAACTGTCCCTAACTCCTCCGCACCCATAATATTAATCTTAACTAACTCAACCTAAATCCTTGATTTTACCTTAGCCTAATCTTTAATCTCTAACTTTATCCTAACTTTCCGATAACTATAACTTTAACCTGATTCTTTACTTAATCCCACCTAACTTAACTTGACCCAATTAAATCCCATTCAATCTTATCCCAACCTTCACCATCTCGACTAATAACTTCTAATTCTATAACTTAATCAACTTATCTGTCATTTGATATAATTCTAACACCAACCTTTACTCCAACTAAACTGATAATTCCAACTAACCTTTAACTTACCCTTTAACCCAGCAGTTAGCTAGTTTGTGTTGGCGCACAAGTTTGGTATGTTGCTGTTTATAAAGGTTAAGTTCGTGCTGTTGGCGTCATAAGCGCATGTTGGCGTTCAGTCATTATGCTGTTGGCGTTAATATGTTGGCGTTGTGGTTAGGTAAATGCATCATTAAAAGATAGAGATCACAACAACAACCAACCACCTAATGAGTCATCCCTGAGGTATTAGACGGAAAATTCAACTTATTTTTAAAACACCTTTAAACAAATTTGTGTAGAAACAATAATTAAGACAGAAAAGCCGTGCACGCCTGAAAAATACCCGCCACCTAAAGTAGAGCATTAACCGCATAATCGCCGTGCTGCAAAACAGTAGAAGTTTTAAAGCGCAGGAAATGTTCAAAGAAGAGAAATGATGTCCGGCGTGGCGAGATAAAAAGAGGGTGTTTTGCATATTTACTGTTCAGCAGCCGCCGGAACATCCTCTGAGTGTAATCAGAGACTGCATGATGGCACGCAATCAGGTATCACGCACTCGAATTTAACCCAACCTTAACCTCACCAAACCAGAATTAACCTTGTCGATACCTAACTTTATCTTAACCAGAACCCAACCTGCGGGCGTTAAGGCCGCCGGTTAACGTAATGTCCGCCAGCGGCAAGTCAACTTCGTGGTGCCAGCTGGCGTCAGGGCTGCGCAAACATGGCCATTGGGCTTAGCCCGCTGGCGCTGGTGCCAGTACTGGCTGGTACAGTTATGCCAGCGTTTACCGCTTAATGCCAATAAAGCAGGGTTGCCCGGTTTGCCGCCAGTTACGCTGCTGGGTTCCGCCAGTGCCAGCTGGCGTCACGCTGCGCCAGTTGGCAAAGTTAGCGCTACGCGAAATGGCACCACTGGCGGCTGGCGCGTTTTGTGCGGTACGAGGTGGCGTTTAAAAGGTTACATGCTAAAGTTATTTTAGCAAGATAAAGAAAATAGTTAGTTAGGTTAATAATAAGGTTACGTTGAGCAGGCTATGTGAAGGCTAAGGGATTAATTTATCTCAACTCAACCCTAACATTAACTCAACTTTAGAATTTTGACCTATAAATTGTTCCAAATCCTACCCAATCAACCTAATCTCAATTTTTAACTTTAATCTTACCTAGAATTTAATCGAGAATTTCAATCTCAACGCACTTCGATCGATAATCCTAATTCCAACCTTAAATTCTGATTAAAATCAAACTCTTTAACTCATCTTTATCTTGTAATGGACCCCAACTTAACCAACCAGTCGACTTTGTTCCAACTCCTGACCTAACTATAATCAAACCAACCTCGACCAAACTTTTTAATAATCCTTACTACCTTAACTAACTTAACTATAATCAACCCGAGCCCAACCTAATTTAATGCACCGACCAACCGGACCTTAAATCTAACCTGATTCTGACTATTCTAATCCCAACTTTATCAACCTTAACTTAAACCATCTTTAATATTAACCACGATAATATTGTCTCCCCATAACCGATAACCAACGCTAACCCAACCTCAACTCAATTCAACCCGCAACCCAACTCAGGGCTAAAGCGCAAAGCGCTGGCGCAACTCATGGCTGGTGCGTTGCTGGCAGTTAGGCCGAGATGTTGAAGTCGGGCGCTGGGGCGCGGTTGTGGGGCTGGAAGCAGTGTGCCATAAAGCAAGGCCGATGATGGCGTTGTGCGCTGGCGCTGCTGGCGTCGCTGCCGCGTCAAACAAGCCGTTGGCGTCAGTGGTTACCAACACGCATTCTGGTCACGTTGCGCCAGCTGTTAAACGGCGTTGGCGTCAGGTTACAACAACTGGAAGCCGGTCACGGGCAGCGGCAACCGGGCGTTGCGTTTGGTATGCTGGGCTGCTGGCGGCAAATTTGCGCTGCACAGGGCAACACAGCTGGCGTTGCGGGTACGTCAAGGCGAAGGCCAGCTGGCGTGCGTCACTGGCGTTGAAGTTGCGCGTGAAATACGCTGGTGTTGAAGCACAAGCTGGCGGTCATCGGGCGTTTGTGCTGGTTGCGTTGATGCTGGCGTTTAGCCAACGGCGTCGGCTGTTGCGCTGGGCTGCGGTGCTGGCGCTGGCGTTTGCGTTGGTCAGAAGGTCGGCGTGCGTGACGGTGCTGGCGTTGGCGCTGGTGCCGCTGAGAAGGAGTCAGAAGAAAGGGTTAAGGTTGGAGGGAGAAGGTTGAGGTAAGCAGGTTAAGGTTACTATAGTTTGCGTTTTTAACCTTATGGTTAGGTCAAGGCGAATTTAGTTATATGTTAGTGCTGAAATAGCTATAGTTAAAGTTGTTATGCTAGGTTAAGGGTAAAGTTACAAGTATAAGGAGAGCACGCAAAGTTGGTATTGGGTGTCATGTTTACAGCTTATGGCGTACGCATATGTTAAGGTCACGGTTTAGTCAAAGTTATGTCAATGAAGGTTATTTTCTGTCGAATAAGCGGCGTTAAGTTATGTTGCGAGTTTAGTGAGGAGGTTAGTAAAGATTAAGTGCCGGGATCAAGGCTGCGTTGATTACGGGGTTGGTTATGTTTATTATTAGGTTAGGTTATAGTTAAGGCCACAAGATAGCAGCTGAACAGAAGCATAAGCGTTTGTTTTCGTTAAGGTTATATTAGTGTAGCAAGAAGTTACGTTAACCTTGACCTAATCTAAATCTCAACTTCAACTCACTTTTAACCCCACCTCTAAATTCCAACTTCCACCTTAAAGTTAACCCTAACCTTCCAACTATAATCCCTAACTTTAACTAAGCAACCATGACCCTACAGAACTTACAATTTTAACCTAGCCTAACCCTAACCTTAACTTTAACCTTTACCGCCCAACTCTAACCTGACCCTAACCAGCAACTCCAACTTGACCTAACTATAAATAACCCTAACTTACCAAGCCCTCGACTCGACCCAAAACTGTCCTTTGGTCCATAACCGCCAAACCCATCCCAACCTTATCTACCCACCTAACTATCTAAATTAACGTTAACTTCCAACTCCTACCTTTAACTTAGTTAATATTAACTTTACCATTAGTTGAGGTACTGGAGACAGATCAGAGGTTAAGGTTACGTGCAGAAGCATGCTAACGAAGGTATAAGTTAGGTGGATTAACTTCGTTAATGTTATGTTTGTCTACAGTAGGCTAGTTATGAAAGCAGCCAGTGCCAAGGTTAGGGCAAAGCGTTAAGGTTAAGCAGCAGGTATGTTGGCGTAAGGCTAGGCAAAGGTTCAGGTTAAGGCTAAAGCAGCTCTTGCCCTTGTTCCTGAATCCCACTCCAACTTATAACTAAATCCTTAAAATTACTCTAACCGTGAACTCAAATCTACCTAACCTAATCTTGTCTGAATCAAGAAACTTATTTAAACTTGTAACTTTGTCCGCATTTAATTCATATAATCCTAACTTAACTTTTGCCCTTAGCCTAATATGAACCTGAATCTAACCATAACCTGGATTTTACCTTTAAATTAACTAAACTTCACTATAATCCCAACCAACCTCACTAAACCCTAACCTAATCTAACTTAACTGTATCAAACTTTGCCTAAATCCATTCCTGAATCTTACTAATCCTTTTTAACCTGACCCGACCCTATCCTCAACATTATCATTGATGACCTAATTTTATCTCAATATTTATTCTTAACTAACTCAACTTAACTTTAGTATTTAATTATAACCCAACCCTAACCTCAATTAAATGTTTATCTCAACTCCTTAAACTTTAATTCATTCTGATTTAATTTACCCTGAACCATAATCATTCATCTCAACCTTAACTAACTACAATCAAGCAAGGTTACGGCAAGTGTTGTGGTAAGGTTACAAACAGTTACAAAAGCACAAGCTAAGGTTATGTTGAGTTAGCTGACTTGCAGTTATGCAAGAAGACGGTTAAGGTGAAGGTTACAGTTATGGCGGCAGCAAGGGAAGGGAAATGGTTGCGGGTAAAGCAAAGGTTATAGTTATGGTTATAGCGTTAATGTCGTGTCAGAATAGCATTTGGAAAATTCCAACCCAGAGAGCACCTATTTCAACCAATTGACTCAGGATCTTAGCCCTCCCAAACGAGAGAGGGATACCCCTAATAAAGTAAAGATAGATTTATCTTTAAAATATGGGAAAATGACATAGCTGCTATAGCCTGTAGTTTTTTTTTGTTTTTGATGTTGAGCATGATTACTGAGGGAAAGTTCTAAATGAAATATTCATGGTGTGAAGAAGAAATCAAACAAGCTTTGGCTAAAAGACAGATAACGCGAGCTGGATTCATCATTGTGGAGTCATAATAGGCTGACCTTAAACAACAAGGTTCAAGAGTGGTCCATAAAATGCATTCGTGTTCAAGTATTACTTTAAAGTCACTTATGGAATTGAAGACAACAACAAGAAGAAGAATTTAAAATAAATGAAGAACAAAGAGCAGTCAAGATCTGTAAGTACTTTCAGAAACCTGACGCCAATATCTTAGGAAAATTTTAGGCGCTCTTTGGGGATAAACCATGATTGTGGTTTTACCATGACCTCATCATCTTTACTAACACAACCAAAAATAATAATAAGAACAAAATTAGTATAGATTGTAGATCTAGGAACACCAGCATTCTAAATCGCTAAACTAAATTAAATCATTCCTAAACAAAAGCATAATTGAAAGAAAAATATTAAGATAAGTTTATTGTATTTAGAATACATACAATCTTAACTTATGCTTGCTCGCTATCATAGAAGATGACAAAGTGACAACAAAAATAATACTAATTTAGAATACAATAACATCACCGTCATATGACTGATCCCCTAAATTAATATATTGATGCTTCAAACCAATACAGCCTTTAAGTCCAGTGTTTCGCCAAAGAATTGCCTTCACTTCACCAATTATTCATCAAAATATTTTCGTTGTTTCTTTAAATGGCATCACCAGCGGGCAGTTTCACATGTTGCATATTTTGTAAAGTTCAGAACAACATTTTCATTTTCGCCAGATTATAGAGAATATAGGTGGAGGGATAAAATATCTCCTGTGGCTAATAATATAGACCAATACTCTTCGCCTTTAGGGTCAACAGGCGTTTATAGATGTCCTTTGATAAATGCTTATATTTTTAAGAACGGTTTCGGTGGGAGCTGTTGATTTTAAGGCCTGCTTTCGCTGTAATAACTCTACCGGAGAGCGACAAGCTCTTTGGTGACCAATTATTTACCGTTATTGAGAAAAATATTTGATTTTCTGGCAACCTGGTCATGTTGAATGCTTTTGAAGCAGGTAAGAGATTAGGTAGCCGAGAGAAACGAATTTTCCAGGCATAGTGAGTTTTTCCCCACCATATAAGGTTTGATTTCATTTTTATCATTTTAACTTTAGGATTAAGCTGATTTTCTTTATTTTGTTGCATAATCCCTCCAAAATTAAAAAAATATTTCTAACCTTTCATTCGCTGTGCTTATTTCACGACTCACTTCTTTTAATGGTTTTTGTCTTGTTGATGGCGTCAGGTCCATATGGCATCAATGCCCATGAAGGTCTACCAGGAAACTGGATTTGAACCCTGATGATTTTTCTTCATAGCGGAAGCTATGAGACTGTTATCTCGCGCCTTTAGTTTTCTCTTTGATATAACAAAACCATTGAAACCCCTGAAAACCAACAAAAGAAGAAATCTGCTTATTGTAAGAACCGCTCAGGCTGGGAGAGTATGCCTACGGATAGCAACATCCGGCAACCGTAGATCCTGCATGTATCGCGTGAGAGCGCAGAAGAAACAGCATCCATCACCCATTAATCAATGTCAGATTACTGGAGAAATAAAGGGAAGGGGTCACCATAGCAGGAAACGGTAGCAGGAAAGGCTGTATATTAAACCACCAGAAGCGTAGTGGTGGAAGAGAACAGAAATTGAGATACCGAAACAAGACCGCAGATCAACGTGGGGGAGCACCATATAGGCGATACAGCGGAGGCAGCGATGTGCTCAACCGGGCCAAGAGATCAATATCAGATGGCGTAGATCGTCAGATTCAGAGGGGAGCGTGACCCACATGAACGGCTACCAACAGCAATACCGGACAACAAAATATTACCATGACCTGGCATGAGCTGGCAAAACAGCGGCAAGCAAGAGAAGGTTTGACACAAGGACCGCGATCGCGTAGATCACTGACTGAAATGCTGGCGTTACAAACAGGAGCTGGCCTGTGGATAAGCTGGCACCCTGGGGCCGGTAAATGGGGATCTGGACCTACCGGAGCGACATGGACAAACTCCAGAGATGAATCAGAGTTTGCAACGGCGATGAATAATGGTGTACCGGGCTAATTGTTTAGGTTTGTCATCCGCATCGACGACGTGACGGAAATGGATCTGGGAACAACAATTGAGGTGGATATAGGAAACAAGTTAACGCATCTATAAAAAACTTCAAGGCATAATGCAGACAATGCTGATCGGTTGCGATCAACGCTGATATGGTTTGAGAAATATAATGCAGGGATGTTGTGTAACCAACTCAAAAAATAAGAAATGAGATATCAACACCAAATAAGTCACTTAGGGAAACCGTAATATATTTATACAGTACTGGAACAACGGATGATAATGGCAAAACCTCTTCACAGTAGAACCATGGGGTCAATAATCCTAGTACGCAATTAATCCAATGCACTAATAACAAATAATTAAGGGCACAATAATAACAAAATGGGGTTAAGGTACAATAATAACAATATAAAAAAGAATAATACAATAAGGGACCATACGAAAAATAGGGACCCAATATACCCTCTCCTTCAAAAAAGGTTAATCCTCAATTCTGAGTATTCGGTGTTTTGGTATAAAATCTCTCATCCTCCCATGGAACTTCAGTGGTGGTTTCCACTTGACGGATATTCAATCAATTGACTGGTTGAATAGTCGAAATTCCCATTTCCACCGCCCCACCAATATGATTTTTCCTTCATCGCGCCCGTAATATTGCGGTTGAACTAATATTTTCACCTACAGAACTTCTTTAAACATCAAACATATGGAAAATCGATAATTGCATGATCCTCCACCAGGCGCTGTTAGTACCAATATTTTGCAACACCTGTATAACTGCATAGTACTAATATAATTTATCCCTACCTTGTTTATATATTTGCTATACAGTTTAGTTTAAAAATACCAACTTCCCACATCAAAACTTCACCTAAAGCGATATGCCTGTTGTTTCATTCTACTTGCGCCAATTAAGGTTATCCTTTAATATCAGAGAACTGGCCATGTTCTATGTGATCTTCACCTGTTGAACTGAAGACTTTTCCTCTTAAAGATGACAACGGCATATGGTGATGATATCCATAAAGCTGCAACAATGGCTTTTTGCTGGTGATGAAGAAGGTGATACCACCATCAGCATGAGGTAAAATCATCAATTCAATAAGCTATTTATCAGATACCAACAACGAGATATCCTTCTAAACAGTCGAGCGCCATTATCTCCTGCTTCTTTGACCACCATTATATTAGATAAGATGAGCCATGAGCCAATTGAGTACCCAACAACATAGTAATAACCCACCAGTACTTCTCCTGGAAATGACTTCCCCGTCAAGCCACAGCTAACCTTTGGCCCCCATGTAGCCACCTCATTCAATAAAGCTAGGAAAATCATACTTGTTTTCAATGAGTGATAATGGCCAGTAGCATACTGGCATACCATCAATCCCACAAATTATTGATGACTTGTCTTCGTGATTTCTAAACCTGTGGATAAAACTAATGAAATCTCCTCCCAACGACTTTGGAATGATAAGTACGAAGTCCCGGTCTTAACACCACTTATCTCCACAAACCAAAACATTCCGCCACGCCAAACTTTGAAGATTTATTTACGCCATCCAAAAAAATCTTTCACCCGGTAAGTTTTGGTAATCTCGAGTGTCTCAAGAGAAGCGTATTCTAGAAGAATACTCTTTTGCTTCAATAGAATTCTTTACAGTGATATGTTTACCTTTTAAATTCATAAGAAATCATTTTTCCAAATTAAATGTATCAGATATTGTGATCTTGCCAACTTTGAACAGTGTCCATGTATATTCTTCTTCTTCCATTTGAGTCTCTTTGCTTAAGGTATCCAACAGTGGTTGATAATAGAAATGGCATAAAAGAAGTCAAATTTCTCTATTCTTTCAGAGTGCATCTCCGTTTTTAATATTAAGCTTTTTGTATTATCAAAGTTTAGAATCAAATATCTTGTGACCTATTTTTACTGCTTTTTTTTGAAGATAGTTTTGTCTTGTGTGTTTATTACTATCATGATCATGTTTTTATCTAAGTGTCTTCCTATTAGGGAAGCTGCTATTTTTTAGTGCAAGGCAGATGCGAATATTTCCTTTCATAAATAGGGCTTTTAAATACTTTTCAATGTAATACTTGTGCGTAATGTATTCTTCTTCCTATTAAATCCAGACTAATCTTCATTTTTCAGTATCACATTCCATTGGCAAAGGTTTTGTGAAGTCTGTAGCATACATTCTGCAAGTAGCACATTGCTCTTTGAAGATGTTCAAAGGCCTAGTTGCTTAGGTATCATGGAATGTATCTTTTCTTCAATAGTTGTTTTATATATGTCATATTCCTCCCATAATTTTTAACAACTTTTAGTATTAGCCTGAAAGAACTCTTAAAGAAATCTCAACTGCTTTTTATTGTTTTGGGGACTTTCCATCTTTAATGGCTTTAATTTTTTAGGTCTATTTTACAACTTTACAGACATAATATGACCTATATTCCCAATTTTTGTACTCAAAGAAACATTTGGATGTTTTTGCATATAATTGTTTCTCCTCAAGAATAGTTTGAGCACCCTACTTACATGTTCATAATATGGACCCAGACTCAGAGATTTTCATATCATCAAAATATAGTACAAATTTTTCTAAGAAGGGTTTAAAATAATTCACTTCAACCTTTGAAATGTAGAAGTATTTTGGTAAGCTACATGTTATATAAAAAAATTGTAATGACCTCATGAGAGTTCTGGTAATGCTTTTTTTGAAGCCATTTTACTATTCTAATTGATATATCCTCAACGAAGATCCATCTGAAAATAAATTATTCATGCAATTCATCCAATAATCTATCAATCACATGATAATGGGAAATTTATTTTAATAGAGCTATTGAGCTCCCCATAATCTCACATATTCATGATCCATCCTTCTGTGTGTCAATTTACTGCAGGAGCAGAGAAAGAACTTTAATTTATAGTTGAATTATACCCACCTCAACATTTCACCTGTTTTCGACCGCCTTCTTGGGAAGAAGGATACCTATATACCATGCCGGAGGAACACTTCCTAGCACAAATGAATAGCGATCATGACTGTCAGGGAGTCCTTTCAGAGTCAAAACACCTTGAATGATTGTCCAAGACTGCTGGTATCCGCAATAGATGATTTTGATGCTCAACTTCTTGTTATACTGTGCATGGCTTCGCTGTTCTTCTTTTAGAAGATTGTCACGTACATTAGAGCTTTTATTACCTCAAGCCTTCATCTGCATCTACTTCTTCTTATCAAAAAATTTCAAGAAAGTTCTGAAATTAAAATGGCTCATTCCCAAAGATTAAATATTGTACTTAGTTAACACAAGACTCATAGAATGGAAAGTAATGGGATCAGTCACTCAGATTTTACGGTTAGCTTCATATGCATTTTCCAGCAATTTATAGTTCCAAGCATTTGCAGTCTCATCAATGCCGACATTCGGGTGTCATAGAAACAATTTAATTCCCATACCTTATAAATGAATACAAAATTATAAGTGCTGTTCAATCAATCAAATACTTGAGCAATTTTTCGACCGTCTCACTATCTTAGTTTGAGGATGTATCTAAAATGCGCATTACATGATATGGTCAGATTCATTTTCTCTTCCTCTTCTGCGTTTTTGGTTCTGGTGTATATCCTCTTCTTTCTACTTTCTTCTTCTTCACAATCATGTGTACTTTTCAGCAATTTTCATATCCTTAGTGTATTTTGCTATCACAACTAGGCAAAGCCTTTTTGCTCTTTTTCTTCCAATTGTTGTGGTGTCATCTTGTAGTTGTGGGAATTGAGAAGTAGGAACACTCTTCTTTATAGAATTGAGCAGGCTTCTTGTTCGGCACTTGTAGACATTCAACTTCTACAACCTAATGTTTCTTCAATGGAATCAGTTCCAAAGACAGACCTCATGTTGGATGTTATCCTTTAGAGGCTCCAAGAAGATATCAATCCTTGTCTTTGGAATATTAGTTGGGTCTTGTGACCAATTTTTGAAGTCCTCATCGTGCTTCACTAAACCTTTTGGTTGAGATTGGATTGGACCATAAAGGTGTTGCTCTTGACTCAGGACGAAAATATTTCTCCCAAAATTGACCAAGTATGCACTTTTTTTACGGAGAAAAGCCATTGATATCATAAAAGGTATTTTTTATCTAAATAAAGGTTGTAATGCGATTTTGCAGGTAATGGAAAGGCAGAGACTCACCTGAGTATCCATGTTGGGTGATCCTTTCCATCAACTTCCTCGGTATCCATCTTTACAGTGGTATTCTTCCCGCCAACATTAGAGTTTAAAACGCGACTTAAGACATTGGTTTCATCATGAGGTTCTTCATCGTCTTTCACCCATTAGTAAGTCCTTTGTATAAATCTTGTCAACCTTCCATGTCCGCCAGAAAATACCTTTCATGCTTTCATTTTCTCGTCAAGATTTAGTCAAAAATATCAATCTTAGCTTCATGCTCATCATAAATTCATCAGTTTCCAAACCAATCATCTTAGCTTCCACGCCATCCATCTTAGTTTCCACGCCTTTCTTCAAAACTTCCATTTCATTTTTTGTTGTTCTTTGCGAGAGCGAAATTTGCTCTTGTAATTTTGATATGTCATGTTGCCATTCTCCATCTTCATGAGTCATAGTAGAGCCTTCTGAAGGCTTAATGGGTGTTGAATTATTTTTAGGGGCCATTTTAGAATCCAATACTGATATCTATTCTACAATATGCCCTTGGGATCAATTTAACTTGATTATTCAAACAAGACTTGTGCAATTTGAAAAAAATACACACCTTTTTCTTGCTTTGAGGAGCTCGATATTGAAATTGTATTATCTCTGTGATTGCAGATCTTAAATATCTAAAATTCAGCACTGTAGTAGCCCTCTGAATTTTCTTTTGAATGCCACAGGTATGACCTGATTTGGATTCTCCAAGACAAATTTGTGTCCAATCTCCCACAATGACCTAATTATGGACTGGTTCAGTAGAGCGAACTTGTACGACTTACCACGTGTCACTGTTTCATCCTTTGTCTCTGAAATTGATAGCCAATAAACTAAAGTCTGTGTACTTGCGACCACTTTTTACGACACTCCAATCCGATGCCCAGAGAGAGAGTTATTGAACTTTTCCCACGATCACCTCTTTCAGATGCAATTCAGAAGCCTGAAAAAGCACTACCTTCCACAGATCATATCTCCAAAAATATTGCGCACCAAGCTCTAAAATTTTTTGAAAAATTTCCTCAGGATTTCAGCTTCGCACCATATGAATTTCAGATTCTGAAACTTTGTAGAAAAAAAATTATAGCGAAAATTCCACAATGACCTGTTTAGGAGCTTGAAAAAAGACCTAACTTCCATAGATGATATCTTCGAAACTATTGCGAACCAAGATCTGAAATTTTTAGACAAGCTTCCTCAGGATTTCAGCTTCGCACCCTAAAAATTTCAGCTTCTGAAACTTCGTAGAAAAAAAGTTATAGCGAAAATGCCACGATGACCTGTTTGGAGCAGCGAAACCCTAGAATCCCAAGCTTTGATACCAAATGTTGTGTAACCAGCTCCAAAAATAGAAGAAAAGAGATATGAAAGCCTTAGAAATAAGCCAATTTTAGGGGGCAACCTCCAATACATTACATAAATGAACAATTCTTGGATGATACAATTTACAAAACCTCCTTTCTATATATAGGAGTCCATGGGGCCATAATGTAATCCTAGTGGGCCACAATGTAATCCTAGCCGACCTAACAATAATAATTTAAGGGCACAATAATAACAAAATGGGGGTTACAAGGGTACAATAATAACAATAAGGGGGTTACACTAACAACAATAAGGGACTATACTAGTAATATAGGGACCTAACACAGAAACCCTTTATAACATATGTAAACCAAAAATTTAATAAAATACAAAGGTTTTAGCTTCAAGGGCGGGTTATATATATGTGTATTGGCGCTCGACTATAGGGCCTGTGGTTCATATGGGAAAACAATAGGCCCGGGGCTTAAAACTTATAAGGGCCAATCAGATTGGAGATAAAAATAATGGTCTTTAAATCTACCCATTTACATTAAAAACATTGCTCCGGTGGGTTTTAGACCAAAACTTAGGAAAAAGTGGGTTTTGGAATAAACAAAGGGAAATATGCATCGAAGATGGGTCATTCACAATTTTTAGTGCCCGATTGCGGGCACAAGGGTCATATAAGACAGTAATATGATCAGGAGTTCATAAACATAGGGCTTAATCGCATCAGAGGCTTTAACATAAGAAATTGACTTGCGCGCTCTGATTTCTCTGATGTGATAAGTGACAAATGGGCTTAGCACTTGGTTCCATCACCAAGGCATATGTTGGGGAAGTGGTTAGGACTTAGCCAAAAGGGGCTTAAGCCTATAATACAAAAAGTGTATTTTTATGATTTTTTTTAGAGTTTTCTGATGGATTTGGGGGTTTCGGCAAAGTTTTAAAATGAGTTTTAAACTTTGTAAAGAGGAATTTACGAAGGAGAAAAGGGGAACAAATGGAAAATGGAAGAATTTCATGGGAATGAAAGGGGTAAAAAATGAAGGTTAGTTTGAAGTGAAAGGAAGGGGAAAATGGTGTATGCAACATTCTTCTCTTCATAAAATCAATAGAATTCCAGAGTTTAAAATGGAAATAGCAGCGAAGTTTTGAACAAAGGGCAGGATGTCTTCAAGAGTTTTCAAGAGATAACATTTTTTAGAAATAAAACTTGTTTCTTGAAGGCTCCAAAAATGTTTTAGCCACCTTTAGATATAACAAATTTTATAGGTGGCTAACAGTGGCTCCACATGGGGATGGTGCCTTCTTGAAGGCATCAATAACTTCAGACTTGCATTCTCTGGGAGGCTGATTAGTGCCTTATCCATTGGGCTTCCTTTCTCTACTTGGATGTTCTTCTTTTGCTCTATAAAAGGTTTAGCAGCCATGAAAAAGACAATGGATTTTCATCAATACAAAATTTCTCCCTACCCAATCCTACTAATCTAACATTTTTCTTCTTTAGAGTGCACTTGGATTGGCAAACTCTTTTTACAGCATTTTATTCTTTTGAAAGCAAAAAAAATATAATATATTTCTACTCTTTATTTCTCCATGGACTCATATTAAACAGTTGAGTCCACATGCTTCTCTACCGAATCTACCAATCTGTTAGGATTAAACAGTCTAACAGAGTTTTATTCTATAATTTCTAAAACAGAAATTTAAAAGCATGCAAGTCAAGATTGAACAGTCTAACTTGATGCTAATCTATGGCATAAAAAAAAAGTTGTACATAGATATTATTTTGCAGAAAATAGAAACAAAATGGAAGGCATAAGATCTGAAAGTTCAAAGAACTTCCTTCATCTTTTTACAGCTATGTTCTTACTTTTTTTAAGATGTTCTTTACTTGTCCTTTGGTTCAGATTTTGCATTGATTAGAACTAGTTTTACCTCTATTTTGACTCAGTAATTTACACAGATTTGAGTCACTCTTATGGCCCAGAAAGAGCTTTTCAATGGTATATCACACTCCTAAAACTGACTTCTGGATCGGACGATATTCCCAAATGAATTAAGACATCAAAAGCACAACTCTACCTCTTTTTTCCATTTGCCCCTTTAACTTTATTATTTTCCTTTCTTATATAATTTTTGGCCTTTACCGAAAAATTCGTTGTTCCTTTGTAATTGCCACATCCTACAAACTTTGATGCCATGTCGCACCTCCGACGTGATCGCATCACATCACAACAGTTCATGGGCTCCCGACTGACCTACCTCTGATGTGTCATTTCCAATGTGATTGATTATTCCTCGATACCTGCAATCACACCATCGCATCACGACATAAAACTTAACCTTCCTCCCCTTCTTTCCGATGCGATCATCGCCATCGTTCATCGTGTTACAAAGTCTTTGCCCATCACATATTTCCACCCCGCTATGTTTAAACCCTTCGTGCTCCATTCTGCCGATGCGATGAATCGCATATCGCCTATCGCATTGCATGATCCCGCCGGCACTGGACCTTGCTTACCAACTTCTCATCACATCATGCATTTGTATCCCCGCGATATTTAATCTTGCCTCATCATTTCACTACAATTTTCGATTTTGATTCATGGCTCCCACCTAAAATCCCTTCCGCCTTTTCAAAAGAAAAGGGTTTTTCTATCTGTAAAAGTGGAAATTTCATTTTATATTTGTTTTAAAATAATTTCTTCTACCTTCCTCTATAGCTCCCTTATCCTTGGTCTATACTCCATTGCATCACCCCACATTCCATCGATCCTTTGTGTCATCACTCCATCGCCATCGCATATCACGATTTCTCTGCTCAAGTTATACCCGCCCCTTCCGCTGCAATTTGCGATTGCGATTTCTCCCGGTCCCACCAAAGCTTTCTGCCACTTCCGCCCGTTCCACTTCTCCTCTGCGCCATTTTACAATATCACATCACATCGCTCCATTATGCAATGCACCCTCCCCCCCCCCCTTACAATGCAATTTGCGTTTGCGATTCGGGCCCACCATCCTTCCTTTCGCTCTTTTCAATATAAAAAGGGATTTGTTTTGGTTAAAGGGGTCAATGTGATTTTAGTCGGTTCCAAAGGCATTTTTCTTCGGAAAAAGGGTTTTTCTTCAAGATTAAAGGAAAAGACATTCTTTTTTGGGCCGCGAGCTATTATGAAACACGGAAATCATTACAGCGTTTATCCTGGAATGACAACAATGATAAAAGAGGGGAATCAGTTCCAAATTTGTCTTTCTTCTCCTCTATTTGAGTAACTGTAACAGCAAATCCTCTAGATGGTCAAAATGTATTGTTTCTTTTTTTTAGAGGCATTCTGTTGGTCTCTTTCCTATATTCATATTTTAATTTCTAGGTAGGTGAAACAACTCCTCCTTCTTTGGATCCACCCCCCTTGAAACTGATCTATTTAATGTAGTTTTTTAATCATTTGTAAGGGGGGGAAAAGGTGGAATACATTGGAATCATTGAGGATGCTTTGTGCTCCATTTTGTAACAGTTTGGCAGGGAATTAATAAAGAAATACAGCACTGATTTATGGGATCCCTGTGGTATGGATTTTAGCACTGTTATTTCCTTTGTGATCATTTGTTAATTGTTATGTCTACCATTCATTCATTCATATTTATGTTTGGATGTTTTCAAGATAGATAGGTAGAATCCATTGTTTGATACTCTGCCTTGGAAAAATCATTCAATAATTTATGTTTTTTTCTGTTTGAAGAGGATCCATATCCTATGCCCTTTTCATCTTATCACCAGTCTTAAACATTCCATCATTATTAAAAACAAAGTTGTTAAAATCCTCGTCTACATTGCCCCATAGAATACCCTGTATCTCTGATTTAATTCCCCAGATTCAAACTGCCCAGCCCCATCTAATCCATACAACCCAGAAAATTGATAAAAAATTTCGAGCTACTATACCTAGCCTAAAATCAATTTGCAGTTATATTTCATTGGACATTTTTCACAGAGAAATCCCTCTCCTGTCCTTGTAGGGCTAGCTACAAGGCTGAGTGTGGTTTGAGGTTACCCTCATTTGCCTTCCTTCAGCCTGAGGTTCAAATTAGGTGCTAAAAAAATGTTTGGTCAAGGTTAAGGGTTAGGTTAAGGTTAAGGTTAGTTTAAGTGTAAAGTCAAGGTTAAGGTAAAGTTAAGGTTAAGGTCAAGGTTAAGGTTAAGGTCAAGGTTAGGGATAGGTTATAGTTAATGTCGAGGTTAAGGTTAAGGGTAAGGTTATAGTTAGGTTAAGGTTAAGGTTAAGGTTAGGTTAAGGTTAAAGTTAAGGTTAGGTTAAGGTTAAGTTAAGTTTACTGTTATGGTTAAGGTTGAGGTTAAGGTTAAGGTCAAGGTTAAGGTTATGGGTTTGGTTAAGGTTAGGGTTAGGTTTTAGTTAAGGTTAAGATTAGGTTAAGATTAAGGTTAAGGGATCAAGGTCAAGGTTAAGGTTAAGGTTAAGGTTACAGGTTTATTCAAGTAAAGGTTAAGGTTTAGGGTTTGTTCAAGGTTAGGGTTAGGTTATAGTTAAGGTCAAGGTTAAGGTTAAGGATAAGGTTATAGTTAGGTTAAGGTTAAGGTTAGGATAAGTTTAAGGTTAAGGGTTTGGCAAAGGTTAGTGTTAGGTTATAGTTAAGGTTAAGGTTAAGGTTAGGTTAATTTAAGGTTAAGGTCAAGGTTAAGGGTAAGGTTAAGCTTAGGTTAAGGTTAAGATTAGGTTAAGGGTATATTTAAGGTTAAGGTTAGGCTAAGGGTAAATTTAAGGTTAAGGTTAGGGTTTTTAGGGTTAGGCTATAGTTAAGGTTAAGGTTACGGTTGAGGTTAAGGTTAAGGTTATGGGGTTAGTAAGGTTAAGGTTAAGGTTAAGATAAGGGTAAGGTCAAGGATAAGGTTACGGGTCTTAACCTTAACCTTCATTATAACCTAACCTTAACCTTAACCTAAACTTAACCATAACCTTAACCTTAACCTTGATAATAACCTTAACCTAACCTTAACCATAACCATAACCTTAACCTTAAAATTAACGCTAGCCTTCACCTTAACCTAACCTTAACCTTGACTAAACTCTTAACCTTAACCTTAACCCGTAACCTGACCAAACCCTTAACCTTAAACTTAAGGTTACAGGTTTAGTCAGGTTAAGGTTAAGGTTAAGGTTAAGGTTAAGATTAGGTAAAGGTTAAGGTAAGGTTAAGGATAGGTTAAGGGTAAAGTCAAGGTTAAGGTTAGGTTAAGGTTAATATTAGGTTAAGACTAAAATTAAGGTTATGGTTAAGGTAAGTTTAAGGTTAGTTTAAGGGTAAAGTTAAGGTTAAGGTTATGGTTAAGTTTAGGTTAAGGTTAAGGTTAAGGTTCAGGTTAGGGTTAAGATTAGGGAAAGGTTAAGGTTAAACATAAGGTTAAGGTTAAGGTTTGACTTTACAGTTAACCTAATCTTAAGCTTAATCTTAACATTAACCTTATATTACCCTTAACCTTAACTTAATATTAACCTTAACCTTGACCTAACGGTAGCCTTCACCTTCACCTAACCGTCACCTTAACCTTAACCTTAACCTTAAACATAACCTTAAACTATAATTTACCATTAAATTAACCTTAAACTTAACCTTAACCTAACCCTCACCTTGACCAAACCCTTAACCTCAATCTTAACTTGACTAAACCTGTAACCTTAACCTTAACCTTACCCTTAACCTTCACCTTAACCTTGACTTTACTCTTAAACTAACCTTAACCTAACCTTAATTATAACCTAACCCTAACATTGACCAAACCCTTAACCTTAACCTTAATCTAACCTAACCTTAACTTTACCCTTAACCTAACCTTAACCTTAGCTTTAACCTGATCCTTAACCTTATCTTATCCTTAACCTAACCTTAACCTTAACCTTAACTAAAACATTCCCCTAACCATAACCCTAACCTTAACCTTAACTTTACCCTTAACCTAATCTTAACCTTAACTATAACCTAACCCTAACTTTAACCTTAACCATAGCATTATCTTTACCCTTAACGCTAACTATAACATTAACCTAACCTTAACTATAACCGAACATTAACCTTGACCAAAACCTTACCCTTAACCTAACCTTAACCTTCACTTTACCCTTAACCTAACCTTAACCCTGACCTTAACCTAACCTTAACCTTAATTTTACCCTTAACGTAATCTTAACCTTAACCCAACCTTAACATTAACCTTAACCTGACCTTAACCTTAACCTAACTGTAACCTTAACCTTACCTTAACCTAACTTAACCTTAACCTTGACCTTGACCTTAACCTTAACCTTACCCTATCCTTACCCTTAACCTTTAGCTTAACCTTGACTTTAACCTTAACCTTCCCCTAACCTTAACCTTAACTTTACCCTTAACCTAAACTTAACCTTAACCTTACCCTTAACCTTCACCCTTAACCTCAACCTAACCCTAACCTTGACCAAACCCTTAACATAACCTTAACCTGACTAAACCCGTAACGTTAGGGTAAAGTTAAGGTCAAGGTCAATGTTAAGGTTAAGTTAGGTTAAGGTAAGGTTAGTTAAGTTAAGGTTAAGGTTAAGGGTTTGGTCAAGGTTAGAGTTAGGTTGAGGTTAAGGGTGAAGGTTAAGGGTAAGTTTAAGGTTAAGGGTAAAGTTAAGGTTAAGGTTAGGTTTAAGGTATGGTTAATGTTACAATTAAGGTTGAGGTTAAAGTTAAGTTAAGGTTAAAGTCAAGGTTAAGGTTAAGGGTTTGGATAAGGTTAAGGTTAGGTTATAGTTAAGGTTAAGGGTTTCATCAAGGTTAGGGTTAGATTATAGTGAAGGTTAAGGTTAAGGTTATGGGTTGACTTTACTCTTAACTTAACCTTAACCTAACCTTAACCTTAACCTTAACCTTAACCTTCACCTTCACCTTATCCTTATCTTTATCTTAACCTTAACCTAACCCTAACCTTAACCTTAACCTTAACATTAACCTTAACCTAACCTTAACCTTAACCTCATTTTTATCTTAAACTTAGCCTAACCCTAACCTTAACCCTAACCTTAACCCTATCCTTAAACTTCACATGAAATTTTACCCTAACGTTACCCATAACCTTAACCTTCACTATAACCTAACCTTAACCTTGACCATAACCTTAACCTTAACCTTAACCTGACTAAACCCTTAAGGTTAGGGTAAAGTTAAAGTTAAGGTTAAGGTCAAGGTGAAAGTTAAAGTTAAAGTTAAGTTAGGTTAAGGTAAGGTTATAGTTAGGTTAAGGTTAGGGTTAAGGTTATGTTAATGTTAAGATAAGGTTAAGGTTAAGGTTAAGGTTAAGGTTAGGTTAAGGGTAAGTGAAGGTTAAGGTAAAGTTAAGGTTAAGGTTAGGTTAAGGGTAAAGTCAAGTTTAAGGTTAGGTTAAAGTTAAGGTTGAGGTTAAGGGTTTTGTTAAGGTTAGGGTTAGGTTTTAGTTAAGGTTAAGGTTAGGATAAGGTTAAAGTTAAGGGGGTAGGGTTATGGTTAAGGTTAAGGTTAAGGGTAAAGGTCCAGGTTAAGGTTAAGGGTAAGGTTAAGGTTACGGGTTTAGTGAGGTTAAGGTTAAGGTTAAGGTGAAGGTTAAGGGTAAGGTTAAGCTTAAGTTAGGTTTAGGGTAAGGTTATATTTAGGTTAAGGTTAAGGTTACGGATTTAGTCAGGTTAAGGTTATGGGTTTAATCAGGTTAAGTTTAAGGATAATGGTTTGTTCAAGGTTAGGGTTATGGTTAACGTTAAGTTTAAGGTTAAAGTTAGGCTAAGGTAATATTAAGGTTACAGGTTTAGTCAGGTTAAGGTAAGGGTAATGTTTAGGTTAAGGTTGAGGTTAAGGTTAGGTTATAGTGAAGGTTGAGGTTAAGGTTAGGTTATAGTTAAGGTTAAGGTTAAGGTTAAGTTTAATGTTAAGGTAAAGGTTAATTTTAAGGCTAAGGTTAAGGTTAGGTAAAGGTTAAGGTTAGGGTTAGGTTATAGTTAAGGTTAGGGTTAAGGTTATGTTAAGCTGAAGGTTAAGGATAAGGTTAAGGTTAACGTCAAGGCCAAGGTTAAGGTTAAGTTAGGTTAAGGTTATGGGTTTATTCAGGTTAAGGTTAAGGGTTTGTTCAAGGTTACGATTAGGTTATAGTTAAGGTTAAGGTTACAAGTCTTAACCTTAACCTTCACTATAACCTAACCTTAACCTTGACCTTAACTATAACCTAACCCTAACATTGACCAAACCCTTATCATTACCCTTAACCTTAAACTAACCTTAACCTTAACTAAACCCTTAACCTTAACCTTAACCTTAACCTTAATGTAACCTTAACCTCAACCTAAACTTAACCTTAGCTAAACCTTAACCTTGAACTTAACCTTCCAAACCCTTAACCTTAACCTTAACCTTAACTTAACCTTAACCTTAACCTAACCATAACCTTACTCTTAACCTAATATTAACCTTAATCTTGACCTTAAACTTAGCCTTAAACTTAACCTTACCCTTAACCTTAAACTTAACCTTGACCTTAACTATAAACTAACCCTAACCTTAACAAAACCCTTAACCATAACCTTAACCTTAACCTTCCCATAACCATAACCTTAACCTTAACCTTGACCTTACCCTTAACCTTAACCTTAACATTACCCCCTTAACCGTAAGCTTAAACTTAACCTGACTAAGCCTGTAACCTTAACGTTAACCTTAAATTTACCCTTAACCTAACCTTAACCATAACCTTAACCTTAACCTTAACCTTAACGTTACCCTTACCTAACCTTAACCTTAACCTTAACATTTACCTAGCCTTAACCTTAACCTAACCCTAACCTTTACCTGACCTTAACCTTAACCTTAAACTAACCTTAAGCTTAAGCTTAACCTTAACCTTAACTTAACCTAACCTTAACCTTAACTATAACCTTACCATTAGCCTAACCCTAACCCTAACCTTAACCTTAACCTTGACCTTGACCTTAACCTTAAACTTAACCTTACCCTTAGCCTTCACCTTAAGCTTAACCTTGACCTGACTAAACCCATAACACTTAACCTTAACCTTAACCTAACCATAACCTTAATCTTAACCTAACCCTAACCTTGACCAAACCCTTCACCTTGATTTTAACCTTAACTGTAACCTTAACCTTAACCTGAATAAACCCATAACCTTAACATTTACCTAACCTTAACCTTGACCTTAACAATAACCTAACCCTAACCTTGACTGAACCCTTAACATTAACCTTATCTTTAAGTTTACGGTTAAGGTTAAGGTTAAGGTTATGGTTAAGTTCAAGGTCAAGGTCAAGGTCAAGGTTAAGGTTAGGTTAAGGTTAAGGTTACGGTTAAGGTTAAAGTTAGGGTAAGGTTAGGGTAAAAGTTCAGGTTAAGGTTAAAGGTAAGGTTAAGGGTAACATTAAGGTTATGTTAAGGGTAAGGTTAAGGTTAAGGTTAGGTTAAGGTTAAGGTTAATATAAGGTTTGGTTAACCTTAACCTTACCTTTAACCTAATCTTAACCTTACCCTAATATTAACCTAAACATTACCCTTAACATTAACTATAACCTAACGCATAACCTTAACCTTCCCAAACCCTTAAACTTAGAATTAACCTTAAACTAACCTTAACCTTAACCTTTACCTAACCTTCACCTTAACCTTCCCATAACCATAACCTTAGCCTTATCCTAACCTTAACGTTAACCTTAACCTAACCCTAACCTTAACTATAACCTAACCCTAACCTTAACCTAACCTTACCCTAACCATAAACTTAATTATAACCTAACACTAACCTTAACCTTACCCTTAGCCTAACATTAACCTTGACCTTGACCTTGACCTTAACCTTAACCTTAACCTTGACCTTAACCTTAAATTTAACTATAACGTAACCTAACCTTGACCTTAACTATAACTTAACCCTAACCTTGACCAAACCCTTAACCTTAACCTTGACCTAACCTTAACCTTAACCTTAACCTTAACCTTCCCATAACCATAACCTTAACCTTAACCTTAACTTTAACCTTTACCTTGAATTTACCCTTAACCTTACCTTAACCTAACCTTAACGTTCCCATAACCATAACCTTAACCTTGACTTTTCCCTTAACCTAACCTTAACACTAACCATAACCTAACCCTAACCTTGACTAAACCTTAACCTTAACCTTAACTTAACCTTAACCTTAACATTAACCTTCCCCTAACCTTAATGCTAACCTTAACCTTAACCTTCCCTTAACCATAAAATTAACGTTAACCTTCCCATAACCATAACCTTAACCTTAACCTTACCCTTGACCTTAACCTTAACCTTGACATTGACCTTAACCTTACCCTTAAACATATCTTAACTGTAACCTAATCTTAACCTTAACTTTACACTTAACATTACCTTAACGATAACCTTAACCTAACCTTAACCTTAACTTTACCCTTAACCTTATCACCTTACCTTAACAATAACCTTAACCTTGACTTTACCCTTAACGTAACCTTAACCATAACCTTATATTTACCCTTAACCTTAACCTTAACCTTACTTAACCTTAACCATAACCTTAACCTTAACCTTAACTTAACTATAACCTTAACCTTCACCTTAACCTTAACCTTATCCTTGAGTTTACCCTTAACTTAACGTTAACCTAACCTTAACCTTAACCTTAACCTTGACTTTACCTTAACCTAACCTTAACGCCTCAACCTTAACCTTAACTTTTACCCTTAACCTTAACCTTAACCTTAACCAAACCCTTAACATTAACCAAACCCTTAACATTAACCTTACCCTTAACCTAACCTTAACCTTAACCTTAACCTTAACTATAACCTAACTCTAACCTTGATCAAACCTTACCCTTAAGGTCAAGGTTAAGGTTAAGGTTAATGTTAGGTAAAGGTTAAGGCTAAGGTTAAGGTTAGGTTAAGGGTAAGGTTAATGTTAAGGGTTTGGTTAAGGTTAAGGTTAAGGTTAAGGGTAAAAGTTAAGTTTAAGGTTGAGGCGTTAAGGTTAGGTTAAGGTAAAGTCAAGGTTAAGGTTAAGGTGAAGGTTAAGGGTTACACCTTAACCTTAACCTTTACCTAACCTTAACCTTAACCTTAACCTTAACTATAACCTAACTCTAACCTTGATCAAACCTTACCCTTAAGGTCAAGGTTAAGGTTAAGGTTAATGTTAGGTAAAGGTTAAGGCTAAGGTTAAGGTTAGGTAAAGGTTAAGGTTAAGGTGTAACCCTTAACCTTCACCTTAACCTTAACCTTGAATTTACCCTTAACCTAACCTTAACCTTAACTATAACCTAACCCTAACCTAGACCTTAAATTTACCCTTAACCTTGACCTTGACCTTTACCTTATCCTAACCTTAACCTTATCCTTAACCTTATCTTACCCTTAACCTTAACTTTCCCAAACGCTTGACCTTAAACTTAACCTTAACGTAACCTTCACCTTAACCTTAAACTTAAACTTAGGGTTAGGTTATAGTTAAGTTCAAGGCTAAGTAGGTTAAGGTTAAGGTTATGGGTTTAGTTAGATTAAGGTTAAGGTTAAGGGTAAAGTCAAGGTTAAGGTTAGGTTAAGGTTAAGGTTGGGGTTAAGGTTCAAGTTAAGGTTAAGGTTAATAGTTTGGTTAAGGTTAAGGGTAAGGTTAGGTTAAGGGTAAATTTAAGGTCAAGGTTAAGGTTAAGGGTTTGGTCAAGGTTAGGGTTAGGTTATAGTTAAGGTAAGGTTAAGGTTAAGGTTAGGTTAAGGTTATGGTTAAGGTTAGGTTAAGGTTAAATTTATGTTAAGGTTAAGTTAAGGTTATGGTTAGGAGTGAGGTGGGAATGAGTTAAATTAGCTTGGAGTTAGGTAAAGTTAGATTAGATCAGATTTAAGGTTAAATTTAAGTGTTGAGCCTCAAATTTGTACTTTCCTTCACCTCATTTTACCTCATTTTTCCCTTGTCCATTTCCATTTTAAACCCAATTGATCAATAAAAATAGTTAAAATTACTTCTAGAATGGTTTACATAGCTGACTTGTTGAATTTTGTGATTGTTTCCATTGTTAAGCATTTTGACCGGAACTAGCTGCAGAATGCAGGCATTCTGTAGCTAACCGGCGATTCTGCAGCTACCTTTATGTTTGAGTATGTTCCAGGTGGCCTCTTGAGGAAAAACGCATATGGGCATGATCCACGTCGTGCCTACATGGTTTGTTGCTCATCATGGAAGAGGAAATGAATTCTGGGTACGGTTATGCACGTAGGGTTTGGTCAAGGTTAGGGTTAGGTTATTGTTAAGATCAAGGTTAAGGTTAGGTTATGGTTAAGGTTAAGGTTATGGGAAGGTTAAGGTTAAGGTTAAGGTTAAGTTAAGGTTAAGTTTAAGGTTTGGTCAAGGTTAGGGTTATGTTATAGTTAAAGTCAAGGTTAAGGTTAGGTTGAGGTTAAGGTTATGGGTTTAGTCATGTTAAGGTTAAGGTTAAGGTTAAGGTTATAGTTATGGGAAGGTTAAGGTTAAGGTTAATGGGTTAAGGTTATGTTAAGGTAAAGTCAATGTTACGGTTAGGTTATAGTTAAGGTTAAGGTTAGGTTAAGGGTAAGATAAGGTTAAGGTTAAGGTTAATGTTAAGGTTAGGTTAAGGTTAAGGTTAAGGTCAAGGTTAATGGTAAAGTTAAGGTCAAGGTTAGGGTTAGGTTATAGTTAAGGTTAAGGTTAGGTTAAGGGTAAAGTCAAGGTTAAGGTTAGGTTAAGGTTAAGGATAAGGTTAAAGGTTTAGGTTAAGATTATGGGTAAGGTTAAGGTTATAGGTTAAGGGTAAGGTTAAGGTTAAGTTAAGGTAAAGTCAACGCTAAGGTTAAGGTTAATGTTAAAGTTAAGGTCGAGGTTATGGTTAGGTTATAGTTAAGGTTAAGGTTAGGTTAATGGTAAAGTCAAGGTTAAGGTTAGGGATAAGGTTAAGGTTAAGGGTTTGGTTAAGGTTAGGTTAAGGTTAACGGTTTGATTAAGGTTAGGTTAGGGTTAAAGTTAAGGTGATGGTTACGTTAAGGTTAGTGTAAGTTTAAGGTTATGGTTAGGGTAAGGTTAAGGTTATGGTTAGGGTAAGGTTAGGGTTAAGGTTAATGTTAAGATTAAGGTTAGGGTTAATGGTTTGGTTAAGGTTAAGGTTAAGGTTAATGTTAAGGGTTTGGTCAAGGTTAGGGTTAGGTTATCGTTAAGGTCAAGGTAAAGGTGTTGTCTAGGTAAATCCCCTCTGCAGACAGAGGTGATCCCTCTAGCCATAGGGTGGGTCTAGCAACTACGGGAACATACTAACATCTACCTTCCTATATTTTAAATGAAATTCAGAGAAATGAAGATGACCTACCTCATTTTGATGCTATGTTTTCGTCTTCTGTCGAAGCTACTTGATCCGTCGCGCTTCTCCAGCTCAATACCCGTTGCTATCAACGTTCGATTGCCTGTACAGACAGTTAAGACAACATGAAAAGCATAACACCATGACAAAAATAAAAAAATTAAAACCTATCAAACTGATCAAGGAATGCTATAAGTCTCATTACATATGTAAACAACAATGGAAGATAAACATCAGATGCATTTTATTATGATAAAGACAAGGGCAGTTTACAACCAAGCCTTGATGTTGAGGCTTTCCTTTGACAGGTCTGTATCCAACCACGTATGTCACACCCTCATGAAAAAATGTCCAAGATCTCACTATGTTCTCAACACACAAAAACAATCACACTCTGCATTGTTCTCTCGAAGCTATGATTGCTTCTTCTCTATGCTAACTTTTTCAGCTCTCTGATCAACTAGCACATCAATGGAAGATGGCTATATATATAGAGGAGAGGAGGAGGTTTGGATCCCTACAATAGTGGAAGGGAGGCCTTATCCCTTGGAAGGTTTCCCCATAAGGTGGAAACAAGAGACAAAAGGAGGGAGGCTGTGGTTATTTAGTTGAACCACTCCTTATGACTCATCCACGAAGTTGTTGTGATCGAAAATTCACCTCTATTTTTTAAAAATATTTCCATAAATAGATCGGCATGGGTGTTTACCTGGGACAACACACCAACTTGCACAGGCTCAGTGTTAATTTTCTAGCTTGGCACAGGAGTGTAACTAGCTACTCGTGCCAAGGCAAAAACAAGTGTTTTTAGTGGTCTGCTCAGGAAATGGTCAACAGAGGGATTTGCAAGGCATGACACTACTTATTGGTCACATAAATGAACCTCAAATGTGTGAGATGGGGATTGCAGGGATAGTGAAACATTACTGTGTAACAAATTCCCCCTAAATTATGAAGTCCGAACATGAGTGAGGGGTGAAATTCTTTACAAGTACATGCAAGGAACCAGACACTGCTATCGGGAGACCTGCAAATCAAGCATAGATACATATACTTAACTGAAATCTCTGTTGAAAATACATGAATCCATGGTATAGGTGTAGCTATCCATCAAGAAAAGGATCATGTGAATGGATCCTCGGCATGGACGTAGCCATATGAATAAAGAGATCATATGAAATAGATCCATGGTATGGGCACAACCATCGGTATAGAGAGGATCAAAACAAGAGAACCCACAGTATGGTTGCAGCCATCCATCTAAAAAATCATGTATATAATCATGAATGACTCATCACTCCTTGCAACCTGGACTTTTGTGATCGAAGCCCAGGGTCTTGCCCTCCAACACCACCCGATCAAAGTACAAATTCCATCATGTGAATAGACATGTTGAAGTCAAACATGCTAGAAAATCACTTGATTACCGGTCAATGATGTGAAACGTTAAAAAGTGCGAGAGAAACTTTCCATAAACAGATGGGGATTTCTAAGGAAATGTTCCCAAGGAGAATTCTTGCCCTTATGCAGAAGGATGCCATCAAGGTGTTTTCAAGACATTTTACTATTCACAAGTCACGGGAATAGTCCTCCAATGTATGGGACAAGGGATTGCAGGGACGGTGACAAAATTTTGTGTAACATAAGGTTATGGTTAAGGTAAGGTTAAGATAAGGTTAATGGGAAGGTTAAGGTTAAGGTTAGGTTAAGGTTATGGTTAAGGCAAGGTTAAGGGTAAAGTTAAGGTTAGGTTAGTTTAAGCTTAAGTTTAAGGTTAAGATAAGGTTACGTTAAGGTTAAGGTTTAAGGTTATAGGTATTAACCTTAACCTTCACTATAACCTATCCTTATCATTAACCTTTACCTAACCTTAACCTTAACCTTAACCATAACCTTAACGTTAACCTTGACCTTAATTATAACCTTAACCTTAACCAAACCCTTAACATTAACCTTAACTTAAATTTGACCTTAACCTTAACCTTACCCTTAACCTAACCTTAACCTTGACCTTAACTATAACCTAACCCTAACCTTGACCAAACCCTTAACCTTAACCTTGAATTTACCCTTAAGCTTTACCTTAACCATAACCTTTACCTTAACGTAACCTTAACCTGACTAAACCCGTAACTTGAACCTTAACCTAACATTAACCTTGACTTTACCCTTAACCCTAACCTTAACTATAACCTTTACCTTAACATAACCTTAACCTTAACCCTTATATTAACCTTAACCTTATATTACCCTTAACCTTAACCTAACCATAACTTTACCTTAACCTAAGTTAATCTTAACCTTGACCTTGACCTTGACCTTAATTTTAACTTTGCTGTAACCTTAAGTGTTTAGTCAGGTTAAGGTTAAGGTTAAGGTTAGGTTAAGGGTAATGTCAAGGTTAAGGTAAAGTTAAGGTTAATGTTAGGTTAAGGTTAAGATTAGGTTAAGGGTAAAATTCAAGGTTAAGGTTAAGGTTATGGTTAGATTAAGGGTAAAGTTAAGGTTATGCTTAAAGTTAAGATTAGGTTAAGGTTAAGGTTAGGTTAAGGGTAAGATAAGGTTAAGGTTAAGGTTAAGGTTAAGGTTAAGGTTAGGTTAAGTTCAAGCTCAAGGTTAAGGTTAATGTTAAGGTCAAGGTTAAGGGTAAAGTTAAGGTCAAGGTTAGGGTTAGGTTATAGTTAAGGTTAATGTTAGGTTAAGGGTAAAATCACGGTTAAGGTTAAGGTGAAGTTTAAGGGTAAGGTTAAGGTTTAGGGTTAAGGGTTTAGTCAGGTTAAGGTTAAGGTTAAGCTGAAGGTGAAGGTGAAGGTTAAGGGTAAGGTTAAGGTTAAGGTCAAGGTCAAGGTTAAGTTTAAGTTAGGTTAAGTGTAAGGCTATAGTTAGGTTAAGGTTAAGGTTACTAGTTTAGTCAGGTTAAGGTTAAGGTTTAAAATAGGTTAATGTAAGGATAATTTTACGGGTTTAGTCAGGTTAAGGTTAATGTTAAGGTTAGGGTAAGGTTAAGGTTAAGGTTAAGGTTAACGCTACGTTATAGTGAAGGTTAAGATTAAGATAAGGTTAAGGGTAAGGTTAAGGTTAGGGTTAGGTTATAGTTAAGGTTATGGCTAGGGTAAGGTTAGGGTTAGGTTATAGTTAAGGTTAAGGTTAAGGTTAAGGTTAAGGTTAATGTTAATTTTAGGTTAACGGTAAAGTCAAGGTTCAAGTTAGGTCAAGGTCAAAATTAGGGTAAGGTTAAGGTTACATGTTTAGTCAGGTTAAGGTTAAGGGTAAGGTTAAGGTTAAGGTTAAGGGTTTGATCAAGGTTAAGGTTAAGGTTAAGATAAGTTTAAGGGTAAGGTTAAATTAAATTTACCCTTAAGGTTAAGGTTACATTAAGGGTAAATTCAAGGTTAAGGTTAGGTTGAGGTTAAGATAAGGTTAAGGTTAAGTTTAGGTTAAGGGTAAAGTTAAGGTTAAGTTTAAGGTTATGGTTATGGGAAGGTTAAGGTTAAGGTTAAGGTTAAGGTTACGTTAAGGGTAAAGTCAAGGTTAAGGTTAGGTTATGGTTAAGGTTAAGGTTAAGGTTATTGGATGGTTAAGGATAAGATAAGGTTAAGGTTAAGGTTAAGGTTAGGTAAGGCTAAGGTTAAGGTTAGGTTAAGGGTTTGGTCAAGGTCAAGGTTAATGTTAGGTTAAGGTTGTGGGTAAAGTTAAGTTTAAGGTTAGGGGAAGGTTAGGTTAAGGTTAGGTTAAGTTTAAGGTTAAGGTTAAGGTTAGGGGAAGGTTAAGGTTAAATTTAGGTTAATGTAAAGGTTATGGGAAGGTTAGGTTAAGGTTAAGGTAAAGGTAAGGTTAAGGTTAAGGTTAAGTTCAAGGTTAGGTTATAGTTAAGGTCAAGGTTAAGGTTAGGTTACAGTGAAGGTTAAGGTTAAGGTTAAGGGTGAAGATTAAGGGTAAGGTTAACTTGATCTTAACTTTACCCTTCACCATAACCTTATCCTTAAATATAACCTAACCCTAACCATAAAATTAACCTTACCTTAACCTAACTTAATCTTAACCTTGACCTTGACCTTAACCTTAACCTTACCTGTAACCTTAACCTTAATTTTACCCTTAACCTTAACTTTATGCTTAACCTAACCTTAACCTTAACTTTACCTTTAACCTTATATTAACCTCAACCTTAACCTTACCCTTAACCTTCACCTTAACCTTAACGTTAACCTTAACCTTGAATTTACCCTTAACCTAACCTTAACCAGACTAAACCCGTAACCTTAACCTTAACCTAACCTTAACCTTAACCTTAACTATAACGTAACCTTAAAATTCACCTTAACTATAACCTAACCCTCACCTTGACCAAACCCTTAACATTAACCTTAACATTTACCTTAACCTTAACCTTAACCTTACCCTTAACCTTACTCTTCACATTAAACTTAACCTTGACCTTAAATATAACCTAACCATAACCTTAACCTAACCTTAATCTTGACCAAGCCCTTAGTGTTACTTTAACTTTGACTTTACCCTAACGTAATCTTAACATTGACCTTGAACTTACCCTTAACATTAGACTTAACCTTAACCTTAACCTGACTAAACCTATAACCTTAAACTTAACCTTGACCTTAATTATAACCTAACCCTAACCTAACCCTAACCTTAAGAATAAGGTTAGGTTATCGTGAAGGTTAAGGGTAAGGTCAATCTTAAGGGTAAAGTTAAGGTTAAGGTTAGGTTAAGGGTAAAGTTAAGGTTAGGGTTAGGTTAAGGTTAAGGTTATGGTTAGGGTAAGGTTAAGGTTAAGGTTAGAGTTAAGGTGAAGCATAAGGATAAGGCTAAGGTTAAGGTTAAGGTTCGGTTAAGGTTAAGTAAAGGGTAAAGTCAAGGTTAAGGTTAAGGTAAAGGTGAAGGTTAATTTTATATTTAAGTTAAGGTTAAGGTTAAGGTTAAGTTCAAGGTTAAGGTTAAGGTTAAGGTTAAGGTTATGATTAGGTTAAGGGTAATTTTTTAGGTTAAGGTTAGGTTAAGGTTAAGGTTAAGGTTATGTTAAGGGTAAAGCCAAGGTTAAGGTTAGGTTAAGGTTAAGATAAGGTCACGGTAAGGTTAGGGTAAAGGTTCAGGTTAAGTTTAAGGTTAAGGGTTTGGTTAAGGTTTCGGTTATAGTTAAGGTTAAGGTAAGGTTAAGGTTAAGGTTAATGTAAGGTTAAGGATAGAGTTAAGGTTAGGTTAAGGTTATGGATAGGTTAAGGTTAAGATCAGGTTAAGGTTAAGGTTAAGGTTAAGGCTAAGTTAAGGGTAAATTTAAGGTGATGGTTAGGTTTAGGTTAAGGTTAAGGTTATGGTTAGGCTAAGGATATGGTTAAGGTTAAGGTTAAGGTTAAGGTTAGGTTAAGGTTAAGATTAGGTTAAGGTTAAGGTTAATGTTGTTAGCCAGCTATAAATTTTGTTATGTCAAATGCTAGCTAAAACATTTTTGGAGTCTTCAAGAAACAATTTTTATTGATAAAAGATGTTATCTCTTGAAAAATCTTGAAGGCCTCATGCCTCTGTCAAAATTTTCACTGTTGTTCCCTTTTTATACTCAGAAATTCTGCTGATTTCATAAAAAAAGACTGCTGCAAAATCATCATTTCTCCCCTTCCTCCACTCAAAACTAACCTTCATTTGCTCCCCTTTGTCTCCATAAAATTCCTCTATTTTTCATGATTCCCCTTCTTCCATTCATGAAAATAATTTTGACATAGTTTAAAACTCATTTTTAAACTATACCGAAACCCCCCAAATCCATTGAAAAACTTGAAAAAATTTCATAAAAAATACATATTTTTTGTATAAAGGCTTAAGCCTCTTGGACTAAGACTAAACCACTTCCCCTCCATGTTCCCGCACCCTAGAACTAGGTGCTAGAGCCTTTCAGTGCTTATCACATCGGAACAATACGCAGCGCGCAAGTATTTTTTCCTCACAAGTTTTTCAATGCGATTAGCTCTCTGTTTCACAGCCCCCAATCACATTATCGCTCCATACAACCCTAGTGCCTATAGTCAAGTGCTAAATCATTATGAAAATTCATCTCCAATCCATTATTTTCCTTTGTATCTCAAAAAACCCTTTTATCCTAAGTTTTGGTATAAACGCGCCTATACGATGATTTTTAATGAAAAAATGGTTAGATCAAACAGACCAAGGCCCAACCTCCGATTGTGATGGCTTGATCACACAAACGCATCGGCCTAGCCCAATCACACAATTGCATTAGCCTTCCATGATTGCACAATCGCATTGGCCTAGCCCGATCGCATAATCGCATTGGCCATTCCCTGATCGCGCCAATCACATCGGCGATTTCTATTGCACCCTTACTCTCTCCCCTCCGATTGTTGATTTCTGTTTCATCTCCCAATGTCGATCTGATCCGTAGATCAAAGGTCCTCATCTAATCACATCGATATTTTCATCGGGTGCGTTTTTCACTTTTCGTTCTTCCCCCCGTTGATTGCGAGACTCTGATTGGATCTGGACCAACCACATGTCCAGATCAGACAGTCCTAGATTTTTCCCTTATGGTTTCATCGCCCTTCGCTTTCCATCAAGATGATTTTAACGAGTAATCCCAACCGTCGATCTCTGCGCGATAGACAGATCTAATTTATTTTCTCCCCTTACTCTTCTTTTGACCTCCTCTAGACAAATCCCTACCATTGGATGGTGCCATCCAACGGCCATGCTCCTCCCTGCAGCCTTCTAAGCAGTTTTACCCAATAATCACCGGATTTATTAATTAGTTTGTGTTTTGCAGGTGATTAATGGTTTTTCCATTATATTGAAGAAAAATTCAAAGGCTGGGAATGACGATTCTCACGCCTTCGATTCATTAAAGGGAAGCCATCCATGGGTTCAATTTCCACGTCTCGTCAATGCTTCATGGGAATTGATGCCTTGTGAGCCCTCCGCAGCACTGCACATCAACAAGACACAGTGAGTGAAATCATAATCAAAGAATTTTAGTGTCAAAGATTAAAACATGGCCAGACAGAAGATTGAAGACAGATTTGTGGGGATTACGGCTAAGATTGATTATCAAAAGCCTAATCCTCCCAATTAAGACACAGTTAAAAGAAAATCATAAGTGTTTTATCAAACAGAAAGGCCTCCATCGCCACATCAGAGGAAAATTGATTCCTCCCAGCTACCACAAAGCCACCTGTGCCTCAAAGCATTCAAACAGAGGCTGAAGTTATTGATCAAGATTAGATACTTGCCTAAAACGCAGCCAAACAATTAATTCTACCAAATGATTTTAATGACAAAATATCAGCAGAGTTTTTACATCCTGAAACAGAGCCTTAAAAGTCAACAAAAGCTCCCACCGAGCTTAATCTTAAATGTAAAACAATTAATACAGACAGAAACATCTGTAAACTTCTTCATCGAGCACCTAAAAGGCCGAGAAGCCATTAAGTCTGTATTAATTGACCCAGGAGATCTTTTATCAGGTCTCACCTCCTCATTCTTCTATAAATACTTCTGTAGAAGATGAGAAATTGTTGGTTTCTAAACTTTGAAATATACTTGAGCTCGAAACACCTACTTGTAAATAGTGTTCACTGGCTCTTGAAGCTTTGTTTGTGATTAGATAAGTTAGGCTGAGAAAAGTGAAGATGATTGTTGAACTGAAACATTGGACTTGAAGGCTGTAACTGGTTTGACATCAATAACAAGTTGTTTCTTGGGATCCTGGTGTATATCACTGGTGAATTGCCCCTTTCTTTGTTATTGTTTTCTCCTTTCATGTATGCCATATTGTCCATTATTCTCTAATAAAGAACAACAAGCATAGAGTTAGGATTTACTGTTTACAGTACCCTTCTCTGACTGATAAACTTTGTCTCAATGTTTTCCTCTAATTTGTTTATTTAAGAATAATTCAATACAATTTAAGCAGTTAGGAATGTTGGCATTCCCTCGTCCTACTGTTTTCTTTAAACATTGTTCTTGAATGTTAGTTTCATTATTTTATTATTAAATTTAGACTAGAAAAGTGATGGTTTGCCTTGTTTCTAGCTTCTATTCTCCAAAGGCAAATTCTGAAAGTTTCCCTTGGTGTTGGCTGAAAGCAGACTAGGTTTAAAAGTACCTTATCTGATCTTAAGTTTCATTTTGTTTCTCTTATGTGTTTTCATACTTTCTGAAGGTAACTATGCAGATTACTGGATTGTTTGTCAATTAAGCTGCTTTAATACAAACATGCCCAAGAAGTCTATGGTTAGCCCTGTCCTTGGTTGGTTTTAAATAGTTACTTAAGAGGCTTTTCTTGTTTGGACTGACTATAAATCCTTGTTGAGATTATTATCAGTTTCCACCCTTCCAACACTTTATTGTTTCCATTCCATCATTTTAATCTCAATAATATTGTGATATAGATGACTTGCCCCTTGGATCACTCTTGATGTTTTTGCTGAATTAAAGCCCTATTATGACTCCATAGCCCAATGGACTAAAAACCAGTCTTATATCTATCTTTTAGCCAAAGCTTACTCTGATTTCTTGCAACTTCACACCTTTGAAATTCTTTGCATTTAGAACTTTCCCCTCAAACAATAATCATGCTCAATCATCCAAAAACAAAATAAAACCCTCGGCCTTCATAACTAGCCTAATATCATTACCCAAAACCTTAAAGATAAATCCATATTTACACTTATTGGAGAGATCCCTCTCCAGATTCAGGAGGGCTAGATCTTATAATCCAAAAGTGGTTGAAACGGTGTTCTCCCTGCTGTCGGACTTTGCCAATCTTGCTGATTACAGGGAGCTAACATTCCTGGCGATTCCACTGGGGAAGGTTTGAGTTATTTTCTTTTTGAATACTTTAAATATCTCAGAAACCCCTTGTCTCACTAAACATTTTGGCATAGAGGCCAGCTGAGCCACCAGCAACTAACATTTCTGGCGACTCCACTGGGGAATTTTGAGTTTTTTTTCGGCCTAGGTACATTTAATACCTCAAGAGAACTTTAATTCAAAAACATTGTGCAGTGGGTAAAAGGCGGCCTTTTCAAGCACTACCAAACCAATGGTAATCATGATAAAAACTTGTTTGAAGCAGTGACAAACTAGGCAAAACCCTATGATTCTCGTAAGAGTTTATCTAACCTTGAAGTATTAGCTGGCTTAGCCATAAGAGTAGACTGTATTTGTCTTACAACCATAGCTAAGTTGTGAAACAGATTTAGGACACTCTTAGAAACCACACAACTGAAAAATAACTCAAAAAACCCAAATTTTTTTTAGATTGGTATCCAATAAACATGGTGGTGGACCATAAAACATTTTACCTGCTTAGGAGCTAAAAATTCCACTTGGTGACTCCACAATCCTCAACAAACCTTAAGACTCCACTGGGAAGAACCCGTATCATTGTAATATCATTCAAACTCAGTTAGAGGACTGTAGGATTAAAATTTGTGCAAACAGATTAGTTGACCTTTTAAAGATTGTCATATCTGGTTGAAATTTTCTTGTTTAGTTGGGTCTAAAAACACACCATACTGGCTCACAGAAAGATTCATACTAGAGCCTACCCTGACCCAAACCCACCTAACAGTTGACAACCCGAAAAGTATCCTTAGGGAGTCTCCTAGGATTAAATTATCAACTATTTTCAGAACACCCTTGAGAGCTAATTCAGTTCCTGAAAATCTTTCAACTCTGCAACAATCACAAGTTGACTTAGTAAATCCATTTAGAACTAGGACATTTGATGGTATATTTCAGTTAGACTCCAAGCCTTCACTTTCATCCCCGAAACAAGTGAACATCCTGATAGTAGAGAAACAAAACCTCTCAATTTACACTTCATTCACAATTTAGGTGTCTCTCATCCAAGATCAACTCAGCAATCTACTGTTGCTCCATCCTCATATGCTCATCCTATATTCACTCTCCAAACCACTCCACTTCAGCCCACTCTCCCTTTTGTTAATCCACCTCTTGTAAATCCACCTCCGCCACATATCATGGTAGCATGGTATGCTCCCTTAGTCCTTCCTGTTCCATCAGTCAATCTTCCACAGGACTATCAGTCCAAAATTCCATTATACGATGCCAACAATACTACAGCTACATCACAACATGTGGATAAGATGAATGACTACTTTGACAAAAATGAAATTGATGATGACTCTATCAAAATTAGACTATTTGCTCAAAGTCTGGGGGGAGAAGTAAGAAAATGGTTTAAAGGCTTAACCCCCCATAGTATCAATGATCTCCAAGCCTTCCATCAAACATTCTTAAACAAATGGGAAGTGAAAAAGAATCCTCTCTAAGTCCTTTATGATTACAACAACCTCCATAGAAACACTGGGGAAAGTGTACAAGCTTATTGTACCAGATTTAACAGTGTATATAATGCACTTTCCCTAGATCTAAAACCTCCAAAAGGCTCATCTCTAAACAATTTTCCTGAAGGGTTTGACCCTGAGATGGCCTATCAGCTGAGAGAGAGAGATCCTACAACTCTTGAAGAGATGAAAAAAGGAGCTCTTGCTGTGGAAGTAAATTTAATGGAGAAGAGAGCAAGAATGAAAAATGAGAAGAGAGTATCTTTTAGAGAGGAATCCACACCTTCTACTTCCAACTCAAAGATGGAGAGAATGATGGGGGAGATGATGAAAGAGATGATCATAATTAAGAGAGCACAAGCATGCCAAAACCCAAATGCTCTTCAAAATAGAAATCAGAACCAAAATTAGAATTTTAGAAGGAACCAACCTCCAAGCAGACCTAGGGAAGGTGATCAACAAATCACTCCTCCCTTTCATCAAAACTATGTAAGTGAGGTTGAGGAAGCAGATGAAATAACAGAGGAAGATGATATCAACATGTTTGGGGTAGATAATGATGACTTTGAGATTCATTATGATAGAAAACAAGGTCTATACACACCTTATGATGACAAAATAGATGATGATGAAAATTATTATCAAGAAATGGAAAATGTCATCATAGAGTTTCCAAGAGAATACGACCTTAGAAGTAAAACCAGTCAAAAAACTCCCAACATCAAATCCTCTGAAAAATATTCACAAAACAACACTGCAACCAAGCTCAAAGTTGTCAAACAGAAGGAAAAAATAGTAGCTGTGAATTCTGATAATGGTAAAGAGAAAGGCACTCAAAACAATGAAAAGCAGAGTGCAGACCTTAGCAGTACTAACACTTCATCTAGTATTCCTGTTGAAACAATTTCGTCAAATGTAAATAGAACAAATCAGAAAGCTGATGTTGCTGATAGAGTGACAACTAATAAGGCTGAGAAAAGTACTTCAAAGAATCAAATTCCTTTCAGCCTGGAGTAGGAAATTTCCAAAATCAAAATCTCTTGTTCCCTTGACTGAGTTAGGTACTCAGAATGTATATAGGACCCAAAATTTGAAGGAGTTAAACATTGAAGAGAATAGTGACATAGTCAATCTTAATGATGACCAGCTAGAGCTTATTTTTGGTCCAAATATTGAAGGTAAGTATCAAGAGGGACCTGTTCCTCCCTTTTATGTGAGTTTAAACGTTCATGACAAAATTTTGCACAACACTATGCATGATTCCAGGGCTTCTCATAATTTAATGCCAAGAGCTGTGATGCAGAGCCTAGGTCTATAAATCACCAGACCTTATAAATATCTTTAATCCTTTGACTCAAGCAGAGTAAAATGTTTAGGATTAATCAAAGACCTCTGCATTAACTTAGCATAGATTCCAGCCAAATGCTTAGTCGTGGATATTTTTGTGGTTAATGTGCCCCCCAAAGTATGGAATGTTGTTATCTAGGTCTTGGGGGGCTAAGTTACAGGGGAATATGCAGATGGATATGGCCTATGCGACCATCCCTATGTTTAATCAATCAAGAAGACTTTACAGGGAGTCCCATATGCAGTACATGATTACTAGTCAAGACAGACCTCAAAACTCTCCTCTGTATTCTGTGAATACAGGACTTGATTATTTGATTCTGTTTAATGATGAAACACTTAGTGAACAAGTCACTTTAACAGAACTGATGACTGATAGAGAGGAGGAAGAGCACAGCACGAAAGTGTCAAAATAGTTTGCTACATTTGAAAATATTAGAAAACCCAACACAAGTCTTGAGCTACAAGTCATACGTCCATTGCTCTTAAACCTTGACAATCAAGAAAAACAACCCTCAACACAGTGAAAAACTTGAGTTGAAACAAATTCAACTAAGTGTTGATATTCAACAACAATAAAAAATCACGTTAGTTGAAGAGGATAGTGACCCGACCGTCGAACCCAAGACTAATTCTATGTGGAGTATGTATTTTGACGGGTCATGCACTAGAAATAATGCTGGTGCAGGGGTCTGGATTTGCAACACTGAAAACAACCACACAAAAAGCTTTTCTTATAGATTAAACTTCCAGTGTTGGAATAACATAGCGGAATATGAATTGCTTCTCTTAGGCTTATGATTTTTGAAGAAGTTAGGAACCAAAAGGATCAATGTGTATGGGGATTCAGAGTTAGTCATTAGGCAAGTCAATGGGGAATACAACGCAAATCATCCCAGACTTAGGGCCTACCGAAATGATGTCATGGACCTTTTAAAAATTTTTGAGGAGTCCAAACTAATTTTTGTCCCAAGAAAAAGAAATGTCATGGCCCACAATTTAGCCTTTGCAGCTAGAACATGCTTAACGCCATACGAAACCCAAGACTACACAACTCAGATAAAATTCAGACCAGTCGTTCCTGATAACAAAAATACTGGCAAGTGTTCGACGGGGACAAACAAATAGAAGACTTCATGCAATTCAAAAATGAATTCAAACTACACAATTCGGACTCAAATTATGATTCAGACTACAACAATGAAGAAAATTTTCTTGGCAAAGAAGAACCGTCTCCTAAACTTGCTAATATAAACCTGTTATTTAGCAAACTTGAAAAAAAAATAGAGATGAACGCAGAGTTTGAAATAGGGGAGTTAGAAAACCTGCAGTCTAATGATGAAAGTTTGCCAAAGGGCCTGGGACCATTAGAAGATTTTTTTGATTTTAACGATGTGGCCAGGAAGCCAAAACTGGAACCTGTAGAGACTGAAGTAGAAGAGTTCAATATAGACAGTGTGAAAAAACCGAAAATGATTAAATTTTCTAAGACTCTACCAACTCACATTAAACTCAAATATATAGAGTTGTTTAAAGATTTTTCTGATGTTTTTGCGTGGAATTACGAAGATCTGAAATCCTACAACACTGAAATAATCTAGCACAAAATCCCTCTCAAGGAGAACCAAAATCCATTCAAACAGAAACTGCACAAAATAAACCCTGTTCAGTTGCCTTTGGTTCAGAAAGAGATCATGAAAATGTATGAAGCTGGTATTATTGTCCCTATTACATATTCTAAGTGGGTTTCTAATCCGGTGTCAGTTAGGAAGAAAAATGGAGAGATTAGGCTTTGCATAGACTTTAGAGACTTAAACAAAGTTTCATTAAAAGACAACTACCCTTTACCTAAGATGGATCATATTTTACAAAGGGTGTTAGGGTCTAGAAGAATTTATTTGCTTGATGGCTACTAAGGGTAAAATCAGATCTTAGTTCACCCTAATGATTAATTAAAGACAGCTTTTACTACGCCATGGGGCACTTTCATGTATGTGAAAATTCCCTTTGGTCTAATGAATGATGGAGCAACGTTTCAGCGAGCCATGGACATAGAATTCTCGGAAGAACTGGGCTACTTCATTATTATATACCTTGGTGATGTTACTGTGTTTTCAAAGATAGATGAAGAGCACTTAGAACACTTAAGAAAAGTTTTTGAGAAATGCATAAAGTTTGGGATATCTTTGAACCCTAAGAAGACACTTTTCGGTCTCCAAGAAAGTAAGCTTCTTGGACACATTATTTTAGAAGAGGGTATTAAAATAAATCCCAAAAGGATTGAGGCCATATTGCAAATATCTCATCCTCGAAACATCAAGGAGTTGGAATCTTTCATTGGAAAGATTAACTTCTTGAGAAGGTTCATCCCCAACTTGGCTGAGCTCCTCACGAACATTACAAACATGCTGAAGAAGGAGCAAGGGGTAAAATGGACCTTGGAAGAAAAGAATTCCTTTGAACTGGTGAAACAAGCATTAACCAAAACATCGGTTCTAATACGTCCTGATTTTTCAAAATATTTTTATATTTTTTCATTTGCATCAGAACATACCATAGTTGTTGTCCTTTTACAGAAAAATCCACAAGGACAAGAGCAGCCTATTGCATTCTTTAGAAAGGCTTTGAGAGATGCTCCTTTGAAGTATAACATTATGGAAAAGCAAGCCTTTGCTTTGGTTAAGGCTTTGAAAGACTTCAGAGTATACATCCTTCACTAACACATCATTTCTTTTGTCCCAAATTCAGTTGTTAAAGACATTCTAACATAGGACCCAGATGTTAAGAGAGGTAAGTGGATTGAGATTATTCTTGAATATGATTTAGAGATAAAACCCACTAAACTCATCAAAGGCCAAGGTCTGGCTAGATTGATGGCTGAATCCAATTTTGAAGTTCTTGATATTAATATGATTAATGCTTTGGATGATCAAGAGGAAATCTCGACTCCCATTGTTGAAGGCCATTTTATGAATTCCTCTTGGTATGTTGATATTCTGTATGTTTTGCTTAATTTAAATACACCTCCCGGTTTATCAAAAACGAAGAAAAGGTTCTTAAAGTTGAAAGTGGTAAACTATTGCATTCTAGATAGATGTATTTATTGGAAAAATGCAAGTGGTATATTGCTTAAATGTTTCCCTGATTTTGATTCAGAGAAGGTCAAGCACGAGTTCCATGAAGGAGAGTATGGAGGTCATTTATACTGGAAGACAACAACCAACAAAATTTGGAGGGTTTGTTTCTATTGGCCTACTCTGTTTCCTGATATACACAAGATGATCATTGCCTACCATAAATGCCAACTTTTTGAAGGCAAAATAAAACTGCTACCCCTACCTCTGCATCCAATCACTATTGAAGCTCCTTTTCAATAGTGGGGACTTTACTTCATAGGAGAAATCCATCCACCATATTCTGCTCAGCATAGATGGATTCTCACTACCACAAAATATTTCACTAAGTGGATAGAAGCCATACCTTGTAGGCAAGCCAATGATTATGTTATTCTAAAATTCATAGAGAATATTATTCTCTCTAGATTTGGCTACCCTACCAAGATCATCACTGATAATGCAGCAGCATTTAGATCAAAGAAGATGGTTGAATTCTATCACAGATATCAGATAATGTTGGGGTATTCCATGGCCTATTACCCTCAAGGTAATGGACTTGCAGAATCCTCAAACAAGAGTTTGGTGAACATAATCAATAAACTGTTGGAGGACAACAAGAAGTCTTGGCACACAAAGCTTGTGCATGCACTTTGGACTGGCAGATTGACATTGAAGAAATATATTGGAATGTCACCCTACCAAATTGTGTATGGCACTGATGCAATCTTTCCGACCAACCTTGGTGTGCCAGTTATGAAGTTGATTCAACAGTTGAAAACTAAAGATAATGACATGATCAAAAGGATCAATCAAACAATTCATCTTCAACAAACCAGAGAGGAAGTTTATAACAAGGAATTACAGAAATAGAATATCATCAAAAAGCTTTTTGACAGAAGAACAAAGGCCAACAATTTCAAAATCAGGAATTTTTTTTTAAAGTGGGACTCAAGGAGAGAAGAAAAGGGAAAGCATGGAAAATTTGACAACTTATGGCTTGGCCGTTATCTCATTCATTCAGCTGCTGGTAACAATGCAATTTTCTTACAAGAGTTGAATGGAGCTAAACTGTTTGGGGGTCCTGTCAATGGTAGGATGCTCAAGCATTACTTCTCTTGATCCATGTCATGTTTTGAAGCCTTTTTATCTTTTTTCCATTATAAATATTTCATCCACCATTGCATTCAAAGTTAGAAAAAATAAAAAGACAAAAAAAATGAAAGAAAGAAAAGAGGGTTGATTGTAAAAACAATAAAGGTACAACCCCATACCAACAAAAAGAGAAACAAATATGAAAGTGTGCAAGCTTAAATGCCACTTTTGACAGACACACTTTTAGTTAGTCAAACAACCTAATCTTGACTAATTAGTTTTAAATTTACTACTGATAGGATTAGTGAATTCGATTTGCCAAACTGTTTAATCTTGGCTTATCAGTAGGTAGATTAGGATAGAAATCAAAGGTTCAAACATGCTCAAAATCTAAACCTAAGTTTCCAAAGAGAGATGACTCAAATCTGTTTTATTTTTTGAGTCAAAACAGATGTAAAAATGGTTCTAATCAGCTCAAAATCTGAACCAGATTATGAAGGAAACAACTCACACAGTAGTAAAAACAGAGCTGAAAAAGGACGAAGGAAGTGCTTTGAACTTTCTGATCTTATGCCTTCCATTTTGATTTAATTTTCTGAAAAATAATATCTATGTGAAGTTTATTTTTTCATGCCATATAATCAACAACAAGTCAAACATCTTAAACTTGACTTAACGGACTTTAATTTTTTTTTGTAGAGTTTAGAGATATAAAAATTTGTTAGACTATTTAATCCTAACAGATTAGTAGATTAGGTAGAAAATCATATGGAATCAAATATTTAATATGATTTCATGGAGAAATAAGGAGTAGAAATAGATTATATTTCCTATTTTCAAAAGAAAAAAATGTTGTAAAAGAGTTTGCCAATCCAAGTGCACTTTAATGAAGAAAAAATGTTAAATCAGTAGGATTTTGTAGGTAGAAATCTTGTGTTGATGAAAGATACATTGTTTTTTATGGCGGCTAATATTTTGTCAAAAAAGAAGAAGATCATCCAAAGAAATAAAGGCAACCCAATAGATGAGGCACTGATCAGCCTCCCAAAGAATGCAAGTCTGATGTTCTTGATAATTTCAAGAAGGCACCATCCCCAAGTGGAGCCACTGTTAGCCAGCTATAAAATTTGTTATATCAAATGCTAGCTAAAACATTTTTGGAGTCTTCAAGAAACAATTTTTATTGATAAAAGATGTTATCTCTTGAAAACTCTTGAAGGCCTCATGCCTCTATCAAAATTTTCACTGTTGTTCCCTTTTTATACTCAGAAATTCTGCTGATTTCATAAGAAAAGACTGCTGCAAAATAATCATTTCTCCCCTTCCTGCACTAAAAAATAACCTTCATTTTCTCCCCTTTGTCTCCATAAAATTCCTCTATTTTTTCATGATTCCCCTTCTTCCATTCATGAAAATCATTTTGACATAGTTTAAAACTCATTTTTAAACTATATTGAAACCCCCCAAATCCATTGAAAAACTTGAAAAAATTTCATAAAAAATACATATTTTTTGTATAAAGGCTTAAGCCTCTTGGGCTAAGCCTAAACCACTTCCCCTCCATGTGCCCGCACCCTAGAACTAGGTGCTAGAGCCTTTCAATGCTTATCACATCGAAACAATACGCAGCACGCAAGTCTTTTTCCTCACAAATTTTCTGATGCGATTAGCCCTCTGTTTCATAGCCCTCGATCATATTATTGCTCCATACAACACGAGTGCCCGGAGTTAGGCACTAAATCATTATGAAAAATCATCTTTGAACCATTATTTTCCTTTGTATATCAAAAAACCATTTTATCCTAATTTTTGGTCTAAATGTGCCTATACGATGATTTTTAATGAAAAAATGGTTAGATCAAAAAGACCAAGGCCCGACCTCCGATTGCGATGGCTCGATCACACAAATGCATCAGCCTAGATCGATCACACAATCGCATCGGCCTTCCCCGATCATACAATCTCATCGGCCTAGCCCAATCGCATAATCGCATCGGCCATTCCCCGATCGCGCCAATCGCATCGGCGATTTCTATTGCACCCTTACTATCTCCCCTCTGAGCGCCGATTTCTGATTCATCTCCCACCGTCAATCTGATCTGCAAATCGATGGTCCTCATCTAATCGCATCGATATTTTCATTGAGTGCATTTTTAACTTTTCGTTCTTCTCCCCGCCGATTACGAGACTCCGATTGGATCTGGACCGACCACGTGTCCAGATCAGACGATCTCAGATTTTTCCCTCATGGTTTCATCGCCCTCCGCTTTCCATCAAGAGGATTTTAATGAGTAATCCCAACCATCGATCTGTATGCAATCGATGGATATAATTTATTTTCTCCCCTTACTCTTCTTTTGACCTCCTCTGGATGAATCCCCACTGTTGGATGATGCCATCCAACGGCCATGCTCCTCCCCGTAGCCTTCTAAGCAGTTTTGCCCAATAATTGCAGAATTTCTTAATTATTTTGTGTTTTGCAAGTGATTGATGGTTTTTCCATTATATTGAAGAAAAATCTGAAGCCTAGGAATGAAAATTCTCATGCCTTCGATTCATTAAAGGGAAGCCATCCATGGGTTCAATTTCCACGTCTCGTTAATGCTTCATGGGCATTGATGCCTTGTGAGCCCTCCGCAACACTGCACGTCAACAAGACACAGTGAGTGAAATCACAATCAAACAGTATCAATGTAAAAGACTAAAACACGGCCAGACAGAATATTGAAGACAGATTTGTGGGGATTACAGCTAAGATTGATTATAAAAAGCCTAATCCTCCCAATTAAGACACAGTTAAAAGAAAATCATAAGTTTTTTATCAGACAAAAAGGCATCCACTGCCACATCAGAGGCAAATTGATTCCTCCCAGCTACCACAAAGCCACATGTGCCTCAAAGCATTCAAATAGAGGCCGAAGTTATTGATCAAGATCAGATATTTTCCTCAAACGTTGTCTAAAAATTAATTCTTCCAAATGAGTTTAATGACAAAATATCAGTAGAGTTATTACATCCTGAAACAGAGCCTTAAAAGTCAACAAAAGCTCCCACTGAGCTTAATCTTAAATGTAAAACAATTAATACAGACAGAAACATCTGTAAACTTCTTCATCGAGCCCCTCAAAGGCCGAGAAGCCATTAAGTCTGTATTAATTGACCCAGGAGATCTTTTATCAAGTCTCACCTCCTCATTATTCTATAAATACTTCTGTAGAAGATGAGAATTTTTTGGTTGCTGAACTTTGAAATATACTTGAGCTCGAAATGCCTACATGTAAATAGTGTTCACTGGTTCTTGAAGCTCTGTTTGTGATTAGATAAGTTAGGCTGAGAAAAGTGAAGATGATTGTTGAACTGAAACATTGGACCTGAATACTGTAACTAGTTTGACATTAATAACAAGTTGTTTCTTGGGATCCTGGTCTATATCACTGGTGAAGTGCCCCTTTCTTTGTTATTTTTTTCTCCTTTCATGTATGCCATATTGTTAATTATTATCTGATAAATAACACCAAGCATAGAGTTAGGATTTACTGTTTGCAGTACCCTTCTCTAGCTGATAAGCTTTGTCTCAATGTTTCCCTCCAATTTGTTTATTTAAGAATAATTCAATACAGTTTAAGCAGTTAGGAACGCTAGCATTCCCTCATCCTACTGTTTGCTTTAAACATTGTTCTTGAATGTTATTTTCATTATTTTCCTATTAAAGTTAGACTAGAAAAGTGATGGTTTTCCATGTTTATAGCTTCTACTCTCCAAAGGCAAATTCAGAAAGTTTCCCTTGGTGTTGGTTGAAAGAAAACTAGGTTTAAAAGTACCTTATCTGATCTTAAGTTGAATTTTTTTCTCTTATGTGTTTTCATACTTTCTGAAGGTAATTATGCTGATTAATGGATTGTTTGTCAATTAAGCTGCTTTAATACAAACTTGCCCAAGAAGTCTATGTTTAGCCCTATCCTTGGTTGGTTTTAAACAATTACTTAAGAAGATTTTCTTGTTTGGACTGACTATAAATCCTTGTTTAGATTATTATCAGTTATCCACCCTTCCAACACGTTATTGTTTCCATTGCATCATTTTAATCTCAATAATATTGTGATATAGATGACTTTCCCCTTGGATCACTCTTGATGTTGTTTCTCAATTAAAGCCCTATTTGATTCCATAGCCCAATGGACTAAAAACTAGCGTTATATATATCTTTTAGCCAAAGCTTACTCTGATTTCTTGCAACTTCACACCTTTAAAACTCTTTGCATTTAGAAATTTCCCCTCAAACAACAATCATGCTCAACCAACCAAAAACAAAAAAAACACTCGGCCTTCATAACTAGCCTAATATCATTACCCAAAACCCTAAAGATAAATCCATCTGTACACTTATTGGAGAGATCCCTCTCCGGATTCATGAGGGCTAGATCCTAGAATCCCAAAGTGGTTGAAACAGTGTTCTCCCTGCTGTCGGACTTTGCCAATCTTGCTGATTACAGGGAGCTAAAAAATGTTAAGGCTTTGGTCAAGGTTAGGGTTATGTTAAGGTTAAAGGTTTGGGCAACGTTAGGGTTAGGTTATAGTTAAATTCAAGGTTAAGGTTAAGGGTAAGGGTATAGTGAGGTTAAGGTTAAGGTTAAGGTTAAGGGTTTGGTCATGGTTAGGGTTTGTTTATAGTTAAGGTTAAGGTTAAGGTTAGGTTAAGTTAAGGTTAAGGTCAAGGTTAAGGGCAAGGTTAAGGTTAGGTTAAGGTTAAGATTAAGGGTTTGGTTAAGGTTAAGGGTAAGGTTAAAGTTAAGGTTAAGGTTAAGGTCAAAGTAAGGTAAAGGTTAAGGTCAACGTTATTTTATTGTTAATGTCAAGCTTAATGTTAGGTTATAGTGAAGGTTAAGGTTAAGGTTAAGGGTGAAGGTTAAGGTTAAGGTTAAGGTTAAGACCCGTAACCTTAACCTTCACCCTTAACCTTAACCTAACCTTAGCCTTAACCTTAACCTTAACCTTAAATTTCCCCTAACCCTAACCTTAACCTTGACCTTAACCTTAACCCTAACATTAACCTTAAGCTAACCTTAACCTTGACTTTACCATTAGCCTTAACCTTAACCTCACTAAACCCGTAACCTTAACCTTAACCATAACCTAACCTTAACCTTGACCTTGACTATGACCTAAACCTAAACTTAACCAAACCCTTAACCTTAACCTTAACCTTAACCTTAACCTTCCCATAACCATAACCTTAACCTTAACCTTGACCTTAACCTTACCAAGGTTACGGTTCAGTTATAGTTAAGTTCAAGGTTAGGTTAAGGTTAACGTTAGGTAAAGGTTAAGGTTAAGGTTAAGGTTAATGGGGTAAGGTTAAGGGTAAGGTCAAGGTTAGGGTTAATGCTATGGTTATGGGAAGGTTAAGGTTAAGGTTAAGGTTGGGTAAATGTTATGGGTTTAGTCAGGTTAAGGTTAAGGTTAAGGTTAGGTTAAGGTTACGGTTATGGTTAAGGTTAAGGTTAAGGTGAAGATAAGCTTAACCCTTAACCTTACCCTAACCTTACCCTAACCTTAACCTTAACCTTACCCTAACCTTAACCTTAACTTTACCCTTAACCTAAACTTAACCTTAGCTCTACCCATAACCTTAACCTAACTCGAACCATGACCAAGCGCTTAACCTTAACCTTAACCTTAACTATAAGCTAACCCTAACCTTTACCTTAACTATAACCTAACCCTAACCTTTACCAAACCCTTAAGCTTAACCTTAACTTTAATGTTAACCTTAACATAACCTTAACCTGACCTTAACCTTAACTTTACCCATAACCTTAGCCTAACCTTAACCTTAACCTTAATTATATCCTAACCCTAAGATTGACCAAACCCTTAACCTTAACCTTATCTTAACCTTAACCTAACCTTAACCTTAACCTAACTATAAATTTACCCTTAACCTTAATCTGGACCTTAACTATAACCTAACACTATCCATGACCAAACCCTTAACATTAACCTTAACCATAACCTAATCATAACCTTAACCTAACCGTAACCTTAACCCAACCTGAACCTTAACTTTACCTTAACCTTGACTTTACCCTTAGCCTTAACATAAACTTAACCTTGACTTTAACCTTAACGTAACCTTAACGTTGACTTTACCCTTAACCGTGACCTTACCCTAACCTTAACCTTGACTTTACCCTTAACATAACCTTAACCTTCACTATAACATTACCTTAACCATTATGAAACCCTTAACCTTAACCTTAACCTGACTAAACCCGCAACCTTAACCTTAAACTTACCCTTAACCTTCACCTTAACCTTTAATTTACCCTTAACCTAACCTTAACCTTAACCTTGAACTTGAACTTAACCTTAACCTTAACCTTAACCTTACCCTTACCCTTAACCTTAACTCTACCATTAACCTAACCTTACGCTTACCCTTAACCTTAACCTTAACCTTATCTTAACCTTAACTATAACCTAACCCTAACCTTGACCAAACCTTAACCTTAACCTTAACTTTACCCTTAATCTAACCATAACCTTAACCTTAATTCTAGTTAGGGTTAGGTTAAGGTTAAGGTTAAGGTTAAGTTTAGGTTAAGGGTCTGGTCAAGGTCAAGGTTAAGGTTAGGTTAAGGCTAAGGTTATAGGTTAGGTTAAGGTTACGGTTAGGTTAAGGTTAAGATTAGGTTAAGGTTAAGGTTAAGGTTTGGTCAAGGTTATTGTTAGGTTATAGTTAAGGTCAAGGTTAAGGTTAGGTTAAGGGTAAAGTCAAGGTTAAGGTTAGGATAAGGTTAAAATTAGGTTAAGGGTAAAGTTAAGGTTAAGGTTAGGTTAAGTTTAAGGTCAAGGTTAATTGTAAAGTTAAGGTCAAGTTTAGGGTTAGGTTATAGTTAAGGTTAAGGGTTTGATCAAAGTTAGGGTTAGAATAAATTTAAGGTTAAGGTTAGGTTATCATAAGGTCAAGGTTAAGGTTAGGTTAAGGTTAAGGTTATAGGTTTAGTTAGGTTAAGGTTAAGGTTACGATTAAGGTTAAAGTCAAGGGTAAGGGTTTGGTTAAGGTTAAGGTTAAGTTTAAGGTTAGGTTAAGGTTAAGGTTAAGGTTAAGGTTAAGGTTAGGTTAGGTTAGGTTAAGGTTAAGGTGAAGGTTAAGGGTAAGGTTAAGGTAAGGTTAAGGTTAAGGTTTTGGTCAAGGTTAGGGTTACGGGAAGGTTAAGGTCAAATTTAGGTTAAGGCAAGGTTAAGGTTAAGGTAAGGTGAAGGTTAAGGTTACGGGTTTAGTCAGGTTAAGGTTAAGGTTAAGGGTTTGGTCAAGGTTAGGGTTAGGTTATAGTTAAGGTTAATTTTAGGTTAAAGGTTTGGTCAAGGTTAGGGTTAGGTTAGGTTAAGGTTATGTTAATGTTAAGTTCAAGGTTAATGTTAAGGTTAAGGTTAAGGTTAAGGTTAAGAATTTGTTCAAGGTTAGGGTTATGGGTAAGGTTAAGGGGATAAGGTTAAAGATAAGAGTTAAGGTTAAGGTTAAGGTTAGGGGAAGGTTAAGGTTAAGGTTAAGGGTTTGGTCAAGGTTAGGGTTAGGTTATAGTTAAGGTTAAGGTTACGGGTTTAGTCAGGTTAAGGTTAAGGTTAAGGGTTTGTTCAAGGTTAAGGTTAAGGGTTTGGTCACGGTAAGGGTTAGGTTATGGGTGAGGTTAAGATTAAGGTTATGGGTTTGGTCAAGGTTAGGGTTAGGTTATAGTGAAGGTTAAGGTTAAGTTAAGGGTAAAGTCAAGGTTAGGGTTAATTTTAAGGTTAAGGATAAGGGTAAGGTCAAGGTTAAGGTTACGGGTCTTAACCTTAACCTTCACTATAACATAACCTTAACCTTAACCTTAACCTAAACCGTAACCTTAACTTTAACTATACCCCAACCTTAACCTTAACCTTAACTATAACTATACCCCAACCTAACCTTAACCTAAGCTATAACCTACCCTAACCTGGAGCAAACCCTTAAACTTAACCTTCACCTTAACCTTAACTTTAATATTAACCTTAACCTTAACTTAACCTTAACCTTAACCTCAACCTTCCCATAACCATAACCATAACCTTAACCTTAACCTAACTTTAACCTTAACTATAACATAACCCTTACCTTACCCTAACCATAACCTTAACTATAACCTAACCCTAACCTTAACCTTACCCTTAACCTAACCTTAACCTTGACCTTTACCTTAACCTTTACCTTAACCTTGACCTTAACCTTAACTTTACCCATAACCTAACCTAACCTTCACATTAACTATAACCTAACCTAACCTTGACATTAACTATAACCTAACCCTAACCTTGACCAAACCCTTAACCTTAACCTTAACGTTAACCTTAACCTTCCCATAAAGATAACCTTAATCTTAACCTTAACATTCACCTTAACCTTTACCTTGAATTTACCCTTAACCTAACCTTAATCCCTTAACCTTGACCTTAACCTTCCCATAACCATAACCTTAACCTTGAATTTACCCTTAATCTAACCATAACCTAACCCTAACCTTGACAAAATATTAACCTTAACCTTAACCTTACCCTAACCTTAACCCTAACCTTAAGCTTAAGCTTAACCTTCCCATAACCATAACCTTAACCTTAACCTTAACCTTACCCTTGACCTTGACCTTAACCTTAACCTTGACCTTGACCTTAACCTTACCCTTAAACTTATCTTAACCTTAACCTAACCTTAACCTTACCTTAACCTTAAGCTTACCCTTAATCTTATCTTAACCTTATATTAACCAGAACCTTAAGCTTAAGCTTATCCTAACCTTAACCTTGACTTTACCCTTAACGTAACCTTAACCATAACCTTATCTTTACCCTTAACCTTAACCTTAACTTAACTATAATCTTCACCTTAGCCTTAACCTTAACCTAGACTTAACCTTAACTTAACCTTAACCTTCACCTTAACCTTACCCCCTTAACCTTAACCTTAACCTTAACCTTGACTTTACATTAACCTCTTAACCTTAACCTTAACTTTACCCTTAACCCTAAACCTTAACCTTAACCTTAACCTTAACCAAACCCTTAACCTTAACCTTAACCTTAACCTAACCCTAACCTTGACCAATGCTTACCCTTAAGGTCAAGGTTAAGGTTAAGGTTGGTTTAAGGTTATGGTTAAGGTTATGGTTATGGGAAGGTTAAGGTTAAGGTTAAGGTTAGGTTAAGGGTTTGGTCAAGGTTAGGGTTAGGTTATAGTGAAGGTTAAGGTTAAGTTAAGGGTAAATTCAAGGAGTAAGCCTTAACCTTAACCTTACCCTTAACTATTGAGGAGGTAAATCCCCTCTGTGGACAGAGGCGATCCCACTAGCCCAGATCGGGTCTAGCAACAATCAAGTCACGCAATGACGTTGGTTCCTAGTTACAAAAAAGACAAATATCATGATGATTATCCTACCTCAAATCCCACGCAGTTGTCGTTGGAGAAAAGATGATGTTTCGCGTCCCTCGCTTGATAGATCACAATCCTTGCATTCAACACATCCGCACACCTGTACACATGCAAGGAAACAACGACATACAATGTAAAATCTAAGGCATGTAACTATATATCAGTCAAAGAGGATATAAGTCATTGCATTACGTAAATAAATGAACACATGAATGGAACCAAAATCAGAGTCGCTTATATTATGAATGACAAAAGGGAGATTACAACCAAATGCTCTGACGCTATGATATTCCTTCAGTGGGGCTTGCAGCGGAGCATGTCTTAACAAATCCTGTCGGGAATCTAGATGAAGCTCTCTCTCTTACAGGATTCTCTTCGGCTTAGCTCTTAATAGTTGCCCAACTATATTTTCCTTCCTACAAGTTCAGCTCCCAAGCGTTCAGCTCTTGGACTTATCTTCAGCCCTTGGCTGTACTGTTCAACTAGCTTGTAAATGGAGAGGGCAAGCCTTTATAGATGGAGGAAGGGGACTTGGGATCCCTACAATCATGGGATAGGCCCTATTTCTTAGGAAGGTTCCATGATAGGTGGAAAACCACTTGCTATACATGGAGATCCGAAGCCAAACCACTCAACTCCTTTTTATGATTCGTTTTGGAGTTTGGTAGAATCAAACTTTCGACATTTTTTTTTTTTAAATCCCTTAATAAGCATGGCACAAGTGAAACACAAGGACAGAGCGCTAGTTGGTGCACCCTCTAGTGTGGATTTCCCCCATTGGCACGAGGGATGAACTGGCTAGTCGCGCCAAGGCTAAAACATATGTTTTTAGGGTTTTTCAGAGGAAATGTTCTTCAGGAGAATGTTTGTCCTTATGAAGGAGGATGCCATGAAGGTGGTTTTAGGACATTTTACTATTCACAGGTCACGAGAATAGTCCTCCAATTTACGGGACGAGGGATTGCAGGGACGGTTACAAAATGTTGTGTAACATATGCCCCCTAAAGCATGAGGTCCGAGAGAGAGGGAGGGTGAAATGCTTTATGAGAACGTGCCCAACTGAAAACACTGTCGTCGGAAGACCTAAAAATACAAATACAACTGATATCTATGATACATTATATGTGGTATGGGTGCGGCCATCCATAATAGAGTGTACAATAACTGGGATCCAAGTTATGGACGCAGCCATCCAACAAAGAAGGATCAACAAGTAGACTCAGGTATGGTCACAACCATCCAATCAAATTAGTCACGTAACTAATCATCATAATCCACAAAGAATCTGCAACCTTGATTTTATCAAACAAAATCCAAGGTCTTGTGCTCCATCACGACCCAAATAGAGTACAAGTCCGAGCATGTGAATAAGTGAGCTGAAGTCAAAAATGCAAGAAAATCGTCTGATTACTAGCCAATAATGAAAGCCGTTAACAGATGCGAGAGGAACCACCAATAATGAGGATGTCCCTAAAGATACTATAGGTACAATCCACGGAATGTGAACAGTGATTTGGCGTTGAACACCCACAGAATAATTTGATCGAAGGCCAATAATGAAAACCTTGCGTCGAATGCGAAGAACCTGGCATTGAGGCATGCAGGTTCCAAGGTACCTGAAGGGAGTCTTTAGATCAGCTTCTTGGATAATGAGCTGAATTCAAAAGAAAGTGACCTTGATCGAAGGTGGGCCATAGTGTTTCCCACATCATTGACATGAGATAGAGGAACATGATGTTTGCGAATCAAGATCAGTAGAGAATCAGAGGGTGGTTGAAAACTGCAGAGGCCAACTTCTCTTGAATATATCAGTGGCACGACATTGGATTTGGCAGTATTTGACATCAAAGGATCTAAGGTCATGATGACATGGCAAAGAGAAGATGAGTGGTTAAAAGAGATTACCCAAAGCCATGGGGGCAAGCAGAGAGTGAGATGAGATGTCCCCAACTCGACACGAATGTAGACAAGTGCCATGTTCAAGAGAGACATACTGCCGACACAATGGGGATACTGGTTCCATTTTTTCCCACCATTTCTGGCGAGTACCTCTTTATTTTTACACAAGCTTGAAGAGGATACCATATGCTTGTCATATAATTTCATCCTTCGGAAAAATCCAACCTAGTACATTTAACGAGCCCTAGAAAGGAGGAACTCGAGTGAAGTCATTATAATAGAGTCCGATGTCATCAGTTTTAACGAGTCTAACAAAGGAATAACTTAACGTCTTTTCATGTTTAGAGAGTTTGAAAAGACAACAGAAAAGAAAACTCCAGTAGTCCCTTTTCGTAGATAGTCTCGCAGATCCGAAAAGGTAGAAAACTATGTCTGAGAGAACCTCCTAGTCGTGATAGGCTACGGTATTCCTTTTTCGTAAATAATCTATCCCAGCCCGAAAAATGGGTAAACGTATACTGGGTAGATTTCATTTCACAGCCAATTTAATGAGCTCAAAATGAGAAGTGACTCCGCAATATTTTCAGTTTTAGAGAGTCAGGAAAAAGCTAAAAGTTGACTCCTCCTGGAGGAACGAGTGGTATTAAGGGTAGCTACTGGTTCCAGTGATGGTGGAACTGATCAGAACAAGTAAAGGTCAAGAAGCTGGCTAACAAGACCACTCATCACAGTGGTTCCTCAGGAATGGATAAAACAACCAAGTGAAGGCATATGATCGGCCAAGCAGATAGTGATGGTGGAATAAGAAAAACAAGGCTCATCTGGAAAAATAGGCTAATAAAATGGAAATCACGAGACGTTAAATGGGAAAGGTTTCATTTTTACACAAGCTTGAAACATATATAAACTATGCTTGAAACCAGTTTCATTTTTACACAAGCTTGAAACGGAAAAAAACTATGCTTGAAAACTTAAGCATACTCCCAACATGATGACTCAATTTGAGGTACATGATCCCCAAGCTTCAATCCATATGAAAGGCAGATGGAGTGAAGGTTCAAGTTATGAGATCAAGAGAAATACTCGACTGGGATTTTACGAGATCTTATCAAAGACTCGAATTGAACAGGAAAGTGTTTCATTGTTTTAATGAGGTTGGCACATTAAAAGAACTATCCTCAGATGACCTTGTTTGATTTTTTAACGAGGTTGATACAGAAGACAAACTATCCTCGGAACACCTTGTTTCATTTTTTTAAGGAGCTTGACACAAGGAAACGAACTATGCTTCGACAACCTTATTTCATTTTTTAAGGAGCTTGACACAAGAAAACAAACTCTGCTCTGACGACCTTGTTTCATTTTTTAAGGAGCTTGACACAAGAAAACGAACTCTGATTCGACAACCCTTGTTTCATTTTTTAAGGAGCTTGACACAAGAAAATGAACTATGCTCTAAAGACCTTGTTTCATTTTTTAAGGAGCTTGACACAAGATAATGAACCTTGCTCCGACAAGCTTGTTTCATTTTTTAAGGAGCTTGACACAAGAAAACAAACTATGCTCCAATGACCTTGTTTCATTTTTTAAGGAGCTTGACACAATAAAATGAACTCTGCTCCGACGACCTTGTTTCATTTTTTAAGGAGCTTGACACAAGAAAACGAACTTTGCTCCGAAAACCCTTGTTTCATTTTTTAAGGAGCTTGAAACAAGAAAATGAACTATGCTCCGAAGACAACTCATCATGATGAATAATAGGTCATGGCTTCCAAGAGTTCCACACCGGATGGGAGAACAACCTCTAGGAAATCAGGACCCAATGCCCCCAACACCTGATGCACAACGACACTATCACTGAATGCAGGCATGGGATAGGTAGCCACATAATTGACATGCAGTGGGGATGACACAACCAGCAGATAAAGATCCGGTAGGGATGATGGTGGACTAGTTGCCATATTAGGACCAAAGAACGCAAGCTGATTGATGGTCACGATCTGACCTTGGTGCAGAAAACACATCACATGAAAGAGGGAGGAGACAAGCACTCCCATGGCATAAGTATAATCATATCCCAAGAGTAAATTAAAGTCCAAGGGGCCAGGAAAAACCATCACATCCATATGGAAAGTTTTCCCTCCCAAAGTAACAGGCAACTTTGGAAGGATCCCTAACGGTTGACTAGTTCCTCTGTTAAAAGCCAATAGATTCTGGGTAATAGACACAAGTGGAGGTGAACCAAAAGCTTGCTAAGTAGTTGAAGATAAAATACTAACGGACACACCTTCATCTATAATGGTGCAGGGTACGACCAGATGGGAGGCCTGTACCGTGACCTCAAAGGGAACATAAGAAGGAAGACGATAACCTGCGAATCGACCCCAATCGAAGGAAGCGACCAAAATACTTGGAGGGGGTACCATCAGACTGAGATGGTTTTCCCTCTGTGTTACCAGAGCAAGAGGAGCATCTTCCTCGATCTCCATCTCAGGAGTAGGGGGAGAAGCTTCTTTTACTAACGGGACAGAAGAAACTTTCTCCAAGTCCAAAGAATCTGATGAAATAAGAAGAACATGAGGGGGATGAGATCCACTCTCAACGGAAAATACCTGGTGCACCACAGACGAAGCTAGCTCAACCAATCCCACGACAAATGGTTGGCCAGGGATGGATTCATGATGGTGAATTTCTGAGGGAGCGGAATCAAGCAAGGATGACTCTTGACTGATCATGGAATCAACTAGCGGAGGACTCAAAGAAAGTTTCTGGTAACCAACCGGAAGGGAGGGTGCGAAAACAGTAAAGTTTTCCAACACTTTATTGACTTCATAAATTTAAAAACAAAGGTGAATGGGATGATGCCCTTCACACAACTTACAAGGATTGGTAAGCTTACCCTAATTCTTAGGAGCTTTACCAACACCAGATAAAGACGTGCCCCCAACCTGACTCCTGGAAGCCAAAAGAAACGACAGATTACCATTGGACCATACTTTGAGCACCTTGGGAATACCAGGGCAATCTCGAAGAAGATGGTTTCCCTAGCACAACATGCAAGGGAACTTAACTTTCCGCGGAGGGTTGGAAGGTTTATCAAGAGCAGATGTTTTAGAAGCAGTAGCTGTAGCCTTAGCCTCTCTCTTATTTGACTTCTTCTTCTTGGTCTTCTTCTTCTTCTTCTTAGCCACCTAGTTACTCGAATCCAGACTTTCACCAGGCGAAGTAGAAGAGGAGGATGCAGAAACAGGTGAAGAAGGGGAGAGGTCCACTTTAGAAGCAACATGATGTTGTTAAGGTGGAGGAATGGATGGTACAATAGCTGGGACATTCGGGACCAAAGAGGTTGAAAACAACCAAACAGGAAACCCAACAGCTAACCCAGGAAGGGACAACATTGCCATGTAAGGAGCACCGACATTCCCAAAATCAAGAAAAGGACTAAGATTCCCTTCGGAGGGGATTCCTTGGTTGGAAAACTCTGGAAAATTTTCCATCGAGAACAACCTTGAAATAAAATACTAAGGACAAAAATTCTAACCAGGAATATTTCGTGGAAAATTAATTTTTAAGACATTGAAACCAAACTCTTCTGTTTCATATTTTAAGAGTCGAGAAACAAGAAAAATGTGACTTTATCGCTTTCAAGTTGGACACAAGCTTGAAAAGATAAGAGTTCGATGATCTTTTCAGTTAAAAAAGTCAGTAAAGATCAAAGTGACTGCTCTGGTAATCTAGGTAAATGGGTGTACCAAATATCCAGAACTACCATATACACCTTGGTAAAAATGAAAGAGAGATCAACCAAGGACTTAATGTATGTGCAGGTAATCTCCCTGAATTTTGTGTTCAGTGTATCACGGGTAAGAGGCGGCAGACTCGGCTTCCTATCCATAAAGGATTGCAACCTAAAAGGGTCTCCCTTTATATACTCGACGGTACGGGGAGCACAATTCTGTACTAGCGCTGTCTAAATCCAGACGGTGAATGACAGCTACTAGGTTCAATGACGCCAGAACATGTAACTAGCCTAGACCACTAAATGTGAGCATTAAGTTTCAATGCGTCCTTAGGTTTATTGATTAAATTTTAAAGTTGATCTTAAATTATGTTTCAATTTTTAGGCCCTATCGAATGTTGGATCTCATAAAAATATCTAAATGTAAACTACATGCCACAAAACAAAATTCTGTTCAATGAAGAGCTATCTACGGGAGAGTTGAGAGCTTTTCAAATGACAACAAAACGAAATGCACAAAAACATCCACTACTATTTCCAATGCAAGCTAATGAAACTAGAAAACTTCTCTCTTGGAGTTATATAACACTAGTAATGCGAAAGAGCTTTCAATTTTCACTAGGCTAATCAAAATGCAAAGAAATTTGTTTTTGTATTTTTCAATATTTTAGAAAAAATGCACTAAATGAATGAAAAAATTAAATGAAAAAACCAATTCGAGAAATGACAGTGAGAGAGATGAAACAAACAAGTTCATTCAATACAAACACACACAATCAAGACTCAAAATGATGACAAAATCCCTCCAACTGAAGAAGAATCTCGAAAAATACTCACACAAACTGTGTAATCTAGGCTTGGAGTGAGCCAAAGTGAAAATTTAATGAAAGAGAGAACAATCACTCAGCTAACACAATGATACAATGGAATCCAGAAAAACGAATGCAAAGAAGTGAAAATGAAGTTGACCGGGAAAGCAAGCACCCAAAACTCCCATGAGAGGTTCAGATCATTGAAGCACCTAGAAGCCCTAGGGCTAGAATGAAAAACTAATAATAAAGGGAAAACAACCGGAGGATAAGGGCCAAACACAGTCAACAATAACTTCAAGGCACTCAATCAATCAGAAAAATGACACCAGGACCTAAATTCAAGCTCAAAGAACCCAAAAGCAAGAACACCCTAACACCAAACAGAGTTGGCATGCCTATTTTCTATAATCTGCACCAAAACAGAATTGGCATGGGGGCCTAACTAGCAACTAGCGCCAGTCGGTGCAACTTTCAAGCACTAAACCGTGCCAATCGAGTTTACCATGGGAAAAGATGAAAAAGGAAAAACAAAGACTAGATAAGGTCTTGTAGGGGCTGAATAGGGGTTTGACACCAAAGGAGGCGAACTAGAAGAGAAAATAAATCAATCAAAAGCCAAAAACAACCAAAAGAGGAAAGACTAACTCCAACTGACTCCCTAGCGGAGTCACCAATTTGTTGAGGAGGTAAATCCCCTCTGCGGACAGAGGCGATCCCACTAGCCCAGATTGGGTCTAACAACAATCAAGTCACACAATGACATTGGTTCCTAGTTACAAAAAAGACAGATTGTGATGAGTAGCCTACCTCAAATCCCACACAGTTGTCGTTGGAGAAAAGATGATGTTTCCCGTCCCTCGCTTGACAGATTACAATCCTTCCATTCGACATGTCTGAACACCTGTACAAATGCAAGGAAATAATGACATACAATGTAAAATCTAAAGCATGTAACTATATATCAGTCAGAGAGGATATAATTCATTGCATTACGTAAATAAATGAAACATGAATGGAACCAAAAATCAGAGTCGCTTATATTATAAATGACAAAAGAGATATTACAACCAAATGCTCTGACGCTATGATCTTCCTTCGGTGGGGCTTGAAGTGGAGCATGTCTTAACAAATCCTGTCAGGAATCTGGACGAAGCTCTCTCTCTTACAGGATTCTCTTTGGCTTAGCTCTCAATAGTTGCCCAGCTATAGTTTCCTTCCTACAAGTTCATCTCCCAAGCATTCAACTCTTGGACATATCTTCAGCCCTTGGCCGTACTGTTCATCTAGCTTGGAAATGGAGAGGGAAAGCCTTTATATATGGAGGAAGGGGAGTTGGGATCCCTATAATCATGGGATAGGCCCTATCTCTTAGGAAGTTTCCATGATAGGTGGAAAACCATTTCCTATACATGGAGATCCGGAGCCAAACCACTCAACTCCTTTTGATGATTCATTCTGGATTTTGTTAGAATAAAACTTCCACCATTTATTTTTTTAAAACATTCCTTAATAATCTTGGTGTGAGTGAAACACAAGGACAGAGTGCCAGTTGGCATGCCCTCTAGTGTGGATTTCCCCCATTGGTGCGAGGGATGAATTGGCTAGTTGCGCCAAGGCTAAAACATCTATTTTTAGGTTTTTTCAGAGGAAATTTTCTTTAGGAGAATGTTTGTCCTTATGCAAGAGGATGCCATGAAGGTGTTTTCAGGACATTTTACTATTCACAAGTCATGAGAATAGTCCTCCAATGTATAGGATGAGGGATTGCAGGGATGGTGACAAAATGTTGTGTAACATTAACCTTCACCTTAACCTTAACCTTGACTTTACCCTTAACCTAACCTTAACCTTAACTATAACCTAACCTTAACCTTGACCTTAAATTTACCCTTAACCTTGACCTCAACCTTAACCTTAACCTTGACCTTAACCTTAACCTAACCTTAACCTTAACCTTAGCCTTCCCAAACTGTTAACCTTAACCTTAAACTTAACCTTTGTTGTGTAACCAGCTCCAAAAATAGAAGAAAAGAGATATCAACGCCTTATAAATAAGCCACTTCGAGAGGGAAACCTCCAATACATTACATAAATGAAAAATTCTTCGATGATACAAATTACAAAACCTCCTTTCTATATATAGGAGTCCATGGGGCCATAATGTAATCCTAGTGGGGCCACAATGTAATCCTAGCCGACCTAACAATAATAATTTAAGGGCACAACAATAACAATATGGGAGTTACAAGGGTACAATAATAACAATAAGGGGTTTACACTAACAACAATAATGGACTCTAATAGTAATATAGAGACCTAACATGCCCCTCTCCTTCAAAAAAGTGTTGTCCTCAATGCTTGAGTAGCTCTGGGTGCTTCTATATAAAATTCTCATCCTCCCATGTAGAATCTTCAGTGGGCAAGTTCTTCCACTTGATGAGATACTCTGAAATTGATCGATTCCGTAGCTGTCAAGTTCTTGTTTCCGTGACTGCTTCAAGTTCCAATATGATTTTTCCTTCCTCATCAAGTTCTGGCAATATTGTTTGAACTAGAAGATTTTCACCTATAATCTTCTTTAAGCATGAAACATGGAAAACTGTATGCACTCGTGAAGAAGCAAGAAGCTCCAATTTGTATGCCATAGTACCAATATTTTGCAACACCTTGTAAGGACCATAGTACGTTGGCAATAATTTATTATGCTTCCTAGCTTTCTTGAGGGACATTTGTTTGTATGGTTGTAGCCGTAAAAATACCCAGTATCCTACATCAAAACTTCTCTCACTGCGATGTTGATCTGCCTATTGTTTCATTTGATTTTGTGTCAAATTCAGGTTATCCTTTAAGAGTTGGAGAACTTCTTTTTTATGCTCGATGTGATCTTCCACTACTTGAACCTTCTAATTTTCTCTTAAATATGATGTGATGGATGGTGGATGATATCCATAAAGTGCCATAAATGGGGTCATTTTTGTTGTATTATGGAATGAAGTGTTATACCACCATTCAGCGAGAGGTAACCACTTGACCCATTGTGTTTGTTTATCAGATACAAAACAATGAAGATATCGTTCCAAACATTTATTTACTATCTCAGTTTGACCATCAGATTGAGGATGATAAGATGTGCTATGAGGTAATTGAGTACCCAAACAAGAAAATAACTCTGTCAAAAAATTTCCAGTAAAAATGGGATCTTTATCGCTCACAATAACCCTTGGGTTTCCATGTAGCTTTTGAATTGTGTCCATAAATGTAGTAGCAATTGTACGTGCTTTAAATGGATGAGATAATGCACAAAAGTGTGCATACTTGGTAATTCTATCAACTACCACCATGATGACACTCTTTCCTTCGGACTTAGGTAAACCTATGATAAAATCCATTGAAATCTCCTCCCAACGTTGACTTGGAATGGATAAAGGTTGTAGAAGTCTTGGGGTCTTAATTGTTTCCACTTTATTCTGCTGGCAAACCAAACATTCCGCCACAAACTTTTGAATATCGGATTTAAGGCCATCCCAAAAAAATTCTTTCTTCACCCTGTGGTAAGTTTTTAAAAATCCTGAGTGTCCTCCTAAAGGAGAAGTGTGCAATTCCAGAAGAATCTTTTGTTTTAGTTGGGAATTCTTGCAAATATATAAGCGATCTTTGTACCATAAGGAATCATTTTTCCAACTAAATGTATCAGATGTACTAGGATCTTGCTGCAACTTTTGAATGAGTGTCCATACATATTTTTCCTTCTTCCATTCATCTCTTACTTCGGTTATCCAATCTGGTTGGATAATAGAAATGGCACAAAGCAATGCTTCCACCTCTTCATTCTTTCTTGAAAGTGCATCTGCAACAACATTAAGCTTTCCTTTTTTGTAGATTATTTCAAAGTCATAACCCAACATCTTTGTGACCCATTTTTGCTGCTCTTCTGAAGATAGTCTTTGTTCCAAAAAGTGTTTAAGATTATCATGATCAGTTTTTACCTTGAAGTGTCTTCCCATTAGGTAAGTTCGCCATTTCTTTAGTGCATGTAGTATTGCTAACATTTCCTTCTCATAAATAGGTTTCTGTAAATACTTGCCTTTGATTGGACGACTTTCAAAAGCAATGGGTCTTCCTTCCTGCATTAAAACTGCACCAATTCCATTTCCTGAGGCATCACATTCCACAATAAAGGTTTTTGTGAAGTCTGGTGTAGCTAAGACCCGTGCTAGGCACATTGCCTCTTTAAGATGTTCAAAGGCCTTAGTTGCTTCAGGAGTCCATGAAAATGCATCTTTCTTCAATAATGTTGTTAGAGGTGCTGCTATTCTCCCAAAATTCTTAACAAACTTGCGATAATACCCTGTTAACCCGAGAAATCCTCGCAACTGCTTTATGGTTGTGGGGAATTTCCATTCCTTAATGGCTTTAATTTTGTTAGGGTCTACCTTAACACCCTTGTGAGATACAATATGACCCAAATATTCCACCTCTTATACTCCAAAGGAACATTTGGATGTTTTTTCATATAATTGTTTCTCTTGCAATAGTTTGAGCACCTTGTCAACATTTTCAACATGATCCTTCCAAGACCTGCTGTAGATTAGTATATCATCAAAATATACTAGCACAAATTTTCTGAGGAAGGGTTTGAAAATGGAATTCATCAACACTTGAAATGTAGAAGGTGCATTGGTAAGGCCAAAAGGCATGACCAAAAACTCATAATGACCCTCATGAGTTCGAAATGTTGTTTTTGGAATATCTTCAGTCTTCATTCTAATTTGATGATATCCTGAGCAAAGATCCAACTTGGTAAATTAAATTTCTCCATGTAATTCATCCAATATTTCATCAATCACAGGAATGGGAAATTTATCTTTAATGGTGAGCTTATTGAGCTCCCTATAATTCATACACATGCACCATGATCCATCCTTCTTGTGTACCAATGCTATAGGAGCAGAGAAAGAACTTTGACTAGGTTGAATTATACCTGCCTCTAACATTTTTGCAATCATACGTTCAATTTCGCTCTTTTGGACATAAGGATATCTATAAGGCCTGATGTTCGGAGGAACACTTCCTGGAATCAAATGAATAGCATGATCATGATCATGAATAGGTGGGAGTCCTTCATGATTTTCAAACACCTTGGAATGATTGTCCAAAACTTGTTGGGGATCTGCAGAAATAGATGATTTTGATGTTGGAACTTCTAGTGAGCATAATTGTGCAATTACGCCTCGTTTTTCTTTCTTTAGAAGCTTTGTCATGACATTAGAGCTTATTATCTTTCTTGGCTTCCCTGCAATACCCTGTAATTTGACTCCTTTTCCTTCTGAAAAAAAATTCAAGAAAAGTTCTTGAAAATTAAAAGCTACCGTCCCCAAAGATTGTAACCATTGTACTCCTAGTACAACATCAGCACCTCCCATAGGAATGGAAAGCATTGGACTATTAAACAAATATTCCCCCATGGTTAGCTTGATATTATGGAATTTTCCAGAGCAATTTATAGTTCCTCCATTTGCAACCATCACTTGACATTCTGGTGCTGGGTATAGGAAACAATTCAATTCCTTGGCTACCTTACAATGAATAAAATTATGGGTGCTACCTGAATCAATCAACACTATTGCCTTTTTTTTCTTAATATGTCCTTCTATGTTCAGAGTTTGAGGAGTGGTAATTCCTGCCAATACATTACACGATATGGTCAAACTCATTTCTTCCTCTTCTAGGGTTGGTTCCTGGTTTATATCCTCTTCTTGTTCATTTTCTTCTTCCTCTTCACAATCTATGTAAAATAATTTCTTCTCAACACACTTATGACCTTTAGTGTATTTTCTATCACAACTATAGCAAAGCCCTTTTGCTCTTTTTTTTTCCAATTTTTGTGGTGTCAACCTTTTAGGTTGTGGAAATCTAGGCGTAGCAACACTTCCTTCTTTATAGAAGTGAGTGGTAGGCTTCCTTGTCTCCATAATTTTACATTCAATTTTTCTTGCCAACCTAAATGCCTTCTCCAATGAATCAGGTTCCAAAACGTGAACTTCTTGTTGGATGCTATCCTTTAAAGTACATATGAAGAGATCAATCCTGTGTTCCTCTGGAATATTAGTTACCCTTATATTCAATCTTTGGAAGTCCTCAATGTGCTCCCCCACTAAGCCCTTTTGTTTGAGATTTATCAATTGGCTAAAGAAGGTGTTGCTCTTTGTATCCTCATAATGTGTTATCATTTCCTTCGTAAAAATTGACCAAGTGAAAAATTTTTTACTGGAGCAAAGCCATCGATACCATACAAATGTATTTTGTTCTAAATGTAAAGTTGCAATGCATACGTTTTGTGTGTTTTTCACATTATGGAGATCAAAATATTGCTCCATCTGTAGTATCCATGTTACAGGATCCTTTCCATCAAACTTCCTCATATCCATTTTTGGAATATGGTGGTTCTTCCTGCCAACATTAGAGTTTATGAAGTCACGATTAACATTTATTTTTTTCTCATGATGAGTTCCCTCTACTATCATTTCACCATTAGGAAACATTTCTTGTATCAACTTTGTCAAACCTTCCATGTCTACTTTTAGATCATTCTTCTTGTTTTCCATGTTTTATTTCATTTTTTCATCGATCTTAGCTTCCATGTCATCCATATTAGATTCTATACCATCTATCTTAGATTCCACGCCTTTCTTCAAAACATCCATTTCATTTTTTGTTGCTCTTTGCGAGAGTGAAATTTGGTGCACTTGCTCTTGTAATTTTTATAGATCATGTTGCAATTATTCATCTTCATGATCATAGTAGAGCCTTCTGAAGGCTTAATGGGTGTTGAATTATTTTTACGGAGCATTTTTTTTTAACCCAATAGTGATATATATTCTACAATATGCCCTTGGAATCAATTCAAATCGATTCTTCAAACAATACTTATGCAATTCGTAAAACAAAATACACACATTTTTCTTGCTTTTGAGGAGATCGATATTAAAATTGGATTATCTTTGTGATTGAGGCTCTTCAATATCTGAAATTGGGTACTGAGGTATCCTTCTAAATTATCTTTCAAATTCCACAAGTATGACTTGATTTGGATTCTCCAAGACAAAGTTATGTCCAATCTCCCACAATGACCTAATTATGGATAGGTTCAGTAGAGAAACATTGTATGACTTTCCACGTGCCATTGTTTCATTTTTTAGCTCTAAAATTGGTAGCAAAGAAACTACAGTCTGTTTACTTGCTACCACTTTTTACGGTACTCCAATCCGATGCTCAGAGAGAGAGTTATGTAGATTTTCCCACGATCACCTCTTTGAGATGAAATTCAAGAGCCTGAAAAAGCACTACCTTCCACGGATCATATCTCATAAAATATTGTGAACCAAGCTCTGAAATATTTTTATGAGTTTTCTCAAGATTTCATCTTTGCATCCTAAACATTTCAGATTTTGAACCTTCGTAGAAAAAAATTTATAGCGCAAATACCACACTGACCTTTTTATATTAAATTGAGAAGCATGCAAAAAGACCTACCTTCCAGAGCTCATATCTCTAACAATATTCCTCAGGATTTCAGATTCACACCCTAAAACTTTTACCTTCTGAAACTTCGTAGAAAAAAAGTTGTAGCGAAAATTCCACGATGACTTGTTTGGAGCAACAAAACCCTAGAATCCAAAGCTCTGATACCAAATTTTGTGTAACCAGCTCCAAAAATAGAAGAAAAGAGATATCAACGCCTTATAAATAAGTCACTTCTAGGGGGAAACCTCCAATACATTACATAAATGGAAAATTCTTGAATGATACAAATTACAAAACCTCCTTTCTATTTATAGGAGTCCATGGGGCCATAATTTAATCCTAGTGGGGCCACAATGTAATCCTAGCCGACCTAACAATAATAATTTAAGGGCAGAATAATAACAATATGGGGGTTACAGGGGTACAATAATAACAATAAGGGGCTTACACTAACAACAATAAGGGACTATACTAGTAATATAGGGACCTAACAACCTTAACTTGACTAAACCCGTAACCTTAACCTTAACCTTAACCTAACCTTAACCTTATCTTAGCCTTTACCTTAACCTCAACCTTAACCTTAACTTTGGTTAGGTAAAATCAAGGTTAAGTTTAAGTTAAGGTCAAAGTCAAGGTTAAGGTTAGGGTTAGGTTATATTTAAGGTTGAGGTAAAGAGTAAAGTCAAGTTTAAGGTTAGGTTAAGGTTAAGATTAGGGTTAAGGTTCACGTTAAGGTTAAAGTTAAAGGTTTGGTTAAGGTTAAGGTTAGGTTAAGGGTAAAGTTAAGGTTAAGGTTAAGGTTAAGGGTTTGGTCAAGCTTAGGGCTAGGTTATAGTTATGGTCAAGGTTAAGGTTATGGTTAACGTAAGGTTAAGATGAGGTTAAGGGTAAGGTTAACGTTAAGGTTAGGTTAAGGTTATGGTTGATGTTAGGTTAAGGTTAAGGTTAGGTTAAGGGTAAAGTTAAGGTTATGGTTAAATTAAAGGTTAGGGTAAGGTTATGGTTAGGTTAAGGTTAAGGGTAGGTAAAGGTTAAGGTTAAGGTTAAGATTAAGGGTAAGGTTAAGGTTTTGGTCAAGGTTAGGGTTAGGTTATAGTTAATGTCAAGGTTAGGGTTAGGTTATAATTAATGTCAAGGTTAAGGTTAAGGTTATGGGAAGGTTAAGGTTAATGTTAATGTTAAGTTAAGGTTAAGGTTAAGGTTTGGTCAAGGTTAGGGTTATGTTATAGTTAAGGTCAAGGTGAAGGTTAGGTTAAGGTTAAGGTTAAGGTTAGGCTAAGGGTAAATTCAAGGTCAAGTTTAGGGTTAGGTTAAGGGTAAGATAAGGTTAAGGTTAAGGTTAACGTTAATGTTAGGTTAAGGTCAAGGTCAAGGTTGAGGTTAAGGTTAAGGTCAAGGTTAAGGGTAAGGTTAAGGTTATGGTTAGGGTAAGGTTATGGTTAAGGTTAATGTTAAAGTTAAGGTTAAGGTTAAGGTTAAAGGTTTAATTAAGGTTAAGGTTACGTTAAGGTTAAGTTTAATGTTAAGGGTTTGGTAAAGGTTAGGGTTAGGTTATAGTTAAGGTCAAGGTTAAGGTTATGGTTAAGATAAGGCTAATATAAGGTTAAGGGTAAGGTTATGGTTAAGGTTATGGTTAAGGTAAGGTTAAGGGTAAAGTTAAGGTTAACGTTAGGTTAGGTTAAGCTTAAGCTTAAGGTTAATTTTAAGGTTAGGTTAAGGTTAAGGTTTAAGGTTATGGGTCTTAACATTAACCTTCACTATAAGCTACCCTTAACATTAACCTTTACCTAATCTTAAACTTAACCTTAACCATAACCTTAACCTTAACCTTGACCTTAACTATAACCTTAACCTTAACCAAACCCTTAATGTTAACCTTAACTTAACCTTAACCTTAACCTTAACCTAACCTTAACCTTGATCTTAACTATAACATAACCCTAAACTTGACCATAACCTTAACCTAACCTTAACCTTGAATTTACCCTTAACCCTAACCCTAACCATAACCTTTACCTTAACGTAACCTTCACCTTAACATTTACCTTAACATAACCTTAACCTGACAAAACATGTAACTTGTGTTGGGGTGCCAATGTTTTGGCAAGTTTGGCAATACCAAAAGATGAGACAACATTAGAACTACTTTCAAACCTCATGATCTAGCCCTCCTAGGTCCAGAGAGGGATCTCTCTATATAGGCAAAGATATAAGTCTTTGAAGTTTCAGTTTCAAGGTTTTAGGCTAGTTATAAGGCTCAGGGTTTGTTTTGTTTTGTTTGGTTGGTTGTTGGGGAACTGGAATGAAGGGTTCAATAAAAGACAGAGGGTGAGAAAAGAGGATTTCAGGCAAAGGAGAGATAATTCAGAGAACAATCGAGACCACTGGGAAATGGAGTTAGGAAAGGGTTTACTTGCTATTCAGTATGCAGGCTTTCAGTTGGGCTAGTCATCTAAAGCATTGGATCTTAAAGATGATAGTTTGGTATGAAATGATGCGGAAAGAAGGGAATAATAAGGAAACCTCCAAGATGACCATTCAGGAATCGGATCCAGGGATAGGACATGCCATTAGACACCTATGACCCAACTCCTAAGGGTTAACTCTTCAGACAAAGGGAACATTAAAGATTTAAACACAAAGGTGAAAACCTAAGATCACAGAAAGATTTTGAGCTTTCAATGCTTCAGCATCCAGCTTAACCGAACTTAGAAAGTTTCAATTGATTGAAAAATACCCTAGTGAGATAGAGACAGTGTTCTAAACTCCCAGTATCCCAATTCATTCGATTAAAGCCTAACAAGAATATTTGAGAGCAGATTCATTAATTCATACATCAGCTAGCAGTAAATATAGCCACTACACTGGTTAAATTAACTTAAATCAACACTCAAGTAACACATACAGTGGAAAACATCAAAGGTAGGGAGAGCAGAAACATAGGGTACCATGCGGGGGTAAATCGTATGCCAGATTTCTAATGTGTACTAGAAGAAATGAAATATGATGAATCACAAAGGGAAACAAAGACAAAGATAGAAAAACATCACCACTGCTTTAAATCAAGATCCAAAGAAATGTGCTTGTCATATTAAATAGAAACACCAGTCATGTACAACATTTCCAAAAACTTGATATTCAGTCTGAAAACATCTTCCTCGGCCTATCTTACAACTTTTCACAGAGAACAGCTTACAACTTATAGATATCCGATCAACAACCCTTTCAATGATTTTCTTCATGAGTTTTATAGCTGAAAGAGAGGCAAAGGAGGTATATGAAACAATAAATGAAACATTAAAAATAGAGTAGAAGAAGTGGGTCGAAACCCATTCTGTTTTAATATCTGAGCATTAATCTTCAGTACTCTTTGGATGAAAGAGTGGTCTTCGACAGGTGGCAATTTACTCAAGGTATGCTCTCGATGTGATTTCACTACAGTGCTCGTAGTAATCTGGTGAATAAACAAAGGTAGATAAATGACTTCAAAGTCTGCCACACCGCGTAACGAATTCTCTGGTAGCATTAGGATTGTTGTCAGGGTGGAAACCTTCTCATGGACACAATGTAGACTAAAACAGTATGAGTTTTGTGTCCTTTCTCGGGAGGAGACTTCTACTGATGTGAAACCTTGATGATATTGTTTTCTACGCATTACGCCTTATTAGGCCTTCCATGTGAGTCATGAGGTCTTCAATCTGGTATTTTTCCTTTAAAACACTGATTTAAGGATTAACATCTTCAATAATGCGCACTAGAACTCCTTGACTCTGTACTGATACTCTTTGCCGCTTTATGACTTTCTCTGTCTATGAGATCTGAGCTTTGATGGTGTTGGGAAGGTTTAGCACAGTTAAACCCTATAATTTTAATGGAAATTATGCTCTTACACCCTCCCAGGCTCCTCTCTGATCTTTCAGGCTCTAAAAAAATTTCATTTGCGCTCTACGCCACTATAACAGTGACTGTGAGCAATGACAGTTCTCACCGCCTGTAGACCGGAAAAACACACAAGTCTATTAAGAAATCCATGCATGGGGGAGGGTGGCTGTGGTGGAATGATTTGACGATGGAAGTGTAACAAGAGAGAATGTTATGGATGCAATGGAAAGTGGTGGGAACATGCAGTGAAACAGTGAGAAAATGCATGTGGAAGTTGGGAGAAAAGAAAATTTTTTAATGTAAAAACATTAAAATCTTAATGCCGGGCGGGATGGTATGATGTTTAATGTAAAACCCAAGGTTTGGGCCTTTGAATGAAATAAATAGAAAATTCACGGAAAAAATATGAAATGGGTTGATATGGTGGGACCCGGTCATGGGTGGAGGACGATTCAATCAGGACCGTCGGATCTCAAGAGGAGATCGACGACTGTGATCTAATTGGAGGGGAGCGATGGGAGGGTCAACACTCCAATGAGTGATGGTGCAATTGCCTTAAGAACATTGGATCTTATGTGAGATCAATGGCCGAGATCATGTCGGAGGATCGCAATCGGGAGGAACGGAAGGCGGCTCCATTTGAAATTTGCGATTGCGATCGGAGCGAGGATGCAAGGGCCGTCGGATTAAAAGTGAATCAACGGTGGAGATTACAATAGGGGGATCACAATCGGGGAGTGCCATGGGTAGCACATTTTAAAATTTATGATTGCGATTGGTGCTGGCCGTCAGATTAAAAGTGAATCGACGGTCGAGATCGCAGCGCAAATTTACAGACCAAACCCCAATCGCATCGGGAATTTTTAATATAACATAGAAATACGCTCACCGAAAGTTGTGATTGTGATTAGCACCTAGGCCTTAGCACTTGGTATTATAGATCGAGGTATATGTGGAAGTGGTTAAGGGGCTGGCTGTAAAAGGGGCTAAGCCAGCGTAAAGAAAAATGGGTCTTTTAGCCTTAGAGACAGCGTTTTAGGCTAAAAAGGAGGCTTTCGGTAGAGGTAAAAGAGGGATTTAAAATCAAATGAAGGGTTTTCACTTGATTCTAAGGATGAAATTGGTGGTTTAGGAGATTTTGGGAGGGATTATTTAGGGTTGAAAAGGGGAACTTCGAATATGGGAAACGGGTTAAACTAGGGAATTTTGCAGGGATACAAAGGGCAAATGAATGCCTTTCTGAGCACAGTTTTTTACAGTCAATGGGACTTTTTGGATGGAAACAGTAGTGAGGATATTTTCAAAGGAAATGGACACACAAAGGCTTCAAGGAGAGAGATTTTCATAGAAAATGTATCTCTTGAAGGCTCAAAACAATTTAGCCACCTATTTACTCAACAAAAAATTCATAAGTGGCTAATAGTGGCTCCACATGGGGATGGTATCTTCTTGAAGGTGTCAAGAATTCAGAAAATAATATTTGAAGTAGGCCAGATGCCTGATCCTTGAACCATCTTATCTTCTTTGATTTCAATTGTTGCAAACATGATGGATATGAATTAGCAGAAAACATTCCCCAAACAATCTACCTACCCATCCTACAGTCCTAACATTTTTTCTTCAAGGTGCATTTGAATTTGCAGACCTTCTTCATCATTTTTTATTGAAAATAGAAAACACACTAATCTAATTCCACCCTTGTCACTCCATGAGACAAGATTAAACTGTTGGCCTCAAATGTTTTTCTACCTAATCTAGTATCTTCTGGGATTAAATTTTCCAACAGATTTCTTCTCTATATCCTACAATACAAATTTAAAAATAGTCAAACTAGGATTAGACAGTCTGGTTTGTTGCGTATCCAAGGCATAAAGACAGTTGCACATGGAATGAAATTGAATAAAACTAAAAACAAAATCTTGAAGGCTTGAAATCTGAAACTTTGAAGCATCCTTCTTTTCTTTGTGACTCAAGTTTTGAGCTTGTTAGAGTCACTTTCTTCTTCATTTCAGCTCTGGTTTTGGGCTTGTTAGAGCTGATTCTTATTTCTTCTTTGCTGGTTCAGATTTTGGGCATGTTAGAACCAACTGTATTCACTTATTTTGGCTCAGGTTTTGATCGTTTTAGAGCCAATCTTTGCACTCCATAGGTTCATGTTTTGAGCATGTCTGAACCTTTCTTTCTCTCTGTTTTTTTTTTTTTAAATTCACTTTTTCTTGAAAATATAACACAGCAATGGTATTTACAATGGGAATGAAAAATGGAAATCGAAAATCAGCAGTAGTAGTGTTTGAGCATCCTGCCATTGACAATACCCTCAAACAGCTCTGTACCATCTAGCTCTTGCAAAAAAAAGGCATTTGGACCAACAGTGGCCTGGATGATGTAAGAACCCTGCCACAAACTGTCAAATTTTCCATGCTTTCCTTTGTCTTCTCTCCTAGAGTCCCACTTCAGAACTTTATCTCCAATTTTGAAGTCAGAAACCTTGGTTCTCCTGTCAAACAACTTCTTCATATTTTCCTAAACTTTCAGAGCTCTGTTATAGATATCTTCCCTTGTTTGTTGGAGATGAATTGTTTGATTTATCCTCCTCACCATGTTGTCTTCTTCTATCTGAATCTCTTGGAAAATTTTAATCACTGGTACCCCAAGGCTGGTAGGAAACACTACCTCTGTTCCATAGACAAGCTGATATGGTGACATGCCAATGGATTTCTTTGTTGTAAGCATGTTCGCCCACAAGGCGTGCACTAACTTGTTATGCTATGACTTCTTGTTTTCTTCAAGCAGCTTCTTGATAATGGTCACCAAGCTCTTGTTAGATGTGTTATCACTCAATTTTTCCTTGAAGTTGTGGAAACAGAAAGTATACCCAAGGTAACCACAAACCAACCTTCAGATGCAGAATCTAGTCAATCTGCATCCAGAGAGGGCTCTCTCTTTATAATTTATCTTTGTTCTTAGAAAGTTTTAGGCTAGTTATAAATCCAAGAGTTTGTTTGAAAATAGTGGAATTCGCCAACTAAGGGCAAGTTTGAATATTTTCAGGCCATTGGGCTATGGAGTCAAAGGATGGCTTTACTGCATTTCTATTCTACACACAAGATGGCTTTGCAGGGCAAGATAGCCAAACAGAGAACAATCCTTAAAATTTAAAGTGGATGGAATGGGTTTGAAGGGATGAAAGGCAGTTAAGAATATTTCACCATGTTCAAAAGAAAGAAATGAAACGATTACAAATAAAGAGCAGTGAAGAATTCTTTACTATGGTAATCAAAATGTTTAAATTAGCGAAGCAAGAGCAATTAAGAATTCGTTGCTTATAACTAATTTAGAGGAAAACATTTAGAATAATCACAACTAAACTCAGAGTACAATTAAGTAAATTTTGAGTTATTCTTTTATGTCAAGTATTCAGAAATTGACACAATGATATTATAAACAAATATAAAACTTAAGACATAGGATAGAAAGACTTATTGAACTGCAGTTCGACGCATGAATCCTGCAAAAATTCTTGAGCTTCAAATCATCATCCAGCAAGCCACAAATAAATTTCTCCAAAACACTTTTATTCCAAAAACATCAATGTCATAGTGAAGTAGTAGAATCCCCCCAAAATACTTCCAAGAGTGAAGTATTTATACAAATTGTAAACTAAAATATCTTGAAAAAATATCAAGATTAGTTCACAAATCTCTCCAACTATTTTACATAAATAGAACTTAAGTAAAGGACACTCAAACTAATTCATCTATTTGGCACTATTTTTTATGGATAGGTGATGAAAAAGAGGAGAATTCGAATTTTATCCAACTCTTAGTTGATGATGAGGCATCCAAGTCACTAACTGCTTCCTTTCTTTGTGAATTATGCTCCAACAATTCTGCAAACTTGGGTTCCAATGATACCTTTGTATTTCTCAATCCGTAATAGATATGTAAAAAGTGAAAGAGGTTATTGTGTATCAATATGTTGGTCAGATAAAACTCTTTCACTTTCCTAAAATTCCTCTCCATCTGTGCACAATAGGCTCTGCAAAACTATGTGTAAAACAGAGTTTTACAGAGTCTGAAAAATAGCCTGTAAAGATGTACATTTATCTCTCATTCTGAAATCACTGTGCCAAAAGTGAGATAGGTTTTTGTATATGGGTCTCTTAGGCACAAAAAAATCCTTCGGTTTTGTAAAATTTATTTCTGATTGGCCACAATATTCTCTGAAAAGTGATGACTTAATAGGAATTTTCTGCAAAAAGTGCTTTCCAACATTGTTTAATATTTCCAAAACCATAATGGCTGTTAGAAAAGTGAGAGAGGTTTTTGTAGATGGCTCTCTTAATAACATAAAACTCCTTCAGTTTTGTAAAATTCATCTTGGATTGATCACAATAGTGTCTGCAAAACAATGACTAAAACATGCAATTTCTACAAAAATATTCCTTCTTGTTGTGTTTTTCATCTTTTCACTTTTTTGTCCCTTTGACTGTTTTACTTTCACTTTAGACAAAAAATCATTGTTGGTGAAAATATTTTCATTTCCTCTTTTTACCATTTTACTGTCTCAGTAATTACTTTTACTGTTTACCTTTGACTGCTCTGTAACTTCATTTTAACTTTCACTCTGAATTTTACCTGATACACTTTAACCACTGATACTCTTTAACTGTTATGCTCTCTAGCCGTTCTTTACTATGTCCTTTTACCTTCAATGTGTAGTTTAGGTTTTTACTGTCTGTTTCAACAGTAAATCGTTTAATATCATGTTTCCTTTGCTTGTCTTTCAACTGTATGTTTTATCTTCCATCTCTATTTGAATAGATTTGATAAAAATCCTGGAGTAAACAAGTCTTATGACTAGTATTAAGACTGTTTATCCAAGGATGTGGTCTTCTGATCACCTGTAAAACAAAAAAAATTGTCAAGAAAGCATTGGTTTGCAGGGGAGGTCGAAAATGTTTCATTTGATTTTGAGAGGTCTGTGGAGTGAATCTAGAATGATTTTGGGGAGGTAAACCATGCTCGAATTGGTTAACAGAGGCTTCAGGTGGCGCAACTACGTTACAAAGGGTTTTACTGCATAATCAAGTGAAAATGAGCAACACTGGGGTGTTTGAACAGTGATTAAACAGGTACTAGTTATAGCAGATGAATGCTTGGGCACTGGTCTAACAATGGCGTTCAGCAATTTTGGTTGGCGGCGTCTTAATCAGCGGAATTTTTGAATTCTTTAGTGGAGGACGCAGTTGTTTTCAGCAGTGAAAATGACAGAAAATACACAGGTTTTTTTTTTATTTACAAATTCAATGGGGATTTTTATTTTTCCGAGGATGACATCATTGGTACGAGAAGACACATCACTGGGACCGAGCGGTAAGCGGTAATTTCCGCACCGCTTTTGTGAGATGGCGGTATTTAACGGGGAGGCAGCGATTCCATTAAGCGATCGACATGTAGTCAGAGCACTATTTGGAAACCACCGTGTTCCCGCGTGTTAACCTTCGGACGGGAGACAGTCAGCGGAATGAACTTGGACCGTAGATTTTCGGAGGGGCGATCCAACAGTTGGCGGAACATGGAGTTGGCGGTGAGTTAATGTGTGGGCCCAACGGGGTTTTAAATGGAGGTTAAACGATTAATTAATCTAGATGATTAATTAATTTCGGTGGTTTAATAGGGGTCGGGGTTACGGATGGTGTATTTCAAAGTTTTGGTTTAAATTAAAACTTCGGGTTTTATTCATTTTTCCGTTTAAAACATAAAACATATGTTTAAAACCCTTTCAATATTTTTATTATATGGTAATAAATTAATGCAATTTATTAACCATAGGGGCGGGGATAGTTTATAAGGATATGTTTTTAACCAAATGGTATTGTAATGAGGGATTTTATTTCAAACATATGGAATTAAATACTTTGGCTAAAAATCTATAATAAGAGGGTTTTGGGGATATTACATAGGAGGAGTTAAATACAATAGGATAAGGTATTTTTATTAAGGATTTAATAAATAAATCAGATGTTAATATGACAAAGAGACAAGGGAAACTCAAAATACTTTACACAACTAGGAAAGTGGAGATTTCTGAAGTAAATTGCATCATCTCAATTTCAACACTTAAACATAGAATAGCAAGTAATTTTGAGGGATTATTATGGAAATTTGCATGATTTTCCTAAGTAAAATAGAATTTTACTTAGGAAAATATTAAAAGTGAATGATTATAATGATAAATAAATTCAAGTACTTAGGTCTTTTTGATCATTAGGCCGAGGGTCCGGTCCCTCCAAAAGTCAAGGAAATGCCTTGAGCCCCTTTAATCTTCAAATACCTTAGCACTTTGGGGAAATTAGTAAAACTCTTAGGGAGAAAGTGATGTGGGAAGTTAATGATTTTGACTTTGCTTTTTGTGAATTTTCCAATGTATTTTCTGCTTCAGTACTTGTGATGAAAGTAAAGGATTAAACACATTTAGCAGCATCATTCATCATATGAAACTTTGCAACACCATCTACCTACCCTATCTACTTTACACTACCATTTTCTCTTCTTTATTAGGGTGCACTTAGACTGGCAAACTCTTATCAATTTTCTTTTCTTTTACATGGAAATTCTATCTAATTCTCAACTTATTACATCCAAGGGCTCAGATTAAACTGTTGAGCACCTTTTATTAACTCTACCTATCTACTTATCTGCCAAGATTAAACTGTTTGGTCAGATATTTATTCTCTATTCTACAACATGAAATTGAAAATGAATGAGTCAAGTTTAAACAATTTGACTCTTCATAAATTGTGGCAAAAGTTTGACAAGCTGCACACAATTGCTTTATTACAAAAAAATGAAATAGTAGTGGCATTTGGATTTGCACACTTTCCTTGGTCTATTTTTTGTTTGGGGTTCATTTCTTCCACTTTTTTGACCATTTTATTTTTCTTACCCTTTGATTTTCTTTTAGGGTATACCCTCTTTACATTTTTTAAAATTTTTGATTTTTTGGTTTTTCAAGAATATGGAACACCTTTGCTCAAGAAAAAGGTTTGAACATATTCCATAGTTCAATCAAGACAATCATGAAAAATGACACCTATTGGTATAGGAGTCTAACAAGATGATTCAGCTAACCCATTACCTTGGAGGTAATAAGTAGTTGAATGACCGAGTGCTATCTAGTACCTGTGACAAAAATCAATCATTTTCTTGGATCCAAAAGAAGCAGCGTTATCACTGATTAATTTTTTTGGGCAGCCAAACCGAGAGAGGATGTGGTCTTCGAGGAACCTAATGATGACAGAATCTGTGGCATTCCTAGAAGGTATGGCCTCTATCCACTTTTTGAAGTAGTCTGTGGCTGTAAGGATCCACTTGTGTTGTGCAGAAGAAGTAGGGTGTATTTCTCTTATGAAATCTAGGCCCCATTGCAAAAAGGGACCTTCAACATAAATGGGTTGTAATGGTAAAGGGAGGAGCTTTCTTTTGCCCTCGAAAATCTAGCACTTATGGAAGGCAATTATCATTTTGTGTATGTCATTGAAAAGTGTAGGCCAGTAATAGCCAGCTCTGAGTCTTTTGTTAGCAATGGATTTTAAGTTTAAGTGGCCTCCACACTCTCCTGCATGGAACTCTTGTTTAATCCTCTCTTCTTTTGTTTCAGGAAAACATTTAAGCAATATACCATTTTCATTTTTCCAGTATAAACATTCATTCAGTATGCAATAGTTTATGGCTTTTAGCTTCAAGAATCGGGCCTTAGTTTTTGATAGTTCAGGAGGGGCATTAAGGTCTGTGAGCACATATAGGATATCAGAATACCAAGTAAAGTTTTGAAATTGTTCCCCAATGGTAGGATCGGGCAGTCCATCCTGCTCATCCAAGGCATATACCATGTTAATGTCAAGGGCTTGTAAATTTGATTCAGCCATTAGTTGAGCTAAGCCTTGACCTTTGATCAGTTTTGTGGGCTTTATTTCCAGATCATACTCTAATATTATAGCAATCCATTTGCCCCTCTTTCCGTCAGGATCTTGGGACAAGATGTCTTTAACCACTATTTTTGGCACGTAGGCTATGGTGTGAGAATGTAGTATGTACACCCTAAAGTATTTCAAGGCCTTAACCAAGGCGTAGGCTTGTTTTTCCATTATGTTATATTTTAAGGGTGCATGTCTCAGAGCCTTGCTGAAGAAAGCAATAGGCTGTTCCATTCCCTATGATTTTTTCTGCAGCAAAACTACAGCCACTGTATGCTCGGAGGCGAATGAAAATATCAAGAAATCTTTGAGAAATCTGGGCTGATTAGGACAGGAGCCCAGGTGAGTGCAAGTTTAACTAACTCAAAATATTTTTTAGCCTCTACAGTCCACTTAACCCCTACACCTTTTTTCAACATGTTTTTCATATTCCTGAGGTGCTCAGCTAAGTTGGGAATAAACTCCTTAAGAAGTTAATTTTCCCAGTAAAGGACTGCAACTCTTTAATGTTTCTCGAGTGTGTAATCTGTAGTATTTTCTCAACTCTTTGTGGGTCTATCTTAATTCCCTTCTCTGATATAATATGGCCAAGAAACTTACCTTCTTGTAGCCCGAATACAGTCTTCTTGGGATTTAATGACAGGCCAAACCTTCTACATTTTTCAAAAACTCTTCTGAGATGTTTTAGGTGCTCCTCATCAGACTTGGAGTAGACTGTAATGTCATCCAGGTAGATGAAAATGAAGTGCCCTATCTCTTCTAAAAAGGCTATGTCCATTGCTCATTGGAAGGTCACACCAGCATTCATGAATCCAAAAGGCATTTTTACGTACATAAAAGTGCCCCATGGAGTGGTGAAAGCGGTCTTGAGTTGGTATTTTGGAAGTACTAGAACTTGGTTGTAACCTAAAAAACCATCTAACAGGGAGATCCTTTTTTAGCCTACTACCCTCTGAAGGATATGTTCCATCTTTGGCAAAGGGTAATTGTTCTTGACTGAGGCTATGTTGAGGTTTCTGAAATCAATGCACAGTTTGATGTCACCTGTTTTCTTTCTCCCAGCTACATGGTTTGAGACCCAATCAGAGAACCTCACAGGAACTATTATTCCTGCTTCATACATCTTTTTAATCTCCTTTTGAATTGCAGGAAATTTTTTTGGGTCAATCCTGCAAAGTTTTTGTCTGAAGGGTTTCTGGTTCTCTTTCAAGGGTATTTTCTGCTGTATAATGTTTGTGTCGTAGGCTTTTAATTCCTCGTAGCTCTAGGCAAACACATCGATGAATTATTTGAATAGGTCAATGTATTTCTGTTTCATGTCTGTGGGCAAAGATTTGGCCAATTTTATCATCTTAGGCTTGTCTTCGGTACCTATGTTGCATTCCTCGACATCTAAGTCTAAATGTTCCATAGTGGGTTTTTTCACTACATCTTCGAAATCAAATAAATCCTCTAAAGGTGCCAGACCTCGGGGTATGTTCTTATCTTTAGACTAAAACACCTCTATTTCCTCTTTATCTGCATTCTCATACTCCTCGGTTGGATTTCCAAGTTGTTCAGTTAAAGTTTTTATTTCTCTGTTATGGGGTGATTGTTCTTCGTCGGGGGGCTCTTCGCTTAGGCAACTATCATCGGATTTAGAGTCTAAGTTAGAGAATTCAAACTCATTCCTTTCAAGAAAAAAATCCTCGATATGCTTATCGCCCTCAAAGAACTGCCAATATTTTTCGTTATCAGGCACTGCAGGTCTATACTTGGTTTGAATGAAGATTTGTTTGTCACTAGGAGACTTATGGTACGAACTAGCTAAGCATGCTAATCCATTAGCAATTACGTTCTGACTCCTAGGAACAAACACCAGTTCATATTCTACAATGGTTTTCAATAAATCCATAGCATCATTCCTGTATGCTCTCAATCTAGGGTGTTTCGCTGTGTATTCTCCATTTACCTATTTTATGATTAACTCATAGTCTCCATGTACAACAATCCTACAGGATCCTAGTTTTTTCAACAGATTCAAGCCTAGGATGAGAGCCTCATGCTCTGCGATATTGTTTGTACATTTGAAGTTCAGATTGAAGGCATGACTCTCTGCATAGTCACTCTCTGTGTTATGTACCCACACTCCTGCTCCTGCAGTTCTCCTGGTGCACGACCCATTGAAATTCATTTCCCATAAAGGTTTGTTCTCGGGTTTATCATTGATTTCTTTACTAGCATTGGTTTCATTGCTATGCTGCAATGGTGGGTCTGTTTCGTGGTGTGGAGGGTTTTGGTTTTCATGATGTGTACGGAGTTCAGAGAGCTGACTAGTTAGCTATTTGCATTTTGTTTCTTGTTTACTCGAAGTTTTGTTTTCAGTGCACTGTCCACAGGTTTCATACTCATTTTCTTCTAAGCCTAGAGTGGCCATTATGTTGAAATATATGGGCTCTCCCTTATTATTTGTATCTCTGTTTTCTAGTTCTGGTTCTTCTAAGGGTTCATCGTTGTAGAGGATGAAGGAGTCTATATCTATATGTACAGAGTATAGAGGTGGGTTCTCAGGTTTTTCTGGGCTGTTAACCAAGAATTTCATTTGTGCCTCTCTATACACTCTCCTAAGTTGGCTAAAGATGGGGATTGTGGCATATTCCCCATCCATCTACATTGTACCTTGCAGTTTGGCTCCCCATGACCTCGACAGTAGTATACCATACTTAGGTGGCACATCTGCCACTACAACATCCATAACCATACATTTTTCTAGGATATGAGTCAGGTTCACACACAGGTCTTTGATCAGGCCAAGACATTCGAATGAATGTAAGTATTTATAGGGACGGGTTATCTCTAGGCCTAACCTTTCCATAACTACCTTAGGCATTAAGTTGTGTGATGCCCCATAGTCATGCATTTCATTGTGAAGGATCTTGTCATGGATATTGAGGCTGATATAAAAAGGAGGTACTACTCCTTCCTGAAACTTCCCTTCTATCTTTGGACCAAATAGAAGGGCCAATTGATCATCACTCAGATTGACCGTATCACTGTTTTCCCCTAGATTTAAAGCTTTCAAAATCTAGCCTTTATATACATCTTGAGTGGCCAGCTCAGCTAGTGGGACAAAGATTTTAATTTTCGCAATCTCACTCTCCAAATTGAAGGTGGAATGACTCTTCATGACACTCAACTCTATTTTGTTAGCCGCTATATTAGTGACGGAATCAGTGTGCGGATTCACACTATGTATCATGTTTGTAGTGATTTTATCAGGAACACTAGTTGCAGTGCTAGTGATGCTAGTTGTTTGACTTTGTTTATCAGTGATTTGGTTGTATTTTTCTTTGTTCTTCCCAGAAATCTCAACTGCCAATTTACTACCTTCAGCAGTCCCTTTAGAAGTTTTCTCAGGCCTTTTCTTGATGATAACCTCAGAAGCCTTTGGTTTGGAAGTGTCTAGGCTCTTTTTGCTTCTAAGTTCATACTGTTCTCTGACCTGCATGATGGCATTTTCGAATCCTAGCTTGTAATCCTCAGATTCTAATATTTCCTCATCCCAATATGAGGGTGAGGGTTGATCTTCTTCTGTGGAACAGTTTTGGATTGAGTTATCTGTCTCAAACATATTTATTGTGTTTTCCTCAGACTCTTCTATAATCCCCTCATCTTCATCGAGAAATTTCTCTTGAAATGAGGGAATAACTTGCTGGTCTAAGTCCCTTTGTCTATTTGGAGCGGTAGTGTTCCTCCTAAAGTTCTAGTTCTGGTTATGATTTTGGTTTCTGTTCTGATTACTAACTGTGACAACCATTTTTTCCATCATTTTCTATAGCTTTTACATGTTTTTAGATAGACGGTCATAATTGGGGTCAGATGTGGAAGCTACAGTGTCATCTCTATATGTTACCCTTTTTTCAGCCCTCATTCTGGCTTTCTTTTCAATCAGGTTAGCCTCTACACTCACTGCTCCCTTTTGCATATCTTCCAATGTGTTGTAATCTCTCTCCCTAAGCTGGTAAGCCATATCAGCATCAAAGCCTTTTTGACATTTCACTAAATCCATACCTTGGGGAGGTTTCATATGTGGAGGAAGAGCGTTGTAAACACTGTTAAACCTTGTAGAGTATTCATGGACACTCTCTCCTACGTTTCTTTTAAGGTTCTTATATTCTGCTAATATTTGGAGAGTGTTGGTCTTGACCTCCAACTTGTTTATGAAGGACTGATATAAAGAGGGAAGATTAGGGATGCTATTAGGAGGTAGGCTTTTGAACCATTTCTTCACATCACCTCCTAAACTTTGTGAAAAGATTCTCATCTTGACTGTCTCATCATCTATTTCCATATAGTCAAAAGAATCTTCCATCCTATCTACATGGTGTTGTGCTGATGTAGACTCTTTTGCAGTGAAATGTGGGATTTTTGATTGATAATCATTGGGTAAGGGCACTAGAGGCTGAGGTAACACCAGAGGTGCATACCAGGCTGCCATTATGGTGTTTTGAGGAGGTAAAGGGTTAGCTTGAGCAGCTAGTACGCGGATGACATGAATATTAGGACCAGTAGTAGTTTTTTGAGCTGATTTAGGATAATAGAGCCCCAAGTTTTGAATGAAATGAATATCCAGAGGTGTAGATGGAGAGGTCTCTCTGTCCCTAGTGCGTTGACCACTGTGAGATGGTGAACCAGGAAAATCAAGGTTTGGCTGGTCTAGAGCACTGAATGACCTAGTTCTAGGTAATCTGCTTGGAGAGTCTAGGTGAAAAAGAGGTTCTGATAGAGCTGTAAAATATTTTGGTGCAGAGTTAACTCTATGGATGTGTCTGGAAATAGTTATTCTTTTAGGTGTAGGAGATTTCCCGAGAATTATCTAGGGGTTGTCAACTATTTCAGGTGGGTTTGGGTTAGGATAAGCTCTTGTATGAATGGTTCTTGAAGCCAAAATGTTGTCTTTAAACAAAGGAGCTTAATCCTACCTGTTACTTCTATTATGGCTGATGTTGTTACGGAGGATGGTCTCCCAGTGGAGTCTTATGTAACCCAAGGTAATTAGCAGGCCTACTGATCACCAGTGGAGTCTTTAATCATTAAGGAATTATGGAGTCGCCAGGTGGAAGGTTAAAATTTTTTGAGAAGGTATACTGTCCACCACAGTGATTTACTACCAATATAACCAGATATTTTGGTTTTCTGAGGTTCTAATGATGTAATAAGATGGAAATCACTCAGAAAGTTCCCCAGAGGAGTCGCCATTATGTTGGGGTTCCGATGTTTTGGAAATTTTGGCAATACCAAAAGATGAGACAACATCAAAACTGCTTTCAGACCTCAGGATCTAGCCCTCCTAGGTCTAGAGAGGGATATCTCTATATAGGCAAAGATATAAGTCTTTGAAGTTTCAGTTTCAAGGTTTTAGGCTAGTTATAAGGCACAGGGTTTGTTTTGTTTTGTTTTTTTGGTTGTTGGGGAACTGGAAGGAAGGGTTCAATACAAGATAGAGGGTGAGAAAAGAGGATTTTAGGCAAAGGAGAGGTAATTCAGAGAACACTCGAGACCATTGGGCAATGGAGTCAGGAAAGGTTTTACTTGCTATTCAGTATGCAGGCTTTCAGTTGGGCTAGTCATCTAAAGCATTGGATCTTAAAGATGATAGTTTGGTATGAAATGATGCGGAAAGAAGGGAATAACAAGGAAACCTCCAAGATGACCATTTAGGAATCAGATCCAAGGATAGGACATGCCATTAGACACCTGTGACCCAACTCCTAAAGGTTAACTCTTCAGACGAAGGGAACATTAAAGATTTAAACACAAAGTGGAAAACCTGAGATCATAGAAAGATTTTGAAATTTCAATGCTTTGGCATCTATCTTAAGGGAACTTAGAAAGGTTAAATTGATTTAAAAATACCCTAGTGAGATAGAGGCAGTGTTCTCAACTCCCAGTATCCCAATTCATTCGATTAAAGCCTAACAAGAACATCTGAGAGCAGATTCATTAATTCATACATTAGCTAGCAGTAAATATAGCCACTACATTGGTTAAATTAACTTAAATCCGCACTCAGGTAACACATATAGTGGAAAACATCAAAAGTAGGGAGAGAAAAAACATAGGGTACCATGCGGGGGTAAATCGTATGCCAAATTTCTGATGCGTACCAGAAGAAATGAAATATGATGAATAACAAAGGGAAACAAAGACAGAGATAGAAAAACATCACCACTGCTTTAAATCAGGATCCAAAGAAATGTGCTTGTAATATTAAAGAGCAACACCAGTCATGTACAATATTTCCAACAGCTTGATATTCAGTCTAAAAACATCTTCCTTAGGCTATCTTACAACTTTTCACAGAGAAATATATCTCAAGAGAACAGCTTACAACTTACAGATATCCAATCAAAAACCCTTTCAATGAGTTTCTTCATGAGTTTTATAGCTGAAAGAAAGGCAGAGGAGGTAGATGAAACACTAAATGAAACATTAAAAATAGAGTAGAAGAAGTGGGTCGAAACCCATTCTTTTTTAATATCTAAGCATTAATCTTCAATACTCTTTGGATGAAAGAGTGGTCTTTGACAGGTGGAAATTTACTCCAGGTATGCTCTCGATGTGATTTCACTGCAGTACTCGTAGTACTCTGGTGAATAAAAAAAGGTAGATAAATGACTTGAAAGTTTTCCATACCGCGTAACAAATGCTTTGGTAGCATTAGGACTGTTGTTAGGGTGGAAACCTTCTCATGGACACAATGTAGACTAAAACAGTATGAGTACTTTGTCCTCTCTCGGGAGGAAACTTCTGCTGATGTGAAACCTTGATGATATTTTTTTCTACGCATTGGGCCTTATTAGGCCTTCCGTGTGAGTCATGAGGTCTTAAATCTGGTATTTTTCCTTTAAAACAATGAATTAAGGCTTAACATCTTCAATAATGTGCACTAGAACTCCTTAACTCTGTACTGATACTCTTTGTCGCTTCATGACTATCTTTGTCTGTGAGATTTGAGCTTTGATGGTGCTGGGAAGGTTTCGCATAGTTAAACCCTGTACTTTTAATGGAAATTATGCTCTAACACCCTCCCAGGCTCCTCTATGATCTTTCAGGCTCTGAAAAAATTTCATCTGCGCTCTGCGCCACTATAACAGTGACTGTGAGCAATGACAGTTCTCACCACATGTACACCTACAAAACACACAAGTCTGTTAAGAAATCCATGCATGGACAATGGTGGTTGTGGTGGAATGCTTTAACGATGCCAGTGCAACAGGAGTGAATGCTATGGATGCAATGGAAAACAGTGGGAACATGTAGTGAAACAGTGGGAAAATGCATGTGGAAGTTGGGAGAAATGAAAAAACTTTAATGTAAAAACATTAAAATCTTAATGTCAGGTGGGATGGTATGATGTTTAATGTAAAACCCAAGTTTTTGGCCTTTGAACGAAATACATAGAAAATGCGTGGAAAACATATGAAATGGGTTGATATGGTGGGACCCAGTCATGGGTGGAGGACGATTCAATCATGACCGTCGAATCTCAGGAGAAGATTGACGGCTGCGATCTAATTGGAGGGGAGCGATGGGAGGGTCAACACTCCGATGAGTAATGGTGTGATTGGCTTATGACCGTTGGATCTTATGTGAGATCAACGGCCAGGATCGCGTCGAAGGATCGCAATAGGGAGGAATGGAAGGTGGCTCCATTTTAAATTTGCGATTGCGATCGGAGCGAGGATGTGAGGGTTGTCGGATTAAAAGTGAATCAACGGCAGAGACTACAATCATGGGATCACAATTGGGGAGTGTAGTGGGCAGCACAGTTTAAAATTTTCAATTGCGATCAGCATTGGACGTCAGATTAAAAGTGAATCGATGGTCGAGATCGTGCTGCGGGTTTATAGACCAAACCCCAATCGCATCGGGAATTTTTCCTATAACATAGAAATACGCTCACCAAAATTTGCGATTGCGATTAGCACCCAGGACTTAGCACTTGGTCTTAGCGCTCGGGGCATATGGGGAAGTCTTTAAGGGGATGGCCGTAAAAGGGGCTAAGCCAGCGTAAAGAAAAATGGGTCTTTTAGCCTTAGAGAGAGCATTTTAGGCTAAAAAGGTGGCTTTCGTAGAGGTAAAAGAGGGATTTAAAATCAAATGAAGGGTTGTCACTTGATTCTAAGGATTAAATTGGTGGTTTAGGAGATTTTAGGAGTGATTATTTGGGGTTTAATGGGGGAACTTTGAATATGGGAAACAGGTTAAAATAAGGAATTTTGCAGGGATACAAGGGGCAAATGAAGGCCTTTCTGAGCACAGTTTTTTACAGTCAGTGGGGATTTGTGGATGGAAACAGAAGTGAGGATATTTTCAAAGGAAATGGACACACAGAGGCTTCAAGGATGAGATATTTTCATATAAAATGTATCTCTTGAAGGCTCAAAACAATTTAGCTACCTATTTGCTCGACAAAAAATTCATAGGTGGCTAACAGTGGCTCCACATGGGGATGGCATCTTCTTTAAGGTGTTAAGAATTCAGAAAATAATCTTTGAAGTAGGCCAGATGCCTGATCCTTGAACCATCTTCTCTTCTTTGATTTTAGCTATCGCAAACATGATGGATATGAATCAGCAGAAAACATTCCCCAAACAATCTACCTACCCATCCTACAGTCCTAACATTTTTTCTTCAAGGTGCATTTGAATTTGCAGACCTTCTTCATCATTTTTTATTGAGAACGGAAAACACACTAATCTAATTCTACCCTTGTCACTCCATGAGACCAGATTAAACTGTTGACCTCACATGTTTCTCCACCTAATCTAATATTTGATGGGATTAAACTGTCCAACAAATTTCTTCTCTACATCCTACAACAGAAATTTAAAAATAGTCAAACTAGGATTAGACAGTCTGGTTTGCTGCATATCCAAGGCATAAAGATAGTTGCACATGGACTGAAATTGCAGAAAACTAAAAAAAAAATCTTGAGGGCTTGAAATCTGAAACTTTGAAGCATCCTTCTTTTCTTTGTGACTCAAGTTTTGAGCTTGTTAGAGTCACTTTCTTCTTCATTTCAGCTCTGGTTTTGGGCTTGTTAGTGCTGATTCTTCTTTCTTCTTTGTTGGTTCAGATTTTGGGCATGTTAGAACCAGCTGTCTTCACTTCTTTTGGCTCAAGTTTTGATCGTGTTAGAGCCAATCTTTGCACTTCAGAGGTTCATGTTTTGAGCATGTCTGAACCTTTCTTTCTCTCTGTTTTTTTGAAAAAATTTCTCTTTTTCTTGAAAATATGACACATCAATGGTATTTACAATGGGAATGAAAACTGGAAATCAGAAATCAAAAGTAGTAGTGTTTGAGCATACTTCCATTGACAAGACCCCCAAACAACTATGTACCATCTATCTCTTGCAGAAAAAATTCATTTGGACCAACAGTGTCCTGGATGATGTAAGGACCCTACCACAAACTATCAAAATTGCCATGCTTTCCTTTGTCTTCTCTCCTAGAGTCCCACTTTAGCACTTTATCTCCAATTTCGAAGTCAGAAAGCTTGGTTCTCTTGTCAAACAACTTCTTCATATTTTCCTGAACTTTCAGAGCTTTGTTATAGACCTCTTCCCTTGTTTGTTGGAGATGAATTGTTTGGTTTATCCTCCTCACCATGCTGTCTTCTTCTGTCTGAATCTCTTGGAAAATTTTAATCACTGGTACCCCAAGGCTGGTAGGAAACACTACCTATATTCCATAGACAAGCTGATATGGTGACATGCCAATGGATTTATTTTTTGTAAGCATTTCCTCCCACAAGGCGTGCACTAACTTGTTATGCCATGACTTCTTGTTTTCTTCAAGCAACTTCTTGATAATGGTCACCAAGATCTTATTAGATGATTCAGCTAACCCATTACCTTGGGGGTAATAAGCAGTTGAATGACCGAGTGTTATCTGGTACCTGTGACAAAAATCAATCATTTTCTTGGATCCAAAAGCAGCAGCGTTATCAGTTATTATTTTTCTTGGGCAGCCAAACTGAGAGATATGTGGCATTCCTAGAAGGTATGGCCTCTATCCAATTTGTGAATTAGTCTGTGACCGTAAGGATCCACTTGTGTTGTGCAGAAGAAGCAGGGTGTATTTCTCCTATGAAATCTATGCCCCATTGAAAAAAGGGACCTTCAACAGAAATGGGTTGTAATGGTAAAGGGAGGAGCTTTCTTTTGCCCTAGAAAATATGGCACTTATGACAGGAAATTATCATTTTGTGTATGTCATTGAAAAGTGTAGGCTAGTAATAGCCAACTCTGAGTATTTTGTTAGCAGTGGCTTTCCAGTTTAAGTGGCCTCCACACTCTCCTGCATGGAACTCCTGTTTAATCCTCTCTGCTTCTGTTTCAGGAAAACATTTAAGCAATAGACCATTTGCGTTTTTCCAGTATAAACATTCATTCAGTATGCAATAGTTTCTGGCTTTTAGCTTCAGGAATCGGGCCTTATTTTTTGATAGTTCAGGAGGGGCATTGATTTCTATGAGCACATACAGGACATCAGAATACCAAGGAGAGTTTTGAAATTGTTCCCTAATGGTAGGATCGGGCAGTCCTTCCTACTCATCCAAGGCATCTACCATGTTAATGTCAAGGGCCTGTAAATTTGATTAAGCCATTAGTTGAGCTAAGCCCTAACCTTTGATAAAAAATTTTGGCTTTATTTCCAAATCATACTCTAATATTACAGCAATCCATTTGCCCCTCTTTCCATCAGGATCGTGGGACAAGATGTCTTTAACCACTATGTTTGGCACATAGGCTATGGTGTGAGAATGCATTATGTACACCCTAAAGTCTTTCAAGGCCTTAACCAAGGCGTAGGCTTGTTTTTCCATTATGTTATATTTTAAGGGTGCATCTCTCAGAGCCTTACTGAAAAAAGAAATATGCTGTTCCATTCCCTCTGAATTTTTCTACAGTAAAACTGCAACCACTGTATGCTCGGAGACGAATGAAAATATCAAGAAATATTTTGAGAAATCTGGGTTGATTAGGACAGGAGCTCAGGTGAGTGAAAGTTTAACTAAATCAAAATATTGTTTAGCCTCTACAGTCCACATAACCCCTACACATTTTTTCAACTTGTTTGTTATATTCCTGAGGTGCTCAGCTAAGTTGGGAATAAACCTCCTTAAGAAGTTAATTTTTCCAATAAAGGATTGCAACTCTTTAATGATTCTTGGGTATGTAATCTGTAGTATTCCCTCAAATCTTTGTGGGTCTATCTTAATTCCCTTCTCTAATATAATATGGCCAAGAAGCTTACCTTCTTGCAGCCCGAATATAGTCTTCTTGGGATTTAATGACAGGTCGAACCTTCTACATTTTTTAAAAACTTTTCTCAGATGTTTTAGGTGCTCGTCATCAGTCCTGGAGAGGCTATGTCAGGTAGATGACAATCAAGTTCCCTATCTCTTCCGAAAAGGCTATTTCCATTGCTCGTTGGAAGGTCACACCAATGTTCATCAATCCAAAAAGAATTTTGATGTACATAAAAGTGCCCCATGGAGTGGTGAAAGCAGTCTTGAGTTGGTCTTCTGGGAGTACTAGAACTTGGTTGTAACCTGAAAAACCATCTAACAGGGAGATCCTTTTTGAGCCTACTACCCTCTGAAGGATATGTTCCATCTTTGGAAAAGGGTAATTTTCCTTGAGTGAGGCTCTATTGAGGTTCCTGAAATCAATGCACAGTATGATCTCACCTATTTTCTTTCTCACAGCTACAAGGTTTGAGACCCAATCAGAGAACCTCATAGGAACTATTATTCCTGCTTCGTACATATTTTTAATATCCTTTTCAACTGCAGGAAATTGTTTTGGGTTAATCCTACGAAGTTTCTATCTAAAGGGTTTTTGATTCTCTTTCAAGGGTATTTTGTGTTGTATAATGTTTGTGTTGTAGGCTTTTAAGTCCTCGTATCTCCAGGAAAACACATCAATGAATTGTTTGAATAGGTCAATGTATTTCTATTTCATGTCCGTGGGCAAAGATTTGGATAATTTTATCATCTTAGGCTTGTCTTCGGTGCCTATGTTGCATTCCTCGACATCTGAGTCTGAATGTTCCATAGTGGGCTTTTTCACTACATCGTCGAAATCAAATAAATCCTCTAAAGTTGCCATACCTTGGGGTATGTTCTTATCTTTCGACTGCAGCACCTCTATTTCCTCTTTATCTACGTTCTCATACTCCTTGGTTGGATTTCCAAGTTGTTTAGTTAAAGTGTTTATTTCTCTATTATGGGGTGATTTTTCTTTGTCGGGGGGCTCTTCGCTTAGGCAACTATCATTGGATCTAGAGTCCGAGTTAGAGAATTCAAACTCATTCCTAGCAAGCAGAAAATCCTCGATCTGCTTGTCGCCCTCAAAAACCTGCCAATATTTTTCGTTATCAGGAACTGTAGATCTGCACTTGGTTTGAATGACGATTTGTCTGTCACTAAGAGACTTATGCTACAAACTAGCTAAGCATGCTAATCCATTAGCAATTACGTTCTGAATCCTAGGAACAAACCCCAGTTCATGTTCTATAAAGGGATTCTTTGGGGTTAAAATGGGGAATATCGAATATGGGAAATGGGTTAAAATAGGGAATTTTGGAGGCATACAAGGGGCAAATGAAGGCCTTTCTGAGCACATTTTTTTACAGTCAGTGGGGATTTTTGGATGGAAACAACAGTGAGGATATTTTCAAAGGCAATGGACACACAAAGGCTTCAAGGATGAGAGATTTTCATAGAAAATTTATCTCTTGAAGGCTCAAAACAATTTAGCCACCTATTTTCTCAACAAAAAATTCATAGGTGGCTAACAACTTGAACCTTAAACTAACCTTAACTTTGATTTTACCCTGTTAGCCACCTATAAAATTTGCCATATCAAATGGTGGCTAAATCTCTTTTATCCTTTAAGAAATAATTCATGTTCAAATTGTTAGTTCTTAAAGTCTTATGAATATCTTTACCCTTTGAGTTAATCTTCACTACTATTTCACTTTTACTCCTAAATAATCTGCTATCCACCAAGAGAAAGAATCCTTAAAACTCCATTTTCATCATTTTCACTCCTCCTTTACTCATAAAAAAACCCCATTTTTCACCCATTATTCCCTTCATAAAATCCCTCCATTTAACCTTCATTTGATTCTCAAACCATCAAAACCCTCCTTTAAACCTTATATTTCCCTTTTATTTGGTTTAAAAATGCCTCCTTTAACCTATAGGAACCCCCAGTTTGGCTTAAAAACCCTATTTTTAAGCCTAAAAACACCCTTTTTACATTATATAGGTCATAAGCGCCCAAGGGATTATTTCCTTCAAAACCCATTTCCTCATGTGACCTAAAGCCCTGCAGTCAGGCGTTAAAGGCCTTAAACCCTTTTCGAAAACTTATTTCCCTTCTATTTTTTCACCCCGACAGTTCAATTTTAAGAATGAATGTGGACCATTGATCTACACAGATCAGCGACCATCACGCCTTATATTTCCGCCCGATCCCCTACCTTGCCTTTTCCTCCATTCATACAACCCATCTCTTCTTCTAATCCTGACCATCCATCCAAAAAATCCAATGATCAGGGTTTAACCCGATAAAACCAATTGTTCAATTGAATTTCTGCCCTGCCACTTAACTTTCCCACTACGCGACAAAACTAATGTTGGTCCCACTAGAACCCCCCGCTTGCGCAACTTTCCCCGTCGCGTGCGATCTGCACCATCGGATCTAGATCCTCCGATCTGACGGCGGACGATGCATTTCACAATTTTTTTGCACCCAAAAGTTAACACCAAAATATTTTGCGAAAAGAGCGATTTTAGGAGGGACAGGTGTCAAACGTTGAATCGTATCACATTTTTTTTTGGGCAAACCACTTACCCCCCAAACGCAATGCGAAAACCACTGCCGATTTTCCACTTTACCGTCGCCCTCACCACTTTGATTTTCATCTTTTACTCCTGGCCATCGATCTCTGAGATCATGCGGTCCTGACTTAATCTCACCCTCATTTACTTTTCATCTAATTCGCTCCCGAAATACTTCATTGGTTGATCTCGAACGTTCATTATTTTAATCTAATGGCCCACGTTATATCACAATCCCAATTCATTTGCCTCCATCTATTTCTCCCAAACAATCCATCAAATGATCTCCACCATCGATCATTCTAAATCAACGGTTCATGTTCACTGTTGCACCCAAACTCCATTTGCACCTATTTCGCTTTTTCCAAGGGTTTTCTCCCTTTTTACTGCAAATTCCTCCATTTCGCACATCTCCATCCCCTCCATTAAACCTATGAAGCAGTTCTTAACCCAATTCCATAGGGTTTCATAATGAGTTTGTGTGTTTTGCAGTGTTTTTTTTTTTTGCGGTGACTGTTCTGTGTTCTTCCACTGTCACAGACAGGTGACCAGTCCAGCCCAGAATGATGATTTTGTGGTTTAAAATCAAATAAGAAAGGATCCACAGGGTAATAAATCCAGGTTTAAATCAAATGGAGCATGATCTAGGGTTTAACAAAAACCCTCCATCTGCATAAAGCCACCTGTATCAACAAAGAACAACAAAGTGTATCGGTGAAGAAATCAAGGTTAAAGAAGGATTAATGACTAATCCTGAAGATCAGAGTTTTAATCCTAAGGTTTAAAGAAACAAAGACAATATCAGAGAATGAAGACCCAAAACAAAGATCAAGGCTAGTTAAGCCTAAACACAGACCAAGAAATAGATTAGAAGTGTTTTTAAGATAAAAATAAAGGGAAATATCAGTAAAAGGCCTCCACTGCCACATCAAAAGGGATAATTGAATCCCCCAGCTACCAAAGTGCCACCTACAGCACCAATAAATCAAATGAAGGCATAGTTATTTCCCAGTCAGAAGATATTTGCCTAAAGATAGCTGAACAGTTATTACAAGCAAAGACAAATATTTTAAATTGTTAGTAAAGTTATTATAAAAGATAAAAAGGCCTTAAAGTCAATATTTTTACCCACTAAGCCTAAAAAATCAGAAACAGAGTAAATGAAACAGAGTTGTAAATCAATGCATTCCTGACTTATGTCTTGCATGGTTTTCAAGGCTAGGAGTTGCATTTAGTGTAGAATTAATTGCATTTCAACCCTAGGACTCTTCCACCTCCTAATTTTCTTATAAAATATCCTTGAGGAACACATTGTAAAGGGTTGGTTGGTCACTAGTTGTAATAATAAAACTCTCTGAAATAATATATAGTCTATTGAATTTGAAGAAGAAATTGAAGTCTTGGAAGCTTGATGATGTTGTGACATGCTTGTTCTTGAGAAGGCTCTATCATTGGATCCCTGAGCTTGGCTGTTGGTGATGTATTCTGAACTGTCTGTTGTCTTTCATGTTTTCATTATGTTTCATAAACTCTTAATACAGTAGGATGAAAATTTTAGGCTAAGAAATGACTCTTGGAAGCACCTTAGACTTATTTATCCTTCACTGTTTTATGTTTTCTTCTGCTGAGGTATTTTAGAGTCTTTAATCTTTCTCTTTAGTCCTCATGCTTGTTTATTTCTCTAATAGTTTAAATAGTTGGTTCCAGCATGATTTATGGTTTTCCCTGCTTGTTTGCTACCACTTGAAAATTGTTATTGAAGTCTCCCTTTGAAGTACCATTATTTATAATTAGCCAAGGAGGTCTGTTTTGATCATACCCTTTGTCCCTGCTTGAACAATTTTTTTAAAGGTCTTTATAGTTTTGATCATAGATGTGTTAGGTGTTCCCTCTTCTATGACTGCAATTATCAGTGAATCTTTTATGTTTTCTAAGTCCTTTGAAATAAAATCTTTGAGGAAATATGATGTGCTCCTGAAACTTAGATTTCATTTTAAAAGTTGTCTTAAAAGTCATATTTTTCTTAAAGTGTGGTTTGTAGAATTCATGGTTAGCCCTATCTATCAAATACCTCTTTATGTTCAAGTTATGTTTTTAATTTCCCTTTGTTTTTAATTCAAACTCTCTTTTCAAATCATTAATTTCCATCTCATTCAGAAAAACTAAAGAATCCTCTGGCCAAGTTAGATTTTCCCTTTGATATCCCATATCCACTTATGAGCCTGTTATCAACTTCATTTCAGCTCCATTGCCCAACGAATCTGACACTTATTCTTTCTACCTATCTTTCCCAGACCTTTCATGTTCTATTGTACCAATTCAACCAAACAAACAAACAAACACCTGCACTTAATAACTAGTCTAAAATCAATACTTAAAAGCAAACAAGACATATCTTTGCAAACAACTTGAGAGATCCCTCTCTGAGAACAGGAGGACTAGATCTTGAAACTATAAATATTGGTTCTGATGTTGCCTTGTCTTTTGGTTAGCCAATCTATCAAAACACAGGACACCAACATAATGGCGATCACGGTGGGACATATTGAATCTATGATAGCCTAGAAAATTATTATAAACTCTTTAGTCCTACAAATCTCTAAGAAAATCAGTTAGTAAGCCATAAAGTAGACAAGTTTGTTTGAGCACCTTAGCTAAGTGTTAATATTAGACATAGGACACTCTCGTAACCATAGAAATATACAAAATCAAAAAATATTTTAGATTGGCTTCATAATAAATGTGGTGGTGGAACCATAAGACATTTTACCTTCACAAAAAGCTAAAAATTTTCCATCTGGCGACTCCACTAGCCCTAGTAGGCCTATTACCCATCTAGATCTCCAGATTCCCTTAATATTGTGTTAAATAGCCTTGAGTAAGTTTAGAAGCCTAGTCCCATACTAGGTAAGACATTTTGAGAGGAAATACTTTCAAAACAGTCCTAAAAAACTTCATCCTCCCTCATTTTGAAAAAGTAGTCTGGCTTCACATAGGATCAACACTAGATCTCATCCAGACCCTAATCCTCCTATAACAGTTGACAATCTTGAGAATATTTTGTGGTAGACTTCTAAATCTTGAAAATCAGCTGCTAATAGGAGCCTTTTAAGAACAAAATATGTCCCTGAAAACCTTGTTGTCTTGCAGGATTTACACTTTGACTTACATCATACAAAGAACATCTTTAGAACTAGGTCTCAAGTTGATTTAAACCAAGTTGATCTTGAAATTTCAGATTTGCAGTAGAGCTTTAGTAGAGAAGCCCCACCTTCTACTCCTCTTGATTCCTAGCTTCTTCATCACTTTAGCCTTTTCCATAACAAATATGCTCAAAACCAGTTTGTTGGCCCAAGTGTTTCTTCCACTCCAATCCATACTACCACTGTTCAAAACACTCCATTTCAGCCCACTTTCACTCTTGTAAATCCACCCCTTGTAAATCCACCTTTCTTTCTATTCATGGCAGCATGGTATGCCCCATTAGTGTTACCACAACCTATGGCTCCCTTGCCAAATGACTATCAGTCTAAAATTCCCTATTTCACTGGAAAATAATCTACCATAGCTAAACAACATGTAGATAGGATGGAAGATGCTTTTGATTATATGGAAATGGAAGATGAGGCCATAAATATGAGAATATTTGCTCAAAGTTTGGGAGGAGAAGTAAAGAAGTGGTTTAAAGGCTTAAATCTTAATAGCATCAATGAACTTCCCTCTTTACATCAAGCATTTATAAACAAATGGGAAATCAAAATCAACCCTCTCCAACTATTAGCAGAGTATAGCAGTCTTAAAAGAAATTAGGGAGAGATTGTTCATGATTAATCCACCAGGTTTAACAGTATCTACAATGCTCTTCCACCGCACATGAAACCTCCCCAAGGCATGGCCTTAGTAAAATATCCTGAGGGTTTCGATGTTGATATGGCCTATCAAATAAGGGAGAGAGATTATTTAACTATAGAAGACATGCAGAAGGGAGCTGTAAGTGTAGAACAAAACTTAATTGAGAAAAGAGCTAGGTTAAGATCAAAGAAGACGGTAACTTATAAAGATGATACTGCACCCTCAAGCTCATCCTCTGATACCAAAATTGACAACCTAGTGAAGGTAATGGAGAGGATGCTTGAAAATATCAACTTGAATGATAGAGTGCCACCAAGAGAAAATCAAAACAATCCCCAAAATAGAAATAGAAATCAGAATTTCAGAAGAGAAAATAATCAAGATAGGCAAAGAGAGAATAACCAACAAATTAGACCTCCCTTCCAACAAAAATATGTAGATCAAGATGAATAAAGGGAGATTGAAAGGTTGCGAGAAGATCATATAAACTTGATTGGATCAGACAGTGGGGATGATGTTTACCTCCTTAAAGAAGAACAAGGTTTCTTCTCCTCATAACAGAATGAAGATACATATGAGGATTCTGATGATTATAGATTGGGGTTTGAGAATGCAATCACGGAGGTGCACAAACAATATTATCTTAGGATAAAAGGGAACATATACAACTCAAAAGATAAAAACACTAGCACTGTTGTTAGGAAAAACACAGAAAATCAGCCTAAGAAAACAGTAGAGAAAACCAACATTTTGGCTAAGAAACCATATTTAAATAAAGAGAAGAGAAGCCAGTCAAATGTTGAAAAAAGCAGACATCCAAATGTTGAGAAAAACAGCCAGCCAAATGTTGAACAAAGAAGCCCTAGTACTTCAGCTAAGAGCCCTAACAAAGTTGTCCCAAATAGAAATCCAAACAAAGTTCAGCAAATCAGAATTGCTGAAAGGAATTCAATTGAAAAAATAAATGTAAATATGACAAAATCAATAGTTCCTTTCATCTTTGAGGGAGATATTGCTAAGATAAAGATCACCATACCTCTAGCTGAACTAGTGGCCCAAGAAGTGTACAAAAAATATGTTTTGAAAGCCTTGAACTCAGGAAGTGACACTGATACTTTAAACTTGACAGATGACAAACCTGAGTTGTTGTTTGGTCCAGAAGTTGAAGGAAAATACCAAGAAGTAGTTGTTCCTCCCTTCTATGTCAATTTGAATGTACATGATAGGATATTACACAATTCCATGTTAGACTCTGGAGCTTCACATAATCTTATGCCCAAAGTAGTAATGGAAAGCTTAGGCTTAGAAATTACTAAACCATACCAGGATCTGTATTCCTTTGATTCAAGCAGAATCAATGCTTGGGTTTAATCAAAGATTTATGCATAAACTTATCTCAGATCCCTGCTAAGAGTCTAGTTATGGACATAGTAGTAGCTGAAATTCCCCCAAAGTATGGCACGCTCTTATCAATATCATGGGGAGCCAAACTTCAGGGGAGCCTTCAAATGGACATGTCTTATGCCACCATCCCAATTTTTAACCAAAACAGAAGATTATACAAGGAATCCCACATGAAATACATGGTGAGAAACATAGATAAACCAAACAACTCTCCAATCTATTCCATTCAGTCAAGCTTAGATTCCTTTATCTGATACAATGAAGATGAAATCACTCAACAAGAAAAGGAAAACAAAGAGGGAATCAGTTTACCAGAAAAATTAGAACTTCCTTCAAATAAGATACAAAACATTGGCAATCAACAAAAACAAGAAAATGAAAATGAGGCAGATATACTTTGGACAATAAAATTTGATGGGTCTTGTAATAAAACAAGTGCAGGGGTAGGTGTATGGATTCAAAATACAAATAAGAGTTATTCATATAAACTAGATTTTCCATGCACCAAAAATGTTGCTGAATATGAAGCCCTTCTCCTTGGCTTACAGTTGCTTAAACAATTAGAAGCCCAGAAAATATCAATCCTAGGAGATTCTGAACTTATCATAAGACAAGTCAAAGGAGAATATTCAGCTAAGAACCCAAGACATAGAGAATATCAAAATGTTGCCCTTGATTTATTAAAGACCTTTTAAAAATATGAACTCATTTTCATTCCAAAAGTACAAAATCATCTAGAAAATGAACTTGCCTTCAATGACAGCAATTTCGAAGTACCTCAGATAAATGAACATCTTAACATAAAGGTAAAACACAGGCCTATAGTTCCTGACAATGAGGATCACTGGAAAGTGTTTGACACTGACAAACACATAGATGATTTCCTAAAATCAGAAAATGATTTTTCCATACCAGCGTTAGAAACCAGCCATGAAGAAAACTGTTTGAATAATGAACAAATTCCAGAAATAAAAATAACATATTCTTCTGATATAAATCACTATGAAAATATTTTTGAAGTAGAATTAATTGACAACGCAGACCAGAAATACTTGGAAGTTTTACAATGCAAGAATGATATAATTGCAAGAGGTCTCACACCTTTAGAACACCTTTTTGACTTTAATGTTGTAGCCAAAGAACCAAGAATGGAGCTTGTGGAAACATATGTAGAAGAACATAACATAGGCAGCCTAGCAGAACCAAAAATGATCAAACTGTCCAGCACTCTCCTAGCTCATATAAAATTGCAATACATAGAGTTGTTCAAAGAGTTTAGAGATGTGTTTACTTGGGGATACAAAGACCTGAAATCTTATGACACTAGCATCATTCAACATAAAATTCCTCTTAAGTAAAATAAAAAACCTTTCAAACAAAAAATAAGGAGAATAAACCCTGTTTTATTACCTTTAGTCAAGAAATAAATTGAAAAAATGTATGATGTTGGGATTATAGTACCCATTAGATATTCAGAGTGGGTGTCAAACTTAGTTTCTGTTAGGAAGAAGACAGGGGAAATCAGGCTCTGCATTGACTTTAGAAATCTAAATGGAGCCTCCCTGAAAGACAACTACCCCTTGCCCAAGATGGACCATATACTTCAAAGGGTAATTGGGTCAAAAAGAATATCACTGTTGGATGGTTTCTCAGGTTACAATTAGGTGTTAGTGCTCCCAAGTGATCAACACAAAACTGCTTTTACTACACCTTGGGGCACCTTTATGTATGTCAAAATGCCATTTGGTTTGATGAATGCAGGGGCCACCTTCCAAAGGGCCATGGACATAGCCTTCTCAAAAGACATTGGCTATTTTATAATCATTTATCTTGATGACATAATTGTTTTCTCAAAGACTGATGAAGAACATTTGATTCATTTAAGAAAATTTTTCGATAAATGTAAGAGATTTGGCTTATCTTTGAACCCCAAGAAGACACTCTTTGGTATCTAAGAAGGTAAACTTCTTGGTCACATAATTACAGAAGAGAGAATCAAAGTAGACCCTAAAAGGATTGATGGCATATTGAAAATCAAACATCCTAGAAGCCTCAAAGAATTACAATATTTCATTGGAAAGATTAATTGTTTGAGGAGGTTTATCCCCAAACTTGCTGAGCTATTAAGAAACATAACAAACATGCTTAAGAAATAAGTAGGTGTGAAATGGACTACACAAGCTAAACAATCATTTGAACTGGTTAAACAAGCCCTTACTCAAATAGAAGTCTTGATTAGTCCAGATTTCACCAAAGATTTTTATATTTTTTCTTTTGCATTAGAAAATACAATAGCTACAATATTACTTCAAAATAATGATTTGGCGCAATAACAACCAATATCCCTTTTTAGTAGGGAATTAAGAGAGATGCTCCTCTCAAATATAACATCATGGAGAAGCAAGCCTTAACATTATTGAAAGAATTAAAAGACTTTAGAGTCTATATTTTACACTCTCACATAATTGCTTTCGTTCCACATACTATTGTCAAGGATATTCTAAGTCAAGACCCTGATGGTAAAAGGGGAAAATGGATTGCTACTATTCTTGAATATGACTTAGAAATCAGGCCCACAAAACTTATTAAAGGGTAGGGATTAGCAAAACTTATGACTGAGTCACACTTCCAAGCAATAGATATGAACATGGTGGATGCATTGGAAGAAATAGAAGAACACTGCTCTATTCATTAAAGAAACATTTCTGAATTCTCCTTGGTATGCTGACATCATTTATGTGCTCCTATATCTCAATTCCCCTCCTTCTTTGTCTAAAAATAAAGCTAGATTTTTTAAACATAAAGCTTTGAATTATTGCATATTAGATGGGGTATTGTATTAGAAAAATGTTGTTGGAATTTTTCTTAAATTTTTACTTGAGGATGATGCAGGAAAAATCATGCATGAGCTGGATGAAGGAGAATGTGGAGGACACCTCTACTGGAAGACCACAGCAAATAAAATCCTCAGATCTGGTCAATATTGGCCCACCCTTTTCCCAGACACTCAAAATTTAGTCATGTATTTCCATAAGTGTCAATTTTTTTATGGCAAAAGAAAACTCCTCCCCTTACCTTTACATCCTATCAGTGTTGAGGCACCCTTTCAACAATGGGGCTTGGACTTCATTGGAGAAATTCACTCAACTTCACCAACCCAGCATAAGTGGATCCTCACTACCACTGATTATTTTACCAAGTGGATAGAAGCCATTCCATCTAGGAATGCTACTGACTCTATCATTATCAAGTTCCTTGAAACAAACATCCTATCCAGATTTGGTTGTCCTAGAAAAATCATAATAGACAATGGTGCTGCCTTCAAGTCTAAAAGAATGGTTGATTTCTGTTACAAATATCACATCACCTTGGGCCATTCCACTGCATATCATCCCTAAGGAAATGGATTAGCTGAATCCTCCAAAAAAAGCCTTATCAATATCATCAAAAATCTAGTGGAACATAATCAGAAATCATGGCACAGTAAGCTGGTTCATGCCTTATGGGTTGATAGACTAACTACAAAGAAGTCAATAAATATGTCCCCCTATTAGCTAGTCTATGGAATGGATGCAGTATTCCCAACATCATTAGGAGTTCCAGTCATGCAACTGCTCCAAGAAGTGAAAACTGAAGATAATTACATGCAAAGAAGAATCAACCAAACAATTCATTTACAGCAGTCCAGAGAAGAAGTCTATGAAAGAACACAGCTAGTCTAAGAAAATATCAAGAAAATGTTTGATAAAAGGACTAAGGCAAACAATTTTTAAGTTGGAAATGTGGTTCTCAAATGGGATTCAACAAGAGAAGAGTGTTGAGATTGCAACAAGATGATGAGCTTAATGGAAAGAAGTCGCCTTCACTAAGTGGGCCCACAGGCTATTTTGGGCGCAAGTCTATTTTTAGACATGTCGATCATGTTCTATGAGTTGCAGGATGCTATTTGTGGATGGTTGGTCAAGTTGGAAAAATATATGGACTTCTATTTTTAGACATATTGGGTGGAATCTATTTTTAGATTTCTAGTCTAAAAATAGATATGTCGAATATTATTAGCTCTTAATAATATTTGGACTATAAACATTATCTTATTCTCTTGGAGAACTTCAGTTAAGTGCACAGATGTGGCACAGGAGATGACAGAAGGAATTATGCTATTCCTAAGGGTTAAGTGGAGCTATTGCATGGATATTTCAGTTAGAACTCATGTGACAGAGTTTGGTGGAGTTATTGAGCTAGTTGATGGAGTTGTGTTTAGTTTAATTGAGTTAAACATAGTTGAGCTAGTTGTATCTAGTCTAAATGATTGATACACTAGTGAGAGTGGTGTGAATTAATTATTAATTAATTCACTAATTATTAACCCATTAATCAACTAAATAATACATCAGTTAACTACAGTGCATGGACAGTTTCAGTGGAGACCAGTGAAGAGGTAGGTGAAAGAGCAGTGTGACTATCAGTTGTGACTATACTGTTGCATGATTTGCAACTACTAGTGATTGGAGATGCTAATGAGGATTGCACAGTCAAGGCTAGACCAATTCGAGTTCATTTAGAGCCATTCTTCAGCAGTGATTGCGCAGTAGAGGCAGGCTATCAGGTGGCAGATATTGGAGCATGTGATTTGCTAGATCGGGCTTGATTAGTGTGTAGCAATTGGAGATTGTACTGAGAGCTTTGTGGGAAGCTTTGTATAATTATTTTTACATGATATCTATGAAATATAATATACATATAGTTGGGGGTTTTCAGATTTAAGCTTTCCCATAAAATAATGTGTTCATATGTGTGATTGTTTATGGTTTTAATGTGCGCATGCGATTGTTTTTTTATTTCTGCAATTAATGATCAATGGTAGAAGAGATTTTGTATTGTGCATGAAGTTAAAATAGTGTGTGATCAGGAGAATATCGGTGAATAATATATTATTTATTCAAATTTCAACATGGTATCAGCGCGATATTGATCATTGGAGAAATTGCAAAACATTGAAGCGGTTGAGTTTTGTGCTGGTGGAATTCGCATTTGCAGCAGTGTTTTCTTGGTGTCGAAGTTGAGATGTCTTTCAATGGATTGCAATTGCAGTATGCCCTTGAGGGCAGCTAAAATTATATTTCATGGAAGGACAGGATGGAGGCGGTGCTGGATGACAATGGGTTAAAGGAGTTCATAGATGCAGAAATTCCAAAACCTGCTTCTAGCGATGCTACCGCACTTGACGCATGGAAAAAGAAGACAAAAAAGTGTCAAAGAATTCTGTTGGAAGGTGTAAAGGATCATATAGTGTCCAAAATTCATGGTAAGGCTTCTCCATTCTTGATGTGGAAAGCGTTGACAGACTTATTCCAAAGCAAGAGCGACCAGAGGAAGTTGGCGCTCAAGGATAAACTCAGGAACATAAAAATGGAGAAAGGCAATAGTATGCCCAAGTACCTCACGAAGTTCATCCAATGCAGGGATGAGTTGGGAAGTGTGGGGGTGACTGTAAATGACAAGGAATTGGTGAGCTTGGCTCTCCTTGGGCTTCCGAAGAGTTGGCATTCCTATCAGGACTCTATCAATGGTCGGGAGAAATTGCGAGGATGGGAGTGACTTTGGTCGGATCTTGTGCAAGAGGAGATAAGGTGAAGTACCAGGGACGAATCTTCATCAAAGAAATCAGATGAAGAAAATTGTGCTTTGGCTTCCAAAGCAATGAAGGGGAAGAGCAAGAAGAATGCTTCTCAATCCGGTGCGAAAGGTAAGAAGTAGGACATGTCCAAGGTGAATTGCTTTCACTGTCACCAACACGGACATTACGCCACTAATTGTCCATAGAAGAAGAAAAATAAGTAGGCTGCTAGATCTGCAGCTGGAGAGGCCTTAGCCTTGCATTTTGAGCTGGATTTTTCACTGATCGCATGCTTGGTCTCAAGTATGATGGGTTCAGTGTGGTTTCTTGACAGTGGTGCATCTTTTCATATGACTGGACACAGAGATTTGTTTACTGATATCGATGAGAAAGATCTTGGAGTGCACATCGAGATGGGCGATGATGGTAGATATAGTGCGACCAGTATCAGTACCATTTCCTTTGAGAGGGAGTCTAGTAAACCCTTCGTATTGAAGGAAGTGATGCATGTTCCAGGATTGAAGAATAATCTTATCTCAGTGGCCATGTTAGAAGACAAGGGATATGATGTTGTCTTTAGTGAGGGAAAGGATTTCCTGCGCAGTAAGGAAACTGGTGAAACCCAAAGGATAGGGGTTTGAGTTAAGAAAATTTATCAATTGTAGGTAGATGGCTGCACAACAATGGCAGGAAAGGCAAAAGGAGTGGTGAGCCGAGATGATGGAAAGCTGTGGCACCAGAGATTGGGCCACCTTCACCATGGAGCTTTGAAGATACCACAACAGATTTCTACTGGGCTTCCTAAGGGTACTCTTGCATAGTCATATCAGTGCAAGGGATGTACCTTGGGAAAATTTGTGAAAGCCACCTTTCATGAGAAGGATAGTCATGCCATGACGATCCTTGAGAGAATTCACACAGACGTGTGTGGACCTTTCTCAGTAGCTTCGACAGCAAAGCACAGGTACTATGTGATATTTGTTGATGATTTTTCTTGGAAGTGTTGGATCTTCTTCATGCAGAAGAAGAGGGAGACATACTCAAAGTTCTGTGAGTTCAAGGCACTGGTTGAGAAAGAATCGGGGAAGAAATTCAAGGCTTTTAGGAGTGAAAATGGTGGTGAATTCATTTCTAGTGAATTCAAGGACTTTTGCAGCGCAGAAGGAATTCGAAGAGAGCTCATAGCACCTCATAACCCACAGCAGAAATGGGTTGCTGAGCAAAAGAAAAGAATGATCGTGGGTGCTGCACGGGTGATGTTGCATGATCAGGGCCTTCCCATACACTTGTGGGATGAGGCATGCAATACTACAGTATATGTGTAGAACCGTTGTCCTCACAGGATACTTGGCATGAGTACACCCGAGGAAGCGTTTTCTGGTAAGAAGCCTGATATTTCCCATTTGAGGATTTTTGGTTCACCTGTTTACATTCATGTGACTAAGGATGCCAGGAAGAAGTTGGAGCTGACCACAGAGGTTGGGATATTTGTGGGGTACACTGATATACCCCACAACTATTGTGTGTATTTTCTAGACAGTCAAAATACTGTTGTGCGACGGGATACAAAATTTCATGAGGAGAAAGCCATGAAGTGTTTGCTTAAGAGGGAGCCACACTCGCATGCATATGAGGAGCTATTAGTTCCTAAGAATGAGTCTCTAGATGTGGATCAACCACAAGAGGAGGTTCATGGAGTGGAAGAAACCACTCATGCAGCGCCAACCATTAGAGGGCAGAAGCGCACTACAAAAGTTGAGCGACTGGCTCAAGATGCAGAGAAGGTTGTAGGAGCACCTACATCACAGCACAGACAGAGACAGTCACCTGATCATTATACTGGATACATGGCTCTTATGAGCAAGTGTATCATGACAGAGCCATCCTCTTTCGAGGAAGCTGTGGAGGATACCACATGGGTAGATGCCATGGTGGAAGAGTATGATTCGATTGTCAGAAACAGTGCATGGGAGATTGTCCCAAGGCTGGAAGGGAAATCATTGGTAGGTTCGAGATGGATCTAAAAATTGAAGCAAGCAGCTAACGAGAGTGTGGAGAAGTACAAGGCAAGATTTGTTTCCCGAGGCTTCTCACAAATTGAGGGGATAGATTATGAGGAAACCTTTGCACCTATCGCAAGGTATTCTTCCATACAGAGGATTTTTTCTCTCTTAGCGCAGATGGGGTGGCACATTCATCAGATGGATGTGAAGACTGTGTTCCTCCATGGAGTGATTGAGGAGGAGGTGTATATATAACAGCCCAAAGGTTTTGAGATCTTCAGCAACGAGTTGCATGTGTTCAGGCTCAAGAGAGCATTGTATGGGTTGAAACAAGCACCTTGTGCTTGGTAAACACGGATAGACAGTTATTTCACCAGACTTGGATTCTCCAAGAGTGAGGTAGATACGAACCTATACTAGATTGTGGTGGATGGTAAGTTGCTGATCATTGTAATTTATGTAGATGATTTGATTTTGACGGGTGATGAACTGTTGATACACTCATGCAAGGATAATCTTGCAAAAGAGTTTGAGATGAAGGACTTGGGCCTCCTTCATTATTTCCTAGTATTGGGAATTTGGCAACGCAGTGATGGAATGTTTGTGTCTCAAGGCAAGTATGCCCGGGAGATACTGGAGAAGTTCAACATGCATGGTTGCAAGCCTATCGACACTCCTCTTCCTGGTGGATGGAGCAAAGAGGATGCTACATCGGCAGAGGTAGTGGATGCCACTATTTATCGAAAATTGGTGGGGTCGCTTATGTATCTGGTCAATACACGACCCGACATATGCTATGTTTTTAACCAGCTTTCATAAGCTATGGTTAAGCCTACCAAGCTATACTAGAAGGTAGGCAAGAATTTATTGAGATATCTCAGAGGCACATTGGGATATGGATTATGGTACAGACAGTCGGATGAGGTGAAGTTGTGTGGCTTCACAGATGCAGATTGGGCAGGGAGCCCAATGCATAGAAAGAGCACATCTGGAGGGATTTTCAGTATCGAGTCGACAACAGTTTCTTGGTAGAGTAGGAAGCAGATATCTGTGGCACTCAGTTGAGCGGAGGTCGAGTATATGGCAGTGAGTTTGGCTGCATGCGAGGCTATATGGATGAGGAAGATCCTGATAGGGTTGTTCGGTTCACACTTAGATCCTACTGTGATATATTGTGATAATCAAAGTTGCATCAAACTCTCGGTTAATCCATTATTTCATGATATATCTAAACACATTGACATCCGGTATCATCATATCAGAGATTGTGTGCAGCGGAAGATCATTTTACTTTCATACATTCCTACGGAGGATCAAGGTGTTGATATCTTGACGAAGGCATTCACCAAGAGAAAATTTGAATACCACAGGGGCATGATAGGGGTGGAAGATAATCCTTATCTTGTTGAGATGGAGTGTTGAGATTGCAACAATATGATGAGCTTAGTGGAAAGAATTCGCCTTCACTAAGTGGGCCCGTAGGCTATTTTTGGCGCAAGTCTATTTTTAGACTATGTTTGTTTTTAGACATGTCGATCATGTTCTATGAGTTGTAGGATGCTATTTGTGGATGGTTGGTCAAGTTGGAAAAATATATGGACTTATATTTTTAGACATATTGGGAGGAATCTATTTTTAGATTGCCAGTCTAAAAATAGATATGTCAAATATTATTAGCTCTTAATAATATTTGGAATATAAACATTATCTTATTCTCTTAGAGCACTTCAGTTAAGTGCACAGATGTGGCACAGGAGCTGACAGAAGGAATTACGCTATTACTAAGGGTTAAGTGGACCTATTACATGGATACTTCAGTTAGAACTCATGTGACAGAGTTTGGTGGAGTTATTGAGCTAGTTGATGGAGTTGTGTTCAGTTTAACTGAGTTAAACATAGTTGAGCTAGTTGTATCTAGTCTAACTGATTGATACACTAGTGAGAGTGGTGTGAATTAATTATTAATTAATTCACTAATTATTAAATCATTAATCAACTAAAGAATACACCAGTTAACTACAGTGCATGGACAGTTTCAGTGGAGACTAGTGAAGAGGTAGGTGAAAGAGCAGTGTGACTATCAGTTGTGACTATACTGTTGCATGATTTGCAACAACCAATGATTGGAGATTCCAATGAGGATTTCACAATCAATTCTGGACCAATTTGAGTTCATTCAGAGCCATTCTTCAGCAGTGACTACGCAGTAGAGGCAGGCTATCAGGTGGCAGAGATTGGAGCATGTGATTTGCTATATCAGGCTTGATTAGTGTGTAGCAATTGGAGATTGTACTGAGAGCTTTGTGAAAAGTTTTGTATAATTATTGTTACATGATCTCTATGACATATAATATACAGATAGTTTGGGGTTTTTAGCTTTAAGCTTTCCCATAAAATATTGTGTTCATATGTGTGATTGTTTATGGTTTTAATGTGCGCATCCGATTGTTTTTTTTATTTCCGCAATTAATGATCAATGGTGGAAGAGATTTTTTATTGTGCATGAAGTTAAAATAGTGTGTGATCAGGAGAATATTGGTGAATAATATATCAGTTATTCAAATTTTTACAAAGAGAAGGGAAAACATGGCAAGTTTGAGAACCTGTGGAAAGGACCCTATATTATTCATGCTGAGAGGAGTCACAATGCATTTTTCCTGAAAGAATTGAATGGAGAAGATCTATATGGAGGTCCTGTCAATGGTAGGATGCCCAAGAATTACTTCTGTCAAGAATCATGAGCTTCAAAGCATTTTTTTTTCCATTGTAAATATCATTGTTTGAACATTGCATTCAAAGTTAGAAAAACAAAAATACAAAAACAATAGAAAGAGAAAAGAGGGCAGATTGTAAAACAAGAAAGGTATATCCCCATACCAAAAAGAAAGACAAAATCTAAAAGTGTGCAAGCTCAAAAGCCACTCCTAAAAACGCACTTCTAGTTAGTCATACAACCTAATCATGACTAATTAGTTTTCAATTTACTGCTGATAGGTTAATGAATCAGATTTTCCAAACAGCTCAATCTTGGCTTATCAGTAAGGTAGATTAGGATAGAAAATAAAGGTTCCAACAAATTCAAAATCTAAACCTATGAATCTCAAAAGAAGAATGGCTCTAATTAGATTAAATCTTGAGCCAAAGATAGAAAACAAACTGGTTCCAATATTCTAAAAACTTGAACTAGAAAAGAAAGAGAAAAGACAACTCAAACAAATTCAAGATCAGAGCTGAAGAGATAATGAAGGATGTTTTAATTTTTATATCTTAAGCCTTTACCATTTTTTTTTAATTTTCTGCAAATAAAAATCTATGTACATCTTGTTTTTATGCCATAGATCTGTAGCAAGTCAGGCTGCTTAATCCTAACTTGGCTGCTTTTAATTTTCTATTTTTAGAATGTAGAGAATAAAGGTCTGTCAAACAGTCTAATCCTGACAGATAGTAGTTAGGTAGAGAGACTTATGAGTTCAACTGTTTAATATGAACTCATGGAGGAATAAGATTAGACTTAGATTAGTTTCTTGTTTTCAAAAGAATAAAATGTTTATGAAGAGAGTTTGCTAGTCCAAATGCACTCTGAAAGAAGAAAATTTGTTAGGATCATTAGGAGTGGGTAGGTAGAGATTTTGTTTTGATACAATTCCATTGTTTCAGATTGCTACAGATATCATCGAATCAAAAGAAGATCAGAAAAAGAAAAGAAAAGTTGTTGCCCAATGGATAAGGCACTGGTTTACTGAAAAGCTAGAGATCAATAGCTGAGGTTCTTGACACCTTCAAGAAGATGCCATCCCCATGTGGAGCCACTATTAGCCACCTATAAAATTTTCCATATCAAATGGTGGCTAAATCTCTTTTAGCCTTTAAGAAACAATTCATCTTCAAATTTTTAGTTCTTAAAGTCTTATGAAGATCTTTACCCTTTGAGTTAATCTTCACTACTGTTTCACTTTTACTCCTAAAGAACCTGTTGTCCACCAAGAGAAAGAATGCTTAAAACTCCATTTTTCATCATTTTCATTCCTCCTTTACTCATAAACAAACCCCATTTTTCACCAATTATTCCCTTCATAAAATCCCTCCATTTAACCTTTATTTGATTCTCAAATCATCAAAAACCCCCCTTTAAACCTTATATTTCCCTTTTATTTGGTTTAAAAATGCTTCCTTTAACCTATCGGAACCCCCAGTTTGGCTTAAAAACCCTATTTTTAAGCCTAAAAAGACCCTTTTTACATTATATAGGTCATAAGCCCCCGAGGGCTTATTTCCTTCAAAACCCATTTCCTCATGTGACCTAAAGCCCCGCAGTCAGGCACTAAAGGCTTTAAACCCTTTTTGAAAACTTATTTCCCTTCTATTTTTTCACCCCAACAGTTCAATTTTAAGAATGAAACTGGACCGTTGATCTACACAGATCAATGGCCATTGCGCCTTATCTTTTCGCCCAATACCCTTCCTTACCTTTTCCTCCGTTCATACAACCCATCTCTTCTTCTAATCCTGACCGTCCATCCGAAAAATCCAATGATCGGGGTTTAACCCAATAAAACAAATTGTTCAATTGAATTTCTGCCCCGCCACATAACTTTACCACTACACAACAAAACTAATGTTGGTCCCACCAGAACGCCCCACTTGCACAACTTTCCCCGTTGTGTGCGATCCACATCGTCGGATCTGGAGCCTCCGATCCCACGGCGGATGATGCGTTTCGCAAATTTTTTTCCCCCGAGAGTTAACACCAAATTTTTTTGAGAAAAGAGCGGTTTTAGGAGGGACAAGTGTCAAACGTTGTATCGTATCGCATTTTTTTTGGGGCAAACCGCTTACCCCCCAAACGCAACGTGAAAACTGCTGCTAGTTTTCCACTTTACTGCCGCCCTCACCACTTTTCTTTTCATATTTCAATCCTGGCCGTCGATCTCTGAGATCAAACAATCCTGACTTAATCTTGCCATCATTTACTTTTCATCTAATTCACTCTCGAAAGACTTCATCGGTTGATCTCGATCATTCATTATTTTAATCTAATGGCCCATGTTATATCACAACCCCAATTCATTACCTCCATCTATTTCTCCCAAACACTCCATCAAACGATCTCCACCGTCAATAGTTCTAAATCAACATTTCATGTTCACTGTTGTGCTATTACACAGTAATTTTTCACCGTCCCTACCATTCCCCGTCCCGCACAATGGAGGACCCATTTTGTGACCTGTGAACATTTTCATGCCTTGAAAACATCATCAATGCATTCCTTTAAGCATGAGCTTTATTTTCCCTTGAGACATCTCCTTGCAAAAATCATGAAAAACATCCCTTTTGGCATTGGCGCGGGCAGTCGGTTCAGTACTCGCGCCAATTGGGAAAATCCTGCAAAGAGGTCTCGCCAACTGGCGCTCTGTCACAGAGTAGTAGTCGCGCCACCCAATTTAGGGACTATTTTTTAAATAAATATGGCGGAAGTTGAGTTCCAACAAACTCAGAAACCATTGCCTATCTTGAGTTGGGAGGTTTGGCTGCGGGAGTTCTATGGAAGGGAAGTGGTTTTGCCACCTCCCATGGAACCTTTCTTGTTGATAGGGCCAATCCCATAATAATAGGGATCCCAACTCCCTCCTTCCCCATCTATAAAAGCCTGCTCAATCCCATGGCAAGCTAGTCTTGAAGTGCCTAAGCTTTGTATCTCCATATTCCCAAGAGCCTTTGTGCTGTAAAGAATCCTCTCTTTTCCTTAAGGCCGACTCAAGTAAGGAGACCATTGTCGAGAGACTCCGGAGAGGTTTTCCCTTTCCTTGACGAGCTTTGCGAGACGTGGACGACCGGAGACCCGTCCGAAGGAGACCGCGACGTCAGAACTTGGTTGTAATCTTTCTTCGTTCATTATTTAATAGATGATTATGATTATGGTTCCACTCTGTTTTCCATCATGTTAATGTGAGTAACGTCCTTTCTGACTGATGTTTAGTTACATATGCTGGTTTCTATGCTTGTATCTGTTCGTTTCTTCCATGTGCAGGTGTTCATCCGCGGAGATCGTGGAGGGATTGTGATCTGCCGAGGCTGAGGAACGGGGACGCTTCTTCTTCGGATCGTAGCGTTGGAATCCAGGTAGGCTTCTATCCCAAGTCCTTCATTCGTAACTAGGAACTTGTGTCATAACATTGTTTGATTGTTGCTAGACCCCTGCTGGGCTAGTAGGGATCGCCTCTGTCCGCAGAGGGGATTTACCTCCTCAACAATTTGGTGACTCCGCTGGGGATCGTCCGGATTTCATTGTCTCGTTTGTGTTGTCTCGCTTTGATTGTTTTATGTTTTCCCTTGCTTGATGAACCTTCTGGGTTGGGTTCTTTCACTGTTTTTGCTTCTTGGTTTGCTTAGCTTGCATTGGTCTGCTTCTGGAGTAGCTTGTTTTTAATTTTGGTTGAGAAACTCGACTGGTGCGGTTTTTAACCCGACAGTCGCGCCAATTGGCACATGTTGCCTTTGTCCAGCCCACGCCAATTGCTTTCTGGCGCCAGTTTCACCCTTACAGTCGCGCCACCCCTGTAAGGTTTTTGAGTTTCCCCATTTTTGAGCTCTCTGGATTTGATCAGTGTTTTTCTTCTTGATTTTCCGACTGCCTGAGTGTGTTGGAGTCCTGTTTGACTGGGAATTCACCTCTGTCCTGTGGTTGTTTTCTTTTATCTACCGATTTCACGTTTTAAGCCCTAGGGCATCTAGTGGCTTAGTGTATCGAGCCCTCCTTGGGAGTTTTGGTGTTTTGATTGTCCTGTCAACTATCTGATTGATTCTCCGCATCCTCTAAGTAGTTGTTCATTGTTTTGTTGCGATTTTTGGGTGATTGTTTATTCCTTCATTCGAAATTCGTTTGGTCTTGCCTTGGACCTAGATCACACGGTCCATTGGAAGCTTTTGAGTCTTTTCTTCGTTTTGAGAGACTTTGGTCGATTTGGGGATTTGATTGCTTGTGTTGTTGAGTGAAATTTGTTTGTTTCGCTCTCTTGAAAATCGTTTCTCAAGTTGTTCCATTTGTTTTCAAGATTTTTTAGTGCATATTAGCTATTAAACATTGAAAATAAATAAAAAATAAAAAAAAAATCTCTTTTGCTTTTGTTAATTAGTGCAAATTGTGATCTTTTCCATATCGCTAGTGATTAGTGTTTTGAATGAAAAGCTTTCAATTGCATTAGTTGCATTAGAGATCTCATTGTTTGTCTTCCGTTCATTTCGTTTGTGTAAAAGCTCTCAACTCTTCTCTAACTAGTTTTCATCAAACGAAATGTTGCACTGTGGCATATAGCTTTGCATTTAGGAGTCTTTCGAGACACTACATACGATAGGGCCTGAAAATTGAAACTTAATTGAAGATCAACTATAAAATTTATTCAATTAACCTAAGGCAGCATTGGAACTTAACGAAACATTTTTAGAAGGTCTAGGCTAGAGACGTGTTCCGGCGTCGTTAAACCTAGCAGCTGTCGTTCGCCTATTGGCTTTAGACAGCACTAGTACGGACTTGCGCTCCCCGTACCGTCGCGTATATAAAGGGAGACCCCTATAGGTTTTCAATCCTTTATCCACAGGAAGCCGAGTCTGCCGCCCTGTACCTGTGATACACCGAACACAGCATTCGGGGAGACTACCCGCACGTACGGAAAGTCCTTGGTCGATTTCTGTTTCATTATTGAAACCAAGGTGTATATTGCAGTTCACGGATATTTGGTACACCCTTTGTGCCTAGTTTTTTCCTGAGCAGTCATTTGGTCTTTTCTGACTCCCTAAACTTGAAAAGACCGTCAAGCGCTTGTCCTTTCACACTTGTGTCAACTCTGAAAGAGATAGAGTCATCTTTTTATCGTTTCTCGACTCTTAAAATATGAAACGGTAGAATTTCTTACTTTCCAATGTGGTAAAATTAATCGCCCACGATTACACACCCGTTTAGACTTTGCTTGTTGACCGTTTGATCGTGTGTCTTAACTCGTTTTCAGCCCGTGTGTGTGTTTGCTCTTTTTCTCTGGTCTTTTGCCACAGTGGCAGAACCATCGGTTTCGTCTACTGGTATTCCTTACATGGACGATTCTTCAGAAGCTTCTCAATTTTCTATTGAACCACAGTAGCCTGTTGTTTCCAAGTTTCCTGACCGGGGACCGGTTCTCGCCGAGCAACCCTTTGGAGGACCAGTTGAGTTCAATTGGCCCTTTTCGGACCCTGTGTCTGAATTGAGATTAGGAGCAGATTTCCTTTCTCTTACATTGGGTTCACCGTTTGCTGCCGTTGTTTTTCCTCCTAGTCCTCGCCGTCTTTTGCGTGATTTAATGGCAGGATCAACCATGAATGATTCTGGTGAGGAAATTCCTGGTGAAGACTATCAGCGCATCCCACGTAGATTGTTTGAGGGAGACGACTCTGAGCTGGCTACCATGTCGTCAGCCAGTCCTTCTTTACCACAGGGATACAGATCTCTGGGTCAGATCATTTCAGCTGCAGCCTCTATGGGAATATCATCTCCTGCTTCGAGGCCAACTGTCACTACACCCGTGGTGTCCCCTTCGACACCCGTCACTTCTGTTCCTGTTCGGCCCACTGTTTGTGTGGCTGCCTCTTCTTCTGTTGTCTCAGCATCTGCTACCAGGGCTGGGACAACTCCTGAAGATGTTTACCTAGCTACTGCTATGCCAGAGAATATCTCTCCGGAGGAGTATCGATTGTCTTTGCAACAGCCGAACGCCGAAGCTAGACAGTTTCCCCAAGATCCTTACCGATCTTTCTTTTCGCACTATGCACAGGATGGTACTCCTGTGTATGCTTTCCCAGGTCAGTATGACGAGCACGGGGAGGTTTTGCACCTTCCCGCTCCTGAGGCTTATTTATATGCTCAAGGTTTACTGTACAACCAGGCTTACAACCCGCAGGGACAACCCTTTCAAGGCCAACCTACGGGCCAACCTGGCTATTTGTATGACCCACAGGGACAGCCCATCCAAGGCTACCCTACGGGCCAGCAAGGGCCATTGTACAATCCGCAAGGACCATATTATAGCCCTGCTGGTCAACCTGCTCAGCCTCAGCCGGGGTATCAACCGGGACCGGTCTATGGTCCAAGGGGGCAAATCCAGCCTTCTTTACCAATGCAACCACAGTATCCTGTTGTTTCTAACGTTGCATATCAGCCAGGACCACCCTATGGTTCTACTTCAGGTCAAACTAGTTTCCAGCAAGCACATGGTCCTGTTCAACCACCAGGCCAACCAGCTCATCTGGTACAACCTGGTGTCCCGCCTCCAGGCCAGCCGGCCTATCCGGTACAACCTGGGGCCCACTTACAACTGTGTCAACTCCGCGCAAATCTCGCCGCCTGTTTATCCGGGCCAACCTGGTCATTCAGGCCAGCCCCCTCACTCGGGTCAACCTGTTCATTCAGGGCAGCCCTCTCATTCCGTTCACTCTGCTCAACAGCCTGTTCATTCAATGCCGCAGCTAAATCAACAGTTGCGCCCTACGTACCAAGCTCCGCAGGGTTCCACTTATCAGCAGCCTACTCATCCTCAGAGTGGTTATTATCCTCATGGTCAGTCTCAACCAAACTATAACCACCCCGGAGGCTCTCAGTATTATCCTCCTCCACCCGGTTCTACCTACGCTCAGCAGCCAAATCCAAACACTGCTTATACAGGGAAGACACCTAATCAGGGCCCGAACCCTGGTTATCAAGCCCCGCACTATAGTTACCAGCATCCAAATCAGTCTGGTTATACAAACTATGCCCCCTACGGTCAGAATCCTTCGGGACAGAACCCATGGGGGCAGGGATATTCACAACCATCGTGGAGCATGGGTACCGGACCTCATCCTGGGACTGGCATGGCAGTTAACCCTCCATTGCCGTTCCTGGCTACCTTGGAACTGCCGGACGTTTCAAAGTTGACCAATGATCCGATTTTACATAATCCATATTGGCCTCTGGTTCCCACCAAGATACCAGGTGATTGTCCCAAGTTTTAGGGAAAAGCTGGCGAAGACCCCTAGGCGCATGTGATGACGTATCACCTCTGGTGTTCGTCTAACTCTTGGGTTGACGATTCGATCCGTTTGCGTCTTTTCCAGCGTACTTTAACAGGAGCTGCTGCTAAATGGTACATAGAACTATCCCGTGGTATTTTTCAATATTTCAACTCGTTAGCCATGGCTTTCCTCACGCATTTCCAGTTACCGGTCCGGTATGAGGCCGGGATGCACCTCCTGACTTCTCTGAAGCAGGACAAGGCCACTCACATCTCGGATCACATTCATGAGTGGCGGCGCCGTCGTCGACTGATCAAGTTTCACATACCTGATCAGATTTTGACTCACTGGTTCACCACCTCCTTTGTGAATAAAATCACTCAGGATATCGCGATGGGAGCGTGTGTGACGGAGGAACAAGCTATCGCACGTGCCCAGTACCTGGATCTTGTCTATTCGCAGTCTGGCACACTTTATGACATCTTGACTGATGCTCCACGGCCCGGAACCACTAAGGCTCTGCCTACCCCTGCGGTGGATGGTGTCATTGGTTCCGTCTCTCAAAATTCGAAGAAGTCTTCGAATGGGAAGCAGAAGGCTAATTCTTCCAACAATACCTCTGTTAATCCCGCCTCATCCGATTCTGGTAAAACCGCGGAGGTGAATGCCGTCCAGGCCAATCCTACGGACAAATCCTCCAAGGGGAAAAAGAAGGGCAAAGGAAAATCAAAATCTGATGCCCCGAAACCGGAATCTAAATCTCGAACTGAGGATGGCTCCCAACGTAAGCCGAAATTCCCTTGCCTCATCTGTGAAGGTGACCATTACACTAAGGATTGTCCACGACGGTCCGAGGTTAGTCAAATTCTTAAAGGCTCTAAAGGGACTCCGGCTGTTTTAAAAGAGCCATTTCCATCTCAGCAGACCCAGATGGTCGAACAGGCGTCACCATCTGTACCGTTTGGGTCTCAGGTTTTCATGATGAAAACTAATGCACCTATCACTATCGCTACGCGGTCGAAGGATTACAATGAACCGCGGCAGGCACCCGGGAAGGCAGTTGCAGATGGGCCGCCTCCCCCACCTACCTCCGGTCCATTGGAAATCGAGAAGCCGACTCCCGAACCCGTTGTGAAACCACCTCCCAAGGGTGTTCTTCGAAGATCCTCTTATAATCCAAATGCTCGTGCCGCTCAACATTACAGTATCGTTGAGGATCTGGCACAGGCGCCATGTGCTATGTCCGCACTTGAGGTTCTTCAAAGTTGTCCTTCACAACGGAAGGCTTTACTGTCTGCAATCGGTGGTATCGATCCCGCCGACTCGAGCCTTCTCACCTTCGATCTGGAGAATTTTACTCCCCGGCTTCCACATCAAATTGCTTTGGTCATTCAAGTCGGGATTAACGGTCTGAACATTCATAGGGCCGTCGTAGATGAGGGTGCATCTACCTACGTTATTTCCTCCGCTTGCTGGAAGGCCCTCGGCTCTCCAGCCTTGTCGTCATCTCCCAATGCCCTTGAGGCATTTGATGGTCGGGAATCTAAACCCCTGGGAGTTCTCTAGAGTCTTGCGATCACATTACAGGGAAAAACTGTCAACGTGGAAGTGGAAGTGGTTGACGCTAAACTCAACTACAATATAAACCTTGGCCGCAGCTGGACCCATGCCATGCTCTGCGTGCCGTCTGCCGTCTTTCGATTCATTAAGTTCCCTCGCGAGGGCAAGATTTTCATGGTGGATCAGTTGTCATTTTTTACCTCTAGCTCTGAGAAAAACGTGCCATATGTGGATCAAATTCCGAATCCCCCAGACAGCATAGGACCTGGTCTTTTCAAAGACCCAGTCCTCATGGGTATATTCCCCACACCGCCACCGAATACTGCTCAAGTCAACATGTTGTCCAGGACTGATGACCCCTGGCTTATTCCTACACCTGAGTAGGTATATGAGTTTGGAGAATCCATGCCTTTAACGCCAGTAGAGATCAGCTACTGTGAGATTGTTGCCGCATCAGACCCTCCACCTCCTCAGCATGCTCCGATGAGCATGGCTCTCGACGTCTACGCGCAATCCCCCCGGCTTGGTCAGGCTAATTCACCTGATCCTCTCAGAGAGACTTTTCCTTCAGATGAGGCTATCATTGAAACTATGTCTCTTGAGGAGCTGCCCTGGGGCGATGGACATCATCGCTCCTTGTTTATGCCCAGCTTGGGGGCAATGACTGATTGCCTGGAGCGTTATGCTACTCAGGTTCCTTCCCCTCCTCTTCAAACACCGATCTTAATGCACGAGGTCTTTTCGGAGGGTAATCTGAGTAACATTACACAAACTGTTCCAATCGACATCTCCGTTAAACCGGGGATTGTTGAGAACATTCATGTGGGTGTGACTTGTTCTCCCGAGGAGATTCAAGTCTATACTGAGCTTTTCAAAGAATTCAGAGATGTTTTCGCATGGTCTTACGAGGAAATGCCGGGAATTGATCCTAGTATTGTCGTGCACGAGATTCCAACCTATCCAGGTGCGAAACCCGTGCGCCAACGCTTACGTCCCATGCATCCTCGGAAAGCTGCCGCTATCAAGGTAGAAGTTGAAAAACTTCTGAACGCGGGTTTTATTTATCCTATCCCCCTTACAGAATGGGTGTCCAATATTGTCCCTGTCGATAAAAAGTAGCGTACAATTCGAGTCTGTGTGGATTATCGCGATATCAATCGCGCATGTCCTAAGGATAATTATCCCACTCCGTTTATCGACCAGATCATCGACGAATGTGCCAGGAGTGAGATCTATTCCTTAATGGATGGTTTCTCAGGTTATAACCAGATCAATATCGCACCTGAGGATCAACATAAGACCACATTCATCTGTCCGTGGGGCACTTTCGTGTACAAAAAACTCCCATTCAGCTTAAAGAACGCTAGCGCCACGTTTCAGTGTGCGATGTCCTACACTTTTCATGACATTCGCCATATCATTCAGCCTTATCTGGACGACTTGCCAACCCATTCGGGTAAGCGAGAGGACCATCCTAAGCATCTCCGCCAGATATTCCTTCGTTGTAGACGCTACAATATCAGGCTCAACCCTCATAAGTGCGTCTTATGCATTGATTCTCGCCGTCTTTTAGGCTTTATAGTCTCGAAAGACGGGATTCGCCTTGACCCTCTAAAGGTCGAGGCCATCATAAATCTCCCATCACCCTCCTCCCTGTATCAGCTACAAAGTCTGCAAGGGAAAGAGAATTTTCTTAGGTGCTTTATCCCGAATTATGCCGAGGTGGCCAAAGGATTCACTCGTTTGTTAAAGTAGAACGTTCCCTTTCACTGGGACGAAGTTGCTCAGGAATCCTTTAAGAAGCTAAAGACATTGCTAGTCAATGCTCCGTTGCTTCGTCCTTTGGACTACCACCGCGACTTCACTTTGTATCTAGCCGCCGCATTTAGCACCATCGCCATGGTCTTGGTGCAGGATGACGATAACGGTGATGAACATGTTGTTTATTACCTGTCTCGGAACCTTCTCGACCCTGAAACACATTATGCACATGCCGAGAAGTTGGCCTTAGCAGCAGTACACGCCGTACAATGCTTTCGCCATTACATCCTTTTGCGCACGATAACAGTGGTTTCAGACTGCAACCCTATGACGTATATTATTTCTAGACAATTACTAGGGGGCAAGTACTCCAAATGGATTGTGATCCTACAGGAGTTTGACTTGGAGTTCACTACTGCTAAGTCAACTAAATCACTGGTCTTCGCGGATTTGATATGTTCTCTCCCTACAGACTCTGTTCCCTCACACTCTGAAGACCATATACCGAACGAAACGCTGTTTCTTATCGATACTCGTGATCCTTGGTACGGTGACATCATAGTGTATCTTCAGACCGCGACATTTCGGTCTGAGTTGGATAAAACTGCCCGCCGTCGGATTCGGCACCAGTCCCAACGCTACCGTATAGTAGGAGATACCTTATATCGCATTGGAGTAGATTCGGTGCTCCGACGATGCCTTACCTTGGAGGAGGCTGAGAAAGTCTTAAATGACTGCCACAGTGGCGCCTGTGGCGGACATATGTCCGGATATGCTTCTGCCCAAAAGATTCTACGGGCAGGTTATTTCTGGCCTTCCATATTCAAGGATTGTATCACTGCAGTCCGTAAATGTCATCCATGCCAGATTTTTCAGCGCAAGATGCGCGCGCCGCCATTGCCTTTGCATCCCGTTATTACCGTCGGCCCTTTTGAAAAATGGGGCGTGGATTTTATGACGTGTAACCCTCACTCAGCCGGGGGGCATGCGTATATCATTGTTGCCGTCGACTACTTCACTAAGTGGGCCGAGGCGATGCCTACACTAGCTGCTGACGGAAAAACGACTGCTTCATTTATTTTCAACCACGTTATTGCACGGTTCGGGGTTCCTCAAGCCATCGTCACTGATCATGGTACTCATTTCCGTGATTACATGATGATGGAGCTGACTTCAACGTTGGGCTTGCGTCACGACAGCTCAACACCATACTACCCTCAAGCGAATGGTCAGGTTGAAGCGGTGAACAAGGTTTTGGTCACTATGCTTCAGCGAATAGTTGGGATTCATAAATCCAGTTGGCATCTCCAACTGTTCTCAGCTCTCTGGGCGTACCGAACATCTGCTAAAAGTGCAACCGGATTCACACCATTCCAACTGGTGTACGGTCTGGAAGCTACTTTGCCGGTTGAATGTGAAATTCCTTCGCTTAAATTAGCTGTGGAGCTCTTACCGGATACTTCTCCCGAGGAAGAACGTCTTCTGTATCTCGAACGGTTGGATGAAACCCGTCGTCTAGCTGCTTTGATCATCGAAGCACAAAAGAAGAGGGTCAAAACTCATTTTGATCAATCTGTTTCTCCTCATTCTTTCATTGAAGGAGACCTCGTCCACTTGTACGATCAGGCACATGATAAGCTTGGAGCCGGTAAACTTCAGCCTATGTGGCACGGGCCCTATATAGTAAAGCGCGTTTTGAAAAATGGGGCTTACGAGCTTATAGATTACGAAGGAGTTCCGCTGGCGCAGCCCAGAAATGGGCTGTACCTTAAAAAGTACTATGCCTGAAGTGATTTCTTGGTGTGGTGTGTGTACATAGGTGTGTGATTGTCATTTGTGTGCATAGTGTGGTGTGCTTTGTAAACATCTTTCTGCTGATCGGGTCTTCCTAGTTGTGCAGATGTCTATTCATCCATTTGTTGGTTTCGCGGATGGTGCCTCCCGCAGTACCAGGAATCTGTCTTCCGCAGCCTGGGTAATCTACGATCCTGCTGGTGAGTTGATTGACCTGCAAGGTGTGTGTCTAGGACGTACCACGAACAACATCGCAGAATATAGTGCCGTGTTGGAATTATTAACGGAGGCAGTAAACCTTGGTATCCGTGAATTGCTCGTGTATCTAGATTCACAACTTGTAGTCTTACAGCTAAACGGACACTATTCGGTAAGAAACCTGTCCATATTACGTCTATATTTGCGTATTCGATTACTGGAAAGGAATTTTGACTACATTACATATCATCATATACCCAGGCATTTGAATACATTAACAGATGCAGTAGAAAATTTGGTATTAGATAGAAATTTGCGCAATTTATAAAACATCATCACATGTAAAGAAAGACTCATCCAGAAATAGATATGTATATATATAGATATCGAAATGTTTACATAGAGTGTGTCACATAAAACTCAAAAAATATACATAATCGTCTTAGTACATCCGGAGACGCTATGTCTCTCAAAAAATAGGTGTGGTATAAATCCTAAGGACTAATCCGCATGGTGCTCATGATAGCACGTGACTGCACGCTCTAGGCACCTCAGGATTCAGTGGATCCAATTCGGAACTCCCACCGTGTGGCGCTGGTATGCCATCGGTACGTCTGCTAGCCGGGCATAGTCTGGGATCCCATGGGCAATCCCCTCGAGGTTCTGGATCAGTTCGTCTCCTCCGGTGCCTTCTCCCTGAATCTTAGGGGCGAGTTGTGTCCTTCGGGAGATTGGAGACATCCCGGCTGGTCTCTCAGGTCCTAAATCTGCATGCATATATAATTGTGTTAAGACGAATGTGTATTAACAAAAAAAAAAAAACATATAAACATAAAATCAAAAATATGAGGTCTTACCCAACTCCTCGTCCCAGTCATCTCCTTCTAGTAGTGGGAGATCTGGGTCCCCGGTAAAGTCAGTTCCTGAATAGGGCCAGTCTTGCACGATGATCAGCTGGTGCCGTAACCACCTAAAGAACTCTGGCCTCCAGGACATCTGTTGGCCACCTCCAGATCTGGGCATCAATGCTGCCCAGCGAACCATTCTTGGCTCTCGTGGTATCGGACTCGCCACTGTGGCCCCTTGGCCCTGGAAGATTGGTAAGCGTTCCAGAATGAACGATACCAAGATGGAACCATAACCGAACTGTTTCAGTTTCCCCTGTTTGCACTTTGTGAGCTGCCTTTCCATGTTGATAGTTACTGCTTCTGCCCAGTTGAACAGTAAGGGACCCATGCATTCTGAGGCCAGTAGGAGTTGGGTCTTCATGGCCTCATGCGGAGCCTGCGACCCAGTAGCCCGCGTGATGGTATGGAGAACTACTCTCAGTGCCAGATCAGGGATGGTGTGGATATCCACCTTCTTGCTTCCTGATCCTATTTGTGCCCCTGGGCACACCCGTGCCATCACTTGTTCCATCTTTTCCCTAGATGGTCTGCTTCCAGTCAGTACAGGGATTGGACCTCTGCGGGACAATCCAGTGATGAAATAAATGTCGGTGACCTCCAGTTCTAACACCTGGTCTCGTAACCTGAACACCTGTTCGTGTTCGTCCTAGATACTGATTAAATACTGGAGGAGCTCAGGCTGAGCTCGTAAACATGGCGTGAGGAAGAACTTTTTCAATCCATAGTTTCTAAGTGCATTCATGCAAGCTTGGCTTTGCATGGCCTGTTCATCCTCTTCTCCGTGCTCTCGTTCTTTCCATTTGATTGCCATTTTGAGTGATTATCTGCATTCATATGGTCAAAAACCCTTAGTTAGATCTTTGATGAGCTTCAAATTCCATGAAATTTGGTCTAAATATCAAAATTTTGGGCGAAATTTGAGGTTCGGCCGCTGGCACGGCTGTTTTGTGAATAGTCACACCACATGGCGCGAGCCCTTTGTAAAAAAGAGCTCATTGGCACGGGTCCGTGCCCGATACCCTCGCCAATGGGCGCAACCCTAAAATTCTAAAAATGGCCACACAGAACTTATTTTTAAGGGAAAGCTATTAAAAAATGAATGAAAATGAAGAGCCAAAGAGTGCCTCTTACCTCTGACAGACGAGAAGCTGAATGGTTAACTGGATTTGTCGCAATCACCGTCAGAAGTTTCTGCTCCAAAAGGACCACTGTTACTTTCCACCAAGGTAAATAGTAAAAGTAATTTTATTTTTACCAATTTGACATATTTATAAATTTTTCGACGTTAAATAAGTTTTAAAAGTTATTTTTATTAGATATTTGCATATGTTATGTCGAAAATGGATTTTACGCTTGCTTGGTATGTGCAGCAGCAGGTTTTTGCGACTTTTCGGACTCGGTAAATACACGAAAAAGTCGTTTTGGAGTCATCTTTCAGCTATTTTCTGACTCTCTAAATATGAAAGATTGCCGAGGCCCTTGTCGTTTCGATCTCGTTAAAATGGACACGAATCGACATCCACTCAGTATAAGTTTAACCCTTTTTCGGGCTGGGAAGGATTGATTACGAAAAAGGAATACCCTAGCCTATCGCGACTAGGAGGTTTTCCCGGATATTGTTTTCTACCTTTTCGGATCTGGGGAACTATCTACGAAAAGGGACCTGTGGATTTTTCTTTTCTGCTATCTTTTCAAACTCTCTAAACATGAAAAGATGCCGAGTTCTTCCTTTGTCAGACTCGTTAAACCCTGATGACATCGGATCTAGTCGAAATGACGTTCTCCGAGTTCCTCCTTCCTAGGACTCGTTAAATGCACTAGGATGGATTCGCCCGAAGGGCGGATTTATATTGCAAGCATATGCTATCCCCTTCAAGCTTGTTATCAAAAATAATTGGGGTACTCGCCAGAAATGGTGGGGGAAAAATGGAACCATCGTCGTTGTCGTCGGCAGTATGTCGCTCTTGAACATGGCACTTGTCTACATTCATGTCGGGTTGGGGACATCTCATCTCGTTGCTTCACTTTGCCTCCATGGGTTTGGGTAATCTCTTTTGACCTCTCATCTGTTCACTGCCTCGTCACCATGACCTCTGATCCGTTGATGTCAAATACTGCCAAGTCCATTGTCGTGTCGTTCATGTGTTCAAGAGAAGTTGGCCTCTGCAAATATCAACCTTCCTTTGTTTCTCATACGATCCTGATTCACAACAAAACATCATGTTCCTCTGTCTCGTGTCGATGATGTGGGAATCATTATGGCCCACCTTCGATCAAGGTCACTTCTTGTCGACATCAGCTCATTATCCAGGAAGCTGATCTAGAGACTCCTTATGGTACCTTGGAGCCTGCATGCCTCAATGGCAGGTTCGTCGCATTCGACGTGAGGTTTACATCATTGGCCTCCGATCGAGTGATTCTGCGGGTGTTCGACGTCAACTCATTTATTCGCACGCCATAGATTGTACCTGTAGTACCTTGAGGACCATTGTCATTATTGGTGGTTTCTCTCGCGTCTGTTAACAGCTTTCATCATTGGCTGGTAATCAGACGATGTTCTTGCATGTTCGACTTCAGCTCACATATTCGCATGCTTGAACTTGTACTTTGTTTGGGTCGAGATGGAGCGCAAGACCCTGGATTGTGTCCGTTGTAATCCAGGCTGCGATTGTGGATTATAATCATTATGTACATGACTCACTGATTGGATGGCTGCGACCATACCTGAGTCTATTTGTTTGATCTTAGTTGGATGGCTGCGCCCATACCCTGGATCCGGATTATAGCATACTCTGTTTCAAATGGCTGCGTCCATACCACATATACATCATGTACTTGAGATATCAGTTGTATCTTTCTGAGCAGGTTTTCCGACGGCGGGCCTTCTGTTGAACATGTTCTCGTAAAGCATTTCACCCCTCTCTCTCTCGGGAATTTGTCACCGTCCCTACCATTCCCTGTCCCGCACAATGGAGGACCCATTTTGTGACCTGTGAACATTTTCATGCCTTGAAAACATCATCAATGCATTCCTTTAAGCGTGAGCTTTATTTTCCCTTGAGACATCTCCTTGCAAAAATCATGAAAAACATCCCTTTTGGCATTGGCACGGGCATTCGGTTCAGTACTCGCGCCAATGGGGAAAATCCTGCAAAGAGGTCGCGCCAACTGGCGCTCTGTCACAGAGCAGTAGTCACACCACCCAATTTAGGGACTGTTTTTTAAATAAAGATGGCGGAAGTTGAGTTCCAACAAACTCAGAAACCATTTCCTATCTTGAGTTGGGAGGTTTGGCTGTGGGAGTTCTATGGAAGGGAAGTGGTTTTGCCACCTCCCATGGAACTTTCCTTGTTGATAGGGTCAATCCCATAATAATAGGGATCCCAACTCCCTCCTTCCCCATCTATAAAAGCCTGCTCAAATCCATGGCAAGCTAGTCTTGAAGTGCCTAAGCTCTGAATCTCCATATTCCCAAGAGCCTTTGTGTTGTAAAGAATCCTCTCTTTCCCTTAAGGCTGACTCAAGTAAGGAGACCATTGTCGAGAGACTCCGGAGAGGTTTTCCCTTTCCTTGGCGAGCTTTGCGAGACGTGGACGACTGGAGACCCATCCGAAGGAGACTGCGACGTCAGAACTTGGTTGTAATCTCTCTTCGTTTATTATTTAATAGATGATTATGATTATGGTTCCACTCTGTTTTCCATCATGTTAATATGAGTAACATCCTTTCTGACTGATGTTTAGTTACGTATGCCGGATTCTATGCTTGTATCTGTTTGTTTCTTCCATGTGCAGGTGTTCATCCACGAAGATCGTGGAGGGATTGTGATCTGCCGAGGCTGAGGAACGGGGACGCTTCTTCTTCAGATCATAGCGTTGGAATCCAAGTAGGCTTCTATCCCTAGTCTTTTCATTCGTAACTAGGAGCTTGCGTCGTAGCATTGTTTGATTGTTGCTAGACCCCTGCTGGGCTAGTAGGGATCACCTCTATCCGCAGAGGGGATTTACCTCCTCAACAATTTGGCAACTCCACTGGGGATCGTCCGGATTTCATTGTCTCGTTTGTGTTGTCTCGCTTTGATTATTTTATGTTTTTCCTTGCTTGATGAACCTTCTGGGTTGGGTTCTTTCACTGTTTTTGCTTCTTGGTTTGCTTAGCTTGCATTGGTCTGCTTCTGGAGTAGCTTGTTTTTAATTTTGGCTGAGAAACTCGACTGGCGCGGTTTTTAACCCGACAGTCACGCCAATTGGCGCACGTTGCCTTTGTCCAGCCCGCGCCAATTGCTTTCTGGCGCCAGTTTCACCCTTACAGTCGCGCCACCTCTGTAAGGATTTTGAGTTTCCTCATTTTTGAGCTCTCTGAATTTGATCAATGTTTTTCTTCTTGATTTTCCGATTGCCTGAGTGTGTTGGAGTCCTGTTTGACTGGGAATTCACCTCTGTCCTTTGGTTGTTTGCTTTTATCTACCGATTTCACATTTTAAGCCCTAGGGCATCTAGTGGCTTAGTGTATCGAGCCCTCCTTGGAAGTTTTGGTGTTTTGATTGTCCTGTCAACTGTCTGATTGATTCTCCACACCCTCTAAGTAGTTGTTTATTGTTTTGTTGCGATTTTTGGGTGATTGTCCATTCCTTCATTCGAAATTCGTTTGGTCTTGCCTTGGACCTAGATCACACGGTCCATTGGAAGCTTTCGAGTCTTTTCTTTGCTTTGAGAGACTTTGGTCGATTTGGGGATCTGATTGCTTGTGTTGTTGAGTGAAATTTGTTTGTTTCGCTCTCTTGAAAATCGTTTCTCAAGTTGTTCCGTTTGTTTTCAAGTTTGTTTAGTGCATATTAGCTATTAAACATTGAAAATAAAAAAAAAATCTCTTTTGCTTTTGTTAATTAGTGCAAATTGTGATCTTTTCCATATCGCTAGTGATTAGTGTTTTGAATGAAAAGTTTTCAATTGCATTAGTTGCATTAGAGATCTCATTGTTTGTCTTCCGTTCATTTCGTTTGTGTAAAAGCTCTCAACTCTTCTCTAACTAGTTTTCATCGAACGAAATGTCGCATTGTGGCATATAGCTTTGCATTTAGGAGTCTTTCGAGACACTACATATGATAGGGCCTGAAAATTGAAACTTAATTGAAGATCAACTGCAAAATTTATTTCAATTAACCTAAGGCAGCATTGGAACTTAACAAAACATATTTAGAAGGTCTAGGCTAGAGACGTGTTCCGGCGTCGTTAAACCTAGCAGCTGTCATTCGCCTGTTAGCTTTAGACAGCGCTAGTACGGACTTGCGCTCCCCGTACCGTCACGTATATAAATGGAGACCCCTCTAGGTTTTCAATCCTTTATCCACAGGAAGCCGAGTCTGCCGCCCTATACCCGTGATACACCGAACACAGCATTCGGGGAGACTACCTGCACGTACGGAAAGTCCTTGGTCGATTTCTGTTTCATTTTTGAAACCAAGGTGTATATTGCAGTTTACGGATATTTGGTACACCCTTTGTGCCTAGTTTTTTCTGAGCAGTCATTTGGTCTTTTCTGACTCCCTAAACTTGAAAAGACCGTCAAGCGCTTGTCCTTTCACGCTTGTGTCAACTCTGAAAGAGATAGAGTCATCTTTTTATCGTTTCTCGACTCTTAAAATATGAAACAGTAGAATTTCTTACTTTCCAATGTGGTAAAATTAATCGCCCACGATTACACACCTGTTTAGACATTGCTTGTTGACTGTTTGATCGTGTGTCTTAACTCGTTTTCAGCCCGTGTGTGTGTTTGCTCTTTTCTTCTAGTTTCTTGCCACAGTGGCAGAACCTTCGGTTTCGTCTACTGGTAGTCCTTACACAGACGATTCTTCATAAGCTTCTCAGCCTTCTGTTGAACCACAGCAGCCTGTTGTTTCCGAGTTTCCTGACGGGGGACCGGTTCTCGCCGAGCAACCCTTTGGAGGACCAGTTGAGTTCAATTGGCCCTTTTCGGACCCTGTGTCTGAATTGAGATTAGGAGCTAATTTCCTTTCTCTTACATCGGGTTCACCGTTTGTTGCTGTTGTTTTTCCTCCTAGTCCTCGCCGTCTTTTGCGTGATTTAACGGCAGGATCAACCATGAGTGATTCTGGTGAGGAAATTCCTGGTGAAGACTATCAGCGCATCCCGCGTAGATTGTTTGAGGGAGACGACTCTGAGCTGGCTACCATGTCGACAGCCAGTCCTTCTTTACCACAGGGATACAGATCTCTGGGTCAGATCATTTCAGCTGCAACCTCTATGGGAATATCATCTCCTGCTTCGAGGCCAGCTGCTACTACACCCGGGGTGTCCCCTTCGACGCCCGTCACTTCTGTTCCCGTTCGGCCCACTGTTTGTGTGGCCGCCTCTTCTCCCGTTGTCTCAGCATCTGCTACTAGAGCTGGGCCAACTCCTGAAGATGTTTATCTAGCTACTGCTATACCGGAGAATATCTCTCCGGAGGAGTATCGGTTGTCTTTGCAACAGCCGAACGCCGAAGCTGGACCGTTCCCCCAAGATCCTTACCGATCTTTCTTTTCGCACTATGCACAGGATGGTACTCCCGTGTATGCTTTCCCAGGTCAGTATGACGAGCACGGGGAGGTTTTGCGCCTTCCCGCTCCTGAGGCTTATTTATATGCTCAAGGTTTACCGTACAACCAGGCTTACAACCCGCAGGGACAGCCCTTTCAAGGCCAACCTGCGGGCCAACCTGGCTACTTGTATGACCCACAGGGACAGCCCATCCAAGGCTACCCTGCAGGCTAGCAAGGGCCATTGTACAATCCGCAAGGACCATATTATAGCCCTGCATGTCAACCTGCTCCGCCTCAGCCGGGGTATCAACCGGGATCGGTCTATGGTCCTGAGGGGCAAATCCAGCCTTCTTTACCAATGCAACCGCAGTATCCTGTTGTTTCTAATGTTGCATATCAGTCAGGACCACCCTATGTTTCTGCTTCAGGTCAAACTGGTTTCCAGCAAGCACCTGGTCCTGTTCCACCACCAGGCCAACCGGCTCATCCGGTAGAACCTGGTGTCCCGCCTCCAGGCTAGCCGGCCCATCCGGTACAACCTGGGGCCCACTTACAACCAGGTCAACCTGCACAACCAGCGTTCGTTTATCCCAAGCACCGTCATTCGTGCCACTTCACCGGTCAACCTGTTCATTCAGGGTAGCCCTCTCATTCCGTTCACTCTGCTCAACGGCCTGTTCATTCAATGCCGCAGCTAAATCAACAGTTGCGCCCTACGTACCAAGCTCCGCAGGGTTCCACTTATCAGCAGCCTACTCATCCTCAGAGTGGTTATTATCCTCATGGTCAGTCTCAACCAAACTATAACCACCCCGGAGGCTCTCAGTATTATCCTCCTCCACCCGGTTCTACCTACGCTCAGCAGCCAAATCCAAACACTGCTTATACAGGGAAGACACCTAATCAGGGCCCGAACCCTGGTTATCAAGCCCCGCACTATAGTTACCAGCATCCAAATCAGTCTGGTTATACAAACTATGCCCCCTACGGTCAGAATCCTTCGGGACAGAACCCATGGGGGCAGGGATATTCACAACCATCGTGGAGCATGGGTACCGGACCTCATCCTGGGACTGGCATGGCAGTTAACCCTCCATTGCCGTTCCTGGCTACCTTGGAACTGCCGGACGTTTCAAAGTTGACCAATGATCCGATTTTACATAATCCATATTGGCCTCTGGTTCCCACCAAGATACCAGGTGATTGTCCCAAGTTTTAGGGAAAAGCTGGCGAAGACCCCTAGGCGCATGTGATGACGTATCACCTCTGGTGTTCGTCTAACTCTTGGGTTGACGATTCGATCCGTTTGCGTCTTTTCCAGCGTACTTTAACAGGAGCTGCTGCTAAATGGTACATAGAACTATCCCGTGGTATTTTTCAATATTTCAACTCGTTAGCCATGGCTTTCCTCACGCATTTCCAGTTACCGGTCCGGTATGAGGCCGGGATGCACCTCCTGACTTCTCTGAAGCAGGACAAGGCCACTCACATCTCGGATCACATTCATGAGTGGCGGCGCCGTCGTCGACTGATCAAGTTTCACATACCTGATCAGATTTTGACTCACTGGTTCACCACCTCCTTTGTGAATAAAATCACTCAGGATATCGCGATGGGAGCGTGTGTGACGGAGGAACAAGCTATCGCACGTGCCCAGTACCTGGATCTTGTCTATTCGCAGTCTGGCACACTTTATGACATCTTGACTGATGCTCCACGGCCCGGAACCACTAAGGCTCTGCCTACCCCTGCGGTGGATGGTGTCATTGGTTCCGTCTCTCAAAATTCGAAGAAGTCTTCGAATGGGAAGCAGAAGGCTAATTCTTCCAACAATACCTCTGTTAATCCCGCCCCATCCGATTCTGGTAAAACCGCGGAGGTGAATGCCGTCCAGGCCAATCCTACGGACAAATCCTCCAAGGGGAAAAAGAAGGGCAAAGGAAAATCAAAATCTGATGCCCCGAAACCGGAATCTAAATCTCGAACTGAGGATGGCTCCCAACGTAAGCCGAAATTCCCTTGCCTCATCTGTGAAGGTGACCATTACACTAAGGATTGTCCACGACGGTCCGAGGTTAGTCAAATTCTTAAAGGCTCTAAAGGGACTCCGGCTGTTTTAAAAGAGCCATTTCCATCTCAGCAGACCCAGATGGTCGAACAGGCGTCACCATCTGTACCGTTTGGGTCTCAGGTTTTCATGATGAAAACTAATGCACCTATCACTATCGCTACGCGGTCGAAGGATTACAATGAACCGCGGCAGGCACCCGGGAAGGCAGTTGCAGATGGGCCGCCTCCCCCACCTACCTCCGGTCCATTGGAAATCGAGAAGCCGACTCCCGAACCCGTTGTGAAACCACCTCCCAAGGGTGTTCTTCGAAGATCCTCTTATAATCCAAATGCTCGTGCCGCTCAACATTACAGTATCGTTGAGGATCTGGCACAGGCGCCATGTGCTATGTCCGCACTTGAGGTTCTTCAAAGTTGTCCTTCACAACGGAAGGCTTTACTGTCTGCAATCGGTGGTATCGATCCCGCCGACTCGAGCCTTCTCACCTTCGATCTGGAGAATTTTACTCCCCGGCTTCCACATCAAATTGCTTTGGTCATTCAAGTCGGGATTAACGGTCTGAACATTCATAGGGCCGTCGTAGATGAGGGTGCATCTACCTACGTTATTTCCTCCGCTTGCTGGAAGGCCCTCGGCTCTCCAGCCTTGTCGTCATCTCCCAATGCCCTTGAGGCATTTGATGGTCGGGAATCTAAACCCCTGGGAGTTCTCTAGAGTCTTGCGATCACATTACAGGGAAAAACTGTCAACGTGGAAGTGGAAGTGGTTGACGCTAAACTCAACTACAATATAAACCTTGGCCGCAGCTGGACCCATGCCATGCTCTGCGTGCCGTCTGCCGTCTTTCGATTCATTAAGTTCCCTCGCGAGGGCAAGATTTTCATGGTGGATCAGTTGTCATTTTTTACCTCTAGCTCTGAGAAAAACGTGCCATATGTGGATCAAATTCCGAATCCCCCAGACAGCATAGGACCTGGTCTTTTCAAAGACCCAGTCCTCATGGGTATATTCCCCACACCGCCACCGAATACTGCTCAAGTCAACATGTTGTCCAGGACTGATGACCCCTGGCTTATTCCTACACCTGAGTAGGTATATGAGTTTGGAGAATCCATGCCTTTAACGCCAGTAGAGATCAGCTACTGTGAGATTGTTGCCGCATCAGACCCTCCACCTCCTCAGCATGCTCCGATGAGCATGGCTCTCGACGTCTACGCGCAATCCCCCCGGCTTGGTCAGGCTAATTCACCTGATCCTCTCAGAGAGACTTTTCCTTCAGATGAGGCTATCATTGAAACTATGTCTCTTGAGGAGCTGCCCTGGGGCGATGGACATCATCGCTCCTTGTTTATGCCCAGCTTGGGGGCAATGACTGATTGCCTGGAGCGTTATGCTACTCAGGTTCCTTCCCCTCCTCTTCAAACACCGATCTTAATGCACGAGGTCTTTTCGGAGGGTAATCTGAGTAACATTACACAAACTGTTCCAATCGACATCTCCGTTAAACCGGGGATTGTTGAGAACATTCATGTGGGTGTGACTTGTTCTCCCGAGGAGATTCAAGTCTATACTGAGCTTTTCAAAGAATTCAGAGATGTTTTCGCATGGTCTTACGAGGAAATGCCGGGAATTGATCCTAGTATTGTCGTGCACGAGATTCCAACCTATCCAGGTGCGAAACCCGTGCGCCAACGCTTACGTCCCATGCATCCTCGGAAAGCTGCCGCTATCAAGGTAGAAGTTGAAAAACTTCTGAACGCGGGTTTTATTTATCCTATCCCCCTTACAGAATGGGTGTCCAATATTGTCCCTGTCGATAAAAAGTAGCGTACAATTCGAGTCTGTGTGGATTATCGCGATATCAATCGCGCATGTCCTAAGGATAATTATCCCACTCCGTTTATCGACCAGATCATCGACGAATGTGCCAGGAGTGAGATCTATTCCTTAATGGATGGTTTCTCAGGTTATAACCAGATCAATATCGCACCTGAGGATCAACATAAGACCACATTCATCTGTCCGTGGGGCACTTTCGTGTACAAAAAACTCCCATTCAGCTTAAAGAACGCTAGCGCCACGTTTCAGTGTGCGATGTCCTACACTTTTCATGACATTCGCCATATCATTCAGCCTTATCTGGACGACTTGCCAACCCATTCGGGTAAGCGAGAGGACCATCCTAAGCATCTCCGCCAGATATTCCTTCGTTGTAGACGCTACAATATCAGGCTCAACCCTCATAAGTGCGTCTTATGCATTGATTCTCGCCGTCTTTTAGGCTTTATAGTCTCGAAAGACGGGATTCGCCTTGACCCTCTAAAGGTCGAGGCCATCATAAATCTCCCATCACCCTCCTCCCTGTATCAGCTACAAAGTCTGCAAGGGAAAGAGAATTTTCTTAGGTGCTTTATCCCGAATTATGCCGAGGTGGCCAAAGGATTCACTCGTTTGTTAAAGTAGAACGTTCCCTTTCACTGGGACGAAGTTGCTCAGGAATCCTTTAAGAAGCTAAAGACATTGCTAGTCAATGCTCCGTTGCTTCGTCCTTTGGACTACCACCGCGACTTCACTTTGTATCTAGCCGCCGCATTTAGCACCATCGCCATGGTCTTGGTGCAGGATGACGATAACGGTGATGAACATGTTGTTTATTACCTGTCTCGGAACCTTCTCGACCCTGAAACACATTATGCACATGCCGAGAAGTTGGCCTTAGCAGCAGTACACGCCGTACAATGCTTTCGCCATTACATCCTTTTGCGCACGATAACAGTGGTTTCAGACTGCAACCCTATGACGTATATTATTTCTAGACAATTACTAGGGGGCAAGTACTCCAAATGGATTGTGATCCTACAGGAGTTTGACTTGAATTCCAGCCTGACGCTATGTCACACCTAGTCCACTGGTTTTCTGGGATTTGACAAGTTCTCTGCATCATCTTTTCCTCACCACACTTCCCAAAGACCATATACTCGTACGAAACGCTTTTTCTTATCAAGATTCGTGATCCTCGGGTACGGTGACATCATAGTGTATCTTCGGTACTGCGACTTTTCGTCCGAGTTACAAAATCGCCACAACATTCGGCACTCGGCCTCAACCTCACCGTATAGGAGATACCTTATATCGCATTGGAGTAGATTCAGTGCTCCGGCAATGCCTAACCTTGGAAGAGGCTGAGAAGGTCCTAAATGACTGCCACAGTGGTGCCTGTGGCGGACATATGTCCGGGTATGCTACTGCCCAGAAGATTCTGCGAGCAGGTTATTTCTGGCCTTCCATATTAAAGGACTGTATCACTGCAGTCCATAAATGTCATCCATGCCAGATTTTTCATCGCAAGATGCGCGCGCCGCCGTTTCCATTGCATCCCGTTATTACCGTCGGCCCTTTTGTGAAATGGGGCATGGATTTTATGACGTGTAACCCTCACTCGGCCGGGGGGAATGCGTATATCATTGTCGTTGTCGACTAGTTCACTAAGTGGGCCGAGGCGATGCCTACACTAGTTGTTGATGGGAAAACGGCTGCTCAATTTATATTCAACCACGTTATCGCACGGTTCGGGGTTCCTCAAGCCATCGTCACTGATCACGGTACTCATTTCCATGACTACATGATGGCGGAGTTGACTTCAACGTTGGGCTTGCGTCACGACAGCTCAACACCATACTACCCTCAAGCGAATGGTCAGGTTGAAGCAGTGAACAAGGTCTTGGTCACTATGCTTCAGCGAACAGTTGGTATTCATAAATCCAATTGGCATCTCCAACTGTTCTCATCTCTCTGGGGTACCGAACATCTGCTAAAAGTGCAACCGGATTCACACCGTCCCAATTGGTGTACGTGTCCGGAAACTACTCGCTTTCGTTGAATGTGAGATTCTTCGCTTAAATTAGTCGTGGGAGCTCTTACCGGATACTTCTCCTGAGGAAGAACGTCTTCTGTATCTCGAACGGTTGGATGAAACCCGTCGTCTAGCTGCTTTGATCATCGAAGCACAAAAGAAGAGGGTCAAAACTCATTTTGATGAATCTGTTTCTCCCTGTTCTTTCATTGAAGGAGACCTCGTCCTCTTGTACGATCAGGCACATGATAAGCTTGGAGCCGGTAAGCTCCAGCCTATGTGGCACGGGCCCTATATAGTAAAGCGCGTTTTCAAAAATGGGGCCTACGAGCTTATAGATTACGAAGGAGTTCCACTGGCGCAGCCCAGAAATGGGCTGTACCTTAAAAAGTACTATGCCTGAAGAGATTTCTTGGTGTGGTGTGTGTACATAGGTGTGTGATTGTCATTTGTGTGCATAGTGTGGTGTGCTTTGTAAACATCTTTCTGCTGATCGGGTCTTCCTGGTTGTGCAGATGTCTATTCATCCATTTTCTGGTTTCGCGGATGGTGCCTCCCGCAGTACCAGGAATCTGTCTTCCGCAGCCCGGGTAATCTACGATCCTGTTGGTGAGTTGATTGACCTGCAAGGTGTGTGTCTAGGACGTACCACGAACAATATTGCGGAATATAGTGCCGTGTTGGAATTGTTAACCGAGGCAGTAAACCTTGGTATCCGTGAATTTCTCGTGTACCTAGATTCACAACTTGTAGTGTTACAGCTGAACAGACACTATTCGGTAAGGAACCCGTCCATCTTACATCTGTATTTGCATATTCGATTACTGGAAAGGAATTTTGTCTACATTACATATCATCATATACCCAGGCATTTGAATACATTAACAGATGCAGTAGCAAATTTGGTACTAGACAGACATTTGCACAATTTATAAATCATCATCACATGTAAAGGAAGACTCATCCGTAAATAGATATGTATATATATAGATATCGAAATTTTTTACAGAGTGTGTCACATAAAACTCAAAAAATATAATCGTCTTACTATTTCCGGAGACGCAGTTCTCAAAAATAGGTGTGGTATAAATCCTAAGGACTAATCCGCATGGTGCTCATGGTAGCACGTCACTGCACGCACTAGGCGCCTCAGAATTCGGTGGATCCGACCCGGGACTCCCACCGTATGGCGCTGGTATGCCATCAGTACGTCTGCTAGCCGGGCATAGTCTGGGATCCCGTGAGCAATCCCCTCGAGGTTTTGGATCAGTTCATCTCCTCCGGTGCCTTCCCCTTGAATCTCAGGGGCGATTTGTGTCCTCCGGGAGATTGGAGACATCCCAACTGGTCTCTCAGGTCCCACATCTGCATGCATATATGATTGTGTTAGGACGAATGTGTATTAACAAAACAAAAAAAAACATATAAACATAAAATCAAAAACATGAGGTCTTACCCAACTCCTCATCCCAGTCGTCTCCTTCTGGCAGTGGGAGATCTGGGTCCCCGGTAAAGTCAGTTCCTGCATAGGGCCAGTCTTCCATGACAATCAACTGGCGCCGTAACCACCTAAAAAAATCTGGCCTCCAGGACATCTATCGTCATCTTCAGATTCGGCATCACGTCGCCAAATAACCATTTCTGGCTCCTCGTGGCATCGGGACTCACCACCGCGGCCCCTTAGCCCCCGGAATATTGGTAAGGGACCTGCACGAACGATACCAAGATGGAACCATAACCGAACTGTTTCAGTTTCCCCTGTTTGCACTTTGTGAGCTGCCTTTTCATGTTGATAGTTACTGCTTCTGCCCAGTTGAACAGTAAGGGACCCATGCATTCTGAGGCCAGTAGGAGTTGGGTCTTCGTGGCCTCGTGTGGAGCCTGCGACCCAGCAACCTGCGTGATGGTATGGAGAACTACTCTCAGTGCCAGATCAGGGATGGTGTGGATATCCACCTTCTTGCTTCCTGATCCTGTTTGTGCCCCTTGGCACACCCGTGCCATCACTTGTTCCATCTTTTCCCCAGATGGTCTGCTTCTGGTCAGTACAGGGATTGGACCTCTACGGGACAATCCAGTGATGAAATAAACGTCGGTGACCTCCAGTTCTAACACCTGGTCTCATAACCTGAACACTTGTTCGTGTTCATCCCAGATACTGATTAAATACTGGAGGAGCTCGGGCTGAGCTCGTAAACATGGCGTGAGGAAGAACTTTTTCAATCCATAGTTTGTAAGTGAATTCATGCAAGCTTGGCTTTGCATGGCCTGTTCATCCTCTTCTCCGTGCTCTCGTTCTTTCCATTCGATTTCCATTTTTAGCGATTATCTGCATTCATATGGTCAAAAACCCTTAGTTAGATCTTTGATGAGCTTCAAATTCCATGCAATTTGGTCTAAATGTCGAAATTTTGGGCGAAATTTGAGGTTCGGTCGCTGGCACGGCTGTTTTGTGAACAGTCGCGCCACATGGCGTGAGCCCTTTGTAAAAAAGAGCTCATTGGCGCGGGTCCGTGCCCGATACCCGCGCCAATGGGCGCAGCCCTAAAATTTTAAGAACGACCACACAGAACTGATTTTTAAGGGAAAGTTATTAAAAAATGAATGAAAATGAAGAGCAAGGGAGCGCCTCTTACCTGTAGCCGACGAGAAGCTGAATGGTCAACTGGATTCGTCGCAATCACCGTCCGAAGTTTCTGCTCCAAATGGACCATTGTTGCTTTTCACCAAGGTAAATAGTAAAAGTCATTTTATTTTTACCAATTTGACATATTTATAATTTTTTGACATAAAATGAGTTGTAAAAAGTCATTTTTATCAAATATTTTTATATATTATGTCGAAAATGGGTTTTATGCTTGCTTGGTATGTGCAGCAACAGGTTTTTTGCGACTTTAACGATGGAAACGAGTTGTATTTTATACTTTTTTGGACTCGGTAAATACACGAAAAAGTCACTCTGGAGTCATCTTTCAGCTCTTTTTTGACTCTCTAAACATGAAAAGATTGCCGCAGCCCTTGTCGTTTCGATCTCGTTAAAATGGACACGAATCGACATTCACTCAGTCAAGATAAGTTTAACCCTTTTTCGGGCCGGGAAGGATTGATTACGAAAAGGAATACCCTAGCCTATCGCGACTAGGAGGTTTTTCCATATTGTTTTCTACCTTTCTTTGGATCTTGGGAACTATCTACGAAAAGGGACTCGTGAGTTTTCTTTTCCATATCTTTTTTCAAACTCTCTAAACATGAAAAGACGCCGAGTTCTTCCTTTTCGTCGACTCATAAACCCCCGATGACATCTAACATCTAGTCGAAATGACGTTTCCTCCGAGCTCCTCCTCCTAGGACCTCGTTAAATGCACTAGGATGGATTCGGGCCTGGAAAGTATCGGCATTGCAAGCATATGCTATCCCCTTCAAGCTTGTTATTAAAAATAATTGGGGTACTCGCCAGAAATGGTGGGGGGAAAATGGAACCATCGTCGTTGTCGTCGGCAGTATGTCGCTCTTGAATATGGCACTTGTCTGCGTTCGTGTCGGGTTGGGGACATCTCATCTCGTTGCTTCACTTTGCCTCCGTGGGTCTAGATAATCCTTTTTGACCTCTCATCTGCTCATTGCCTCGTCACCATGACCTCTGATCCGTTTGATGTCAAATACTGCCAAGTCCACTGTCGTGCCGTTTATATGTTCAAGAGAAGTTGGCCTCTACAGATATCAACCTTCCTTTGTTTCTCATACGATCTTGATTCACAACAAAACATCATGTTCCTCTGTCTCGTGTCGATGATGTGGGAAACATTATGGCCCACCTTTGATCAAGGTCACTTCCTGTCGACATCAGCTCATTATCCAGGAAGCTGATCTAGAGACTCCTTATGGTCTATAGACTCCTTATGGTACTGATATAGAGACTCCCATGCCTCAATGGCAAAGCAAGTCTGGCTGCATTCGAGGTGAGGTTTACATCATTGACCTCCCATCGAGTGATTCCCCCCATGTGTTCGATGTCAACTCATTTATTCACACGCTCGTAGGATTGTACCTAGTACCTTTGAGGTCTTTCATTGTCATTATTAGTGGTTTCTCTCGCGTTCGTTAACAACTTTCATCATTGGATTGCAATCAACGATGTTCTCCTTGCATGTTCGACTTCACTTCACATATTTACATGCTTGAACTTCAGACTTCCGTTGGCCGACCTGTGGGCTCACTGGATTGTGACTATTGTAATCCAAGTTTTACTATGGATTATTATCATTATGTACATGACTCACTGATTGGATGGCTGTGACCATACCTGAGTCTATTTGTTTGATCCTAGTTGGATGGCTGCGCCCATACCCTGGATCCGGATTATAGCATACTCTGTTTTGGATGGTTGCGTCCATACCACATATACATCATGTACTTGAGATATCAGTTGTATCTTTCTGCGCAGGTTTTCCGACGGCGGGCCTTCAGTTGAAAATGTTCTCGTAAAGCATTTCACCCCTCTCTCTCTCGGGCCTCATACTTTAGGGGGCATCTGTTACACAGTAATTTGTCACCGTCCCTACCATTCCGCGTCGCGCACAATGGAGGACCCATTTTGTGACCTGTGAACATTGTCATGCCTTGAAATCATCATCACGGCATCAATGCATTCCTTTAAGCGTGAGCTTTATTTGCCCACGAGACATCTCCTTGCAAAAATCATGAAAAACATCCCTTTTGGCATCGCGTGCGCCCTGCCTGGGCATTAAGGGGAAAAATCCCCGCAAAGCTATGCATCATTCCCGGCGCTCTGTCATAGAGCAGCAGTCGCGCCACCCAATTTAGGGACTGTTTTTTAAATAAAGATGGCGGAAGTTGAGTTCCAACAAACTCAGGAACCATTGCCTATCTTGAGTTGGGAGGTTTGGTTGCGGGAGTTCTATGGAAGGGAAGTGGTTTTGCTACCTCCCATGGAACCTTCCTTGTTGATAGGGCCAATCCCATAATAATAGGGATCCAAACTCCCTCCTTCCCCATCTATAAAAGCCTGCTCAATTCCATGGCAAGCTAGTCTTGAAGTGCCTAAGCTTTGAATCTCCATATTCCCAAGAGCCTTTGTGCTGTAAAGAATCCTCTCTTTCCCTTAAGGCCGACTCAAGTAAGGAGACCATTGTCGAGAGACTCCGGAGAGGTTTTCCCTTTCCTTGGCGAGCTTTGCGAGACGTGGACGACTGGAGACCCATCCGAAGGAGACCGCGACGTCAGAACTTGGTTGTAATCTCTCTTCGTTTATTATTTAATAGATGATTATGATTATGGTTCCACTCTGTTTTCCATCATGTTAATGTGAGTAACGTCCTTTCTGACTGATGTTTAGTTATGTATGCTGGTTTCTATGCTTGTATCTGTTCGTTTCTTCCATATGCAGGTGTTCATCCGCGGAGATCGTGGAGGGATTGTGATCTGCCGAGGCTGAGGAACGGGGACACTTATTCTTCAGATCATAGCGTTGGAATCCAGGTAGGCTTCTATCCCAAGTCTTTCATTCGTAACTAGGAACTTGCGTCATAACATTGTTTGATTGTTGCTAGACCCCTGCTGGGCTAGTAGGGATCACCTCTGTCTGCAGAGGGGATTTACCTCCTCAACAATTTGGCGACTCCGCTGGGGATCGTCCAGATTTCATTGTCTCGTTTGTGTTGTCTCGCTTTGATTATTTTATGTGTTTCCTTGCTTGATGAACCTTCTGGGTTGGGTTCTTTCACTGTTTTTGCTTTTTGGTTTGCTTAGCCTGCATTGGTCTGCTTCTGGAGTAGCTTGTTTTTAATTTTGGTTGAGAAATTCGGCTGGCGTGGTTTTTAACCCGACAGTCACGCCATTGCCGCACGTTGCCTTTGTCTAGCCCGCGCCAATTGCTTTCTGCCGCTAGTTTCATCCTTACAGTCGCGCCACTCCTGTAAGATTTTTGAGTTTCCTCATTTTTGAGCTCTCTGGATTTCGTCAGTGTTTTTCTTCTTGATTTTTCGACTGCCTGAGTGTGTTGGAGTCCTGTTTGGCTGGGAATTCACCTCTGTTCTTTGGTTGTTTTCTTTTATCTACCGATTTCACATTTTAAGCCCTAGGGCATCTAGTGGCTTAGTGTATCGAGCGCTCCTTGGAAGTTTTGGTGTTTTGATTGTCCTGTCAACTGTCTGATTGATTATCCACACCCTCTAAGTAGTTGTTTATTGTTTTTTTGTGATTTTTGGGTGATTGTTCATTCCTTCATTCGAAATTCGTTTGGTCTTGCCTTGGACCTAGATCACACGGTCCATTGGAAGCTTTCGAGTCTTTTCTTTGATTTGAGAGACTTTGGTCGATTTGGGGATCTGATTGCTTGTGTTGTTGAGTGAAATTTGTTTGTTTCGCTCTCTTGAAAATCGTTTCTCAAGTTGTTCCATTTGTTTTCAAGATTTTTTAGTGCATATTAGCTATTAAACATTGAAAATCAAAAAAAAAAAAAAAAATCTCTTTTGCTTTTGTTAATTAGTGAAAATTGTGATCTTTTCCATATCGCTAGTGATTAGTGTTTTGAATGAAAAGTTTTCAATTGCATTAGTTGCATTAGAGATCTCATTGTTTGTCTTCCATTCATTTCGTTTGTGTAAAAGCTCTCAACTCTTCTCTAACTAGTTTTCATCGAACGAAATGTTGCACTGTGGCATATAGCTTTGTATTTAGGAGTCTTTCGAGACACTACATACGATAGGGCCTAAAAATTGAAACTTAATTGAAGATCAACTGTAAAATTTATTCAATTAACCTAAGGCAGCATTGGAACTTAACGAAACATATTTAGAAGGTCTAGGCTAGAGACGTGTTCCGGCGTCGTTAAACCTAGCAACTGTCGTTCGCCTGTTGGCTTTAGACAGCGCTAGTACGGACTTGCGCTCCCCGTACCGTCGCGTATATAAAGGGAGACCCCTATAGGTTTTCAATCCTTTATCCATAGGAAGCCGAGTCTGCCGCCCCATACCCGTGATACACCGAACACAGCATTCGGGGAGACTACCTGCACGTACGGAAAGTCCTTGGTCGATTTCTGTTTCATTTTTGAAACCAAGGTGTATATTGCAGTTCACGGATATTTGGTACACCCTTTATGCCTAGTTTTTCCTGAGCAGTCATTTGGTCTTTTCTGACTCCCTAAACTTGAAAAGACCATCAAGCGCTTGTCCTTTCACGCTTGTGTCAACTCTGAAAGAGATAGAGTCATCTTTTTATCGTTTCTCGACTCTTAAAATATGAAATGGTAGAATTTCTTACTTTCCAATGTGGTAAAATTAATCGCCCACGATTACACACCCGTTTAGACATTGCTTGTTGACCGTTTGATCGTGTGTCTTAACTCGTTTTCAGCCCGTGTGTGTGTTTGCTCTTTTTCTCTAGTCTTTTGCCACAGTGGCGGAACCTTCGGTTTCGTCTATTGGTAGTCCTTACACGGACGATTCTTCAGAAGCTTCTCAGTCTTCTGTCGAACCACAGCAGCCTGTTGTTTTCGAGTTTCCTGACGGGGGACCGGTTCTCGCCGAGCAACCCTTTGGAGGACCAGTTGAGTTCAATTGGCCCTTTTCGGACCCTGTGTCTGAATTGAGATTAGGAGCTGATTTCCTTTCTCTTACATCGGGTTTGCCGTTTGTTGCTGCTGTTTTTCCTCCTAGTCCTCACCGTCTTCTGCGTGATTTAACGGCAGGATCAACCATGAGTGATTCTGGTGAGGAAATTCCCACGTCTGGTGAAGACTATCAGCTCTTCCCGCGTAGATTGTTTGAGGGAGACAACTCTGAGCTGGCTACCATGTCGACAGCCAGTCCTTCTTTACCACAGGGATACAGATCTCTGGGTCAGATCATTTCAGCTGCAGCCTCTATGGGGATATCATCTCCTGCTTCGAGGCCAGCTGCTACTACACCCGGGGTGTCCCCTTCGACGCCCGTCACTTCTGTTCCCGTTCGGCCCACTGTTTGTGTGGCTGCCTCTTCTTCTGTTGTCTCAGCATCTGCTACTAGGGCTGGGCCAACTCCTGAAGATGTTTACCTAGCTACTGCTATACCGGAGAATATCTCTCCAGATGAGTATCGGTTGTTTTTGCAGCAGCCGAACGCCGGAGCTGGACAAGTTCCCCAAGATCCTTACCGATCCTTCTTTTCGCACTATGCACAGGATGGCACTCCCGTGTATGCATTCCCAGGTCAGTTTGACGAGCACGGGGAGGTTTTGCGCCTCCCTGCTCCTGAGGCTTATCTGTATGCTCAAGGTTTACCATACAACCAGGCTTACAACCCGCAGGGACAACCCTTTCAGGGCCAACCTGGCTATTTGTATGACCCACAGGGACAGCCCATCCAAGGCTACCCTACGGGCCAGCAAGGGCCATTATACAATCCGCAAGGACCATATTATAGCCCTGCTGGTCAACCTGCTCAACCTCAGCTAGGGTATCAACCGGGACAGGCCTATGGTCCTGGGGGGCAAATCCAGCTATCTTTACCAATGCAACCGCAGTATCCTGTTGTTTCTAACGTAGCATATCATCCAGGACCACCCTATGGTTCTGCTTCAGGTCAAACTGGTTTCCAGCAAGCACCTGGTCCTGTTCCTCCACCAGGGCAACCGATTCATCCGGTACAGCCCGGTGTCCCGCCTCCAGGCCAGCCAGCCCATTCGGCACAACCTGGGGCCCACTTACAACCAGGTCAGCCTGCGCAACCAACACCGCCTGGTCACCCGGGCCAGCCTGGTCATTCAGGCCAGCCCCCTCACTCGGGTCAACCTGTTCATTCAGGGCAGCCCTCTCATTCCGTTCACTCTGCTCAACAGCCTGTTCATTCAATGCCGCAACCAAATCAACAGCTGCGTCCTACGTACCAGGCTCCGCAGGGTTCCACTTATCAGCAGCCTACTCATCCTCAGAGTGGTTATTATCCTCATGGTCAGTCTCAACCGAACTATAACCACCCCAGAGGCTCTCAGTATTATCCTCCTCCACCCGGTTCTACCTACGCTCAGCAGCCAAATCCAAACGCTGCTTATACGGGGCAGACGCCTAATCAGGGCCCGAACCCTGGTTATCAAGCCCCGCACCATGGTTACCAGCAGCCAAATCAGTCTGGTTATATGAACTATGCCCCCTACGGTCAGAATCCTGCGGGACAGAACCCGTGGGGGCAGGGATATTCACAACCATCGTGGAGCACGGGTACCGGACCTTATCCTGGGACTGGCATGGTAGTTAACCCTCCATTGCCGTTCTTGGCTACCTTGGAACTGCCGGACGTTTCAAAGTTGACCAATGATCCGATTTTACATAATCCATATTGGCCTCCGGTTCCCACCAAGATACCAGGAGATTGTCCCAAGTTTGAGGGCAAAGCTGGCGAAGACCCCCAGGCGCATGTGATGACGTACCACCTCTGGTGTTCGTCTAACTCTTGGGTCGACGATTCGATTCGTTTGCGTCTTTTCCAGCGTACTTTAACAGGAGCTGCTGCTAAATGGTACATAGAACTATCCCGTGGTATTTTTCAAGATTTCAACTCGTTAGCCATGGCTTTCCTCACGCATTTCCAGTTACCGGTCCGGTATGAGGCCGGGACGCACCTCCTGACTTCTCTGAAGCAGGACAAGGCCACTCACATCTCGGATCACATTCATGAGTGGCGGCGCCGTCGTCGACTGATCAAGTTTCACATACCTGATCAGATTTTGACTCACTGGTTCACCACCTCCTTTGCGAATAAAATCGCTCAGGATATCACGATGGGAGCGTGTGTGACGGAGGAACAAGCTATCGCGCGTGCCCAGTACCTGGATCTTGTCTATTCACAGTCTGGCACGCTTTATGACATCTTGACTGATGCTCCACAGCTCGGAACCATTAAGGCTCCGCCTACCCCTCCAGTGGATGGTGTCATTGGTTCCGTCTCTCAAAATTCGAAGAAGTCTTCGAATGGGAAGCAGAAGGATAATTCTTCCAACATTACCTCTGTTAATCCCGCCTCATCCAATTCTGGTAAAACCGCGGAGGTGAATGGCGTCCAGGCCAATCCTGCGGACAAATCCTCCAAGGGGAAGAAGAAGGGCAAAGGCAAATCAAAATATGATGCCCCGAAACCAGAATCTAAATCTCGAACTGAGGATGGCTCCCAACGTAAGCCGAAATTCCCTTGCCTCATCTGTGAAGGTGACCATTACACTAAGGATTGTCCACGACGGTCCGAAGTTAGTCAACTTCTTAAAGGCTCAAAAGGGACTCCGACTGTTTTAAAAGAGCCATTTCCATCTCAGCAGACCCATATGGTCGAACAGGCGTCACCATCTGCACCGTTTGGGTCTCAGGTTTTCATGATGAAGACTAATGCACCTATCACTATCGCTACGCGGTCGAAGGATTACAATGAACCGCGGCAGGCGCCCGGGAAGGCAGTTACGGATGGGCCGCCTCCCCCACCTGCCTCCGGTCCATTGGAAATTGAGAAGCCGACTCCCGAACCCATTGTGAAACCACCTCCCAAGGGTGTTCTTCGAAGATCCTCTTATAATCCAAATGCTCGTGCCGCCCAACATTACAGTATTGTTGAGGATCTGGCACAGGCGCCATGTGCTATGTCTGCACTTGAGGTTCTTCAAAGTTGTCCTTCACAACGGAAGGCTTTATTGTCTGCAATCGGTGGTATCGATCCCGCCGACTCGAGCCTTCTCACCTTCGATCTGGAGAATTTTACTCCCCGGCTTCCACATCAAATCGCTTTGGTCATTCAAGTCGGGATTAACGGTCTGAACATTCATAGGGCCGTCGTAGATGAGGGTGCATCTACCTACGTTATGTCCTCCGCTTGCTGGAAGGCCATCGGCTCTCTAGCCTTGTCGTCATCTCCCAATGCCCTTGAGACATTTGATGGTCGGGAATCTAAACCCCTGGGCGTTCTCGAGAGTCTCGCGATCACATTACAGGGAAAAACTGTCAACGTAGAAGTAGAAGTGGTTGACGCTAAACTCAACTACAATATACTTCTTGGCCGCAGCTGGACCCATGCCATGCTCTGCGTGCCGTCTACTGTCTTTCGATTCATTAAGTTCCCTCACGAGGGCAAGATTGTTACGGTAGACCAGTTGTCATTTTTTACCTCTAGCTCTGAGAACAACGTGCCGTATGTGGATCAAATTCCGAATCCCCCAGACAGCATAGGACCTGGTCTCTTCAAAGACCCAGTCCTCATGGGTATTTTCCCTGCACCGCCACCAAATACCGCTCAAGTCAACATGTTGTCCAGGACTGATGACCCCTGGCTTATTCCTACACCTGAGCAGGTATATGAGTTTGGAGAATCCATGCCTTTAACGCCAGTAGAGATCAGCTACTGTGAGATTGTTGCCGCATCGGACCCTCCACCTTCTCAGCATGCTCCGATGAGCATGGCTCTCGATGTCTACTCGCAATCCCCCTGGCTTGGTCAGGCTGATTCACCTGATCCTCTCAGAGAGACTTTTTCTTCAGATGAGGCTATCATTGAAACTATGTCTCTTGAGGAGCTGCCCTGGGGCGATGGACATCATCGCTCCTCGTTTATGCCCAGCTTGGGGGCAATGACTGATTGTCTGGAGTGTAATGCTACTCAGGTTCCTTCCCCTCCTCTTCAAACACCGATCTTAATGCACGAGGTCTTTTCGGAGGGTAATCTGAGTAACATTACTCAAACTGTTCCAATCAACATCTCCGTTAAACCGGGGATTGTTGAGAACATTCATGTGGGTGTGACTTGTTCTCCCAAGGAGATTCAAGTCTATACTGAGCTTTTCAAAGAATTCAGAGATGTTTTCGCATGGTCTTACGAGGAAATGCCGGGAATTGATCCTAGTATTTTCGTGCATGAGATTCCAACCTATCCAGGTGCGAAACCCGTGCGCCAACGCTTACGTCCCATGCATCCTCGGAAAGCCGCCGCCATCAAGGCATAAGTTGAAAAAATTCTGAACGCGGGTTTTATTTATCCCATCCCCCTAACAGAATGGGTGTCCAACATTGTCCCTATCGATAAAAAGCAGGGTACAATTCGAGTCTATGTGGATTATCGCGATATCAATCGCGCCTGTCCTAAGGATAATTATCCCACTCCGTTTATCGACCAGATCATCGATGAATGTGCCGGGAGTGAGATCTATTCCTTAATGGACGGTTTCTCAGGTTATAACCAAATCAATATTGCACCTGAGGATCAACATAAGACCACATTCATCTATCCGTGGGGCACTTTCGCATACAAAAAACTCCCGTTCGGCTTAAAGAACGCTGGCGCCACGTTTCAGCGTGCGATGTCCTACGCTTTTCATGACATTCGCCATATCGTTCAGCCTTATCTGGACGACTTGCCAGCCCATTCGGGTAGGCGAGAGGACCATCCTGAGCATCTCCGCCAGATATTCCTTCGTTGCAGACGCTACAATATCAGGCTCAACCCTCATAACTGCGTCTTCTGCATTGATTCTGGCCGTCTTTTAGGCTTTATAGTCTCGAAAGACGGGATTCGCCTTGACCCTCTAAAGGTCGAGGCCATCATAAATCTCCCATCACCCTCCTCCCTGTATCAGCTACAGAGTCTACAAGGGAAAGCGAATTTTCTTAGGCGCTTTATCCCGAATTATGCCGAGGTGGCCAAAGGATTCACTCGTTTGTTAAAGCAGAACGTTCCCTTTCACTGGGACGAAGTTGCTCAGGAATTCTTTGAGAAGCTGAAGACATTGCTATTCAATGCTCCGTTACTTCGTCCTCCGGACTACCACCGCGACTTTTCTTTGTATCTAGCCGCCGCATTTAGCACCATTGCCATGGTCTTGGTGCAGCATGACGATAACGGTGATGAACATGTTGTTTATTACCTGTCTCGGAACCTTCTCGACCCTGAAACGCGTTATGCACATGTCGAGAAGTTGGCCTTAGCAGCAGTACACGCCGTACAATGCTTTCGCCATTACATCCTTTTGCGCATGATAACAGTGGTTTCAGACTGCAACCCTATGACATATATTCTTTCTAGACAATTACTAGGGGGCAAGTACTCCAAATGGATTGTGATCCTGCAGGAGTTTGACTTGGAATTCACCACTGCCAAGTCAACTAAATCACTGGTCTTCACGGATTTGATATGTTCTCTCCCTACAGACTCTGTTCCCTCACACTCTGAAGACCATAGACCGGACGAAACGCTTTTTCTTATCAGTACTCGTGATCCTTGGTACGGTGACATCATAGTGTATCTTCAGACCGCGACTTTTTGGTCTGATTTGGATAAAACTGCTCGCCGTCGGATTCGGCACCAGTCCCAACCCTACCGTATAGTAGGAGATACCTTATATCGCATTGGAGTAGATTCGGTGCTCCTGCGATGCCTAACCTTGGAAGAGGCTGAGAAAGTCCTAAATGACTGTCACAGTGGTGCCTGTGGCGGCCATATGTCCGGGTATGCTACTGCTCAAAAGATTCTGCGGGCAGGTTATTTCTGGCCTTCCATATTCAAGGATTGTATCACTGCAGTCCATAAATGTCATCCATGCCAGATTTTTCAGCGCAAGATGCGCGCGCCGCCGTTGCCATTGCATCCCGTTATTACCATCGGCCCTTTTGCAAAATGGGGCGTGGATTTTATGACGTGTAACCCTCACTCGGTCGGGGGGCATGTGTATATCATTATCGCCGTCGACTACTTCACTAAGTGGGCCAAGGCGATGCCTACACTAGCTGCTGTCGGGAAAACGGTTGCTCAATTTATATTCAACCACGTTATTGCACGGTTCGGGGTTCCTCAAGCTATCGTCACTAATCATGGTACTCATTTCCACGATTACTGATGGACTTATATTTTTATAAATATTGGGAGGAATCTATTTTTAGATTGCCAGTCTAAAAATAGATATGTCAAATATTATTAGCTCTTAATAATATTTGGAATATAAACATTATCTTATTCTCTTAGAGCACTTCAGTTAAGTGCACAGATGTGGCACAGGAGCTGACAGAAGGAATTACGCTATTCCTAAGGGTTAAGTGGACCTATTACATGGATACTTCAGTTAGAACTCATGTGACAGAGTTTGGTGTAGTTATTGAGCTAGTTGATGGAGTTGTGTTCAGTTTAACTGAGTTAAACATAGTTGAGCTAGTTGTATCTAGTCTAACTGATTGATACACTAGTGAGAGTGGTGTGAATTAATTATTAATTAATTCACTAATTATTAAATCATTAATCAACTAAAGAATACACCAGTTAACTACAGTGCATGGACAATTTCAGTGGAGACTAGTGAAGAGGTAGGTGAAAGAGCAGTGTGACTATCAGTTGTGACTATACTGTTGCATGATTTGCAACAACCAATGATTGGAGATTCCAATGAGGATTGCACAATCAATTCTGGACCAATTTGAGTTCATTTAGAGCCATTCTTCAACAGTGACTACGCAGTAGAGGCAGGCTATCAGGTGGCAGAGATTGGAGCATGTGATTTGCTAGATCAGGCTTGATTAGTGTGTAGCAATTGGAGATTGTACTGAGAGCTTTGTGAAAAGTTTTGTATAATTATTGTTACATGATCTCTATGACATATAATATACAGATAGTTTGGGTTTTTTAGCTTTAAGCTTTCCCATAAAATATTGTGTTCATATGTGTGATTGTTTATGGTTTTAATGTGCGCATCCGATTGTTTTTTTATTTCCGCAATTAATGATCAATGGTGGAAGAGATTTTGTATTGTGCATGAAGTTAAAATAGTGTGTGATCAAGATAATATTGGTGAATAATATATCAGTTATTCAAATTTTTACAAAGAGAAGGGAAAACATGGCAAGTTTGAGAACCTGTGGAAAGGACCCTATATTATTCATGCTGAGAGGAGTCACAATGCATTTTTCCTGAAAGAATTGAATGGAGAAGATCTATATGGAGGTCCTGTCAATGGTAGGATGCCCAAGAATTACTTCTGTCAAGAATCATGAGCTTCAAAGAATTTTTTTTTCCATTGTAAATATCATTGTTTGAACATTGCATTCAAAGTTAGAAAAACAAAAATACAAAAACAATAGAAAGAGAAAAGAGGGTAGATTGTAAAACAAGAAAGGTATATCCCCATACCAAAAAGAAAGACAAAATCTAAAAGTGTGCAAGCTCAAAAGCCACTCCTAAAAACTCACTTCTAGTTAGTCATACAACCTAATCATGACTAATTAGTTTTCAATTTACTGCTGATAGGTTAATGAATTAGATTTTCCAAACAATTCAATCTTGGCTTATCAGTAAGGTAGATTAGGATAGAAAATAAAGGTTCCAAAAAAATCAAAATCTAAACCTATGAATCTCAAAAGAAGAATGGCTCTAATTAGATTAAATCTTGAGCCAAAGATAGAAAACAAACTGGTTCCAATATTCTCAAAACTTGAACTAGAAAAGAAAGAGAAAAGACAACTCAAACAAATTCAAGATCAGAGCTGAAGAGATAATGAAGGATGTTTTAATTTTTATATCTTAAGCCTTTACCATTTTTTTTTAATTTTCTGCGATTAAAAATCTATGTGCAACTTGTTTTTATGCCATAGATCTGTAGCAAGTCAGACTGCTTAATCCTAACTTGGCTGCTTTTAATTTTCTGTTTTTAGAATGTAGAGAATAAAGGTCTGTCAAACAGTCTAATCCTGGCAGATAGTAGTTAGGTAGAGAGACTTATGAGTTCAACTGTTTAATATGAACTCATGGAGGAATAAGATTAGACTTAGATTATTTTCTTGTTTTCAAAAGAATAAAATGTTTATGAAGAGAGTTTGCTAGTCCAAATGCACTTTGAAAGAAGAAAATTTGTTAGGATCATTAGGAGTGGGTAGGTAGAGATTTTGTTTTTATACAATTCCATTGTTTCAGATTGCTACAGATATCATCGAATCAAAATAAGATCAGAAAAAGAAAATAAAATTTGTTGCCCAATGGATAAGGCACTGGTTTACTAAAAAGCTAGAGATCAATAGCTGAGGTTCTTGACACCTTCAAGAAGATGCCATCCCCATGTGGAGCCACTATTAGCCACCTATAAAATTTTCCATATCAAATGGTGGCTAAATCTCTTTTAGCCTTTAAGAAACAATTCATCTTCAAATTTTTAGTTCTTAAAGTCTTTTGAAGATGTTTACCCTTTGAGTTAATCTTCACTACTATTTCACTTTTACTCCTAAAGAACCTGTTGTCCACCAAGAGAAAGAATGCTTAAAACTCCATTTTTCATCATTTTCATTCCTCCTTTACTCATAAACAAACCCCATTTTTCACCAATTATTCCCTTCATAAAATCCCTCCATTTAACCTTCATTTGATTCTCAAATCATCAAAAACCCCCCTTTAAACCTTATATTTCCCTTTTATTTGGTTTAAAAATGCCACCTTTAACCTATCGGAACCCCCAGTTTGGCTTAAAAACCCTATTTTTAAGCCTAAAAAGACCCTTTTTACATTATATAGGTCATAAGCCCCCGAGGGCTTATTTCCTTCAAAACCCATTTCCTCATGTGACCTAAAGCCCCGCAGTCAGGCACTAAAGGCTTTAAACCCTTTTTGAAAACTTATTTCCCTTCTATTTTTTCACCCCAACAGTTCAATTTTAAGAATGAAACTGGACCGTTGATCTACACAGATCAATGGCCATTGCGCCTTATCTTTTCGCCCAATACCCTTCCTTACCTTTTCCTCCGTTCATACAACCCATCTCTTCTTCTAATCCTGACCGTCCATTCGAAAAATCCAATGATCGGGGTTTAACCCGATAAAACAAATTGTTCAATTGAATTTCTGCCTCGCCACATAACTTTCCCACTACACAACAAAACTAATGTTGGTCCCACCAGAACGCCCCACTTGCACAACTTTCCCCGTTGTGTGCGATCCACATCGTCGGATCTGGAGCCTCCGATCCGACGGTGGATGATGCATTTCGCAAATTTTTTTCCCCCGAGAGTTAACACCAAATTTTTTTGCGAAAGGATCGGTTTTAGGAGGGACAAGTGTCAAACGTTGTATCATATCGCATTTTTTTTGGGGCAAACCGCTTACCCCCCAAACGCAACATGAAAACCGCTGCTAGTTTTCCACTTTACTGCCGCCCTCACCACTTTTCTTTTCATATTTCAATCCCAGCCGTCGATCTCTGAGATCAAACAATCCTGACTTAATCTTGCCATCATTTACTTTTCATCTAATTCACTCTCGAAAGACTTCATTGGTTGATCTCGATCGTTCATTATTTTAATCTAATGGCCCATGTTATATCACAACCCCAATTCATTACCTCCATCTATTTCTCCCAAACACTCCATCAAACGATCTCCACCGTCGATAGTTCTAAATCAACATTTCATGTTCACTGTTGCGCCCAAACTCCATTTGCACCTATTTCGCTTCTGCCAAGGGTTTTCTCCCTTTTTGCTGAAAATTCTTCCATTTCGCACAACTCCATCCCCTCCATTAAACCTCTGAAGCAGTCTTAACCCAATTCTACAGGGTTTCATAATGAGTTTGTGTGTTTTGCAGGGTTTTCCTTTGACGGTGATTGTTATGTGTTCTTCCACTATCACAGATAGGTGACCAGTATAGCCCAGAATGATGATTCTATGGCTTAAAATCAAAGAAGAAAGGATCCACAGGGTAATAAATCCATGTTTAAATCAAATGGAGCACGATCCAGGGTTTAACAGAAACCCTCCATCTGCATAAAGACACATGTATCAACAAAGAAAAAAAAAGTGTATCAGTGAATAAATCAAGGTTAAAGAAGGATTAATGACTAAGCCTGAAGATCAAAATTTTAATCCTAATTTTTAAAGAAATAAAGACAATATCAGAGAATGAAGACCCAAAAAAAATATCAAGGCTAGTTAAGCCTAAACACAGACCAAGAAACAGATCAAAAGTGTTTTTAAGATAAAAACAAAGGGAAATATCAGTAAAAGGCCTCCACTATCACATCAAAGGGGCTAATTGAATCCCCCAACTACCAAAGTGCCACCTGCATCACCAATAAATCAAATGAAGGCATAGTTATTGCCTAGTCAAAAGATATTTGCTTAAAGATAGCTAAACAGTTATTACAAGCAAAGACAAATATTTTAAACTGTTAATAAAGTTATTATAAAAGATAAAAAGGTCTTAAAGTCAATATTTTTACCCACTAGGCCTAAAAAATCAGAACCATAGTAAATCAAACAGAGTTGTAAATCAATGCATTCCTGCCTTATGCCTTACATGGTTTTCAAGGCTAGGAGTTGCATTATTTTTAAATCAATGCATTCCTGCCTTATGCCTTACATGGTTTTCAAGGCTAGGAGTTGCATTTAGCATAGAATTAATTGCATTTCAACCCTAGGAACTCTTCCACCTCATCATTTTATTATAAAATCTCCTTGAGGAGCACATTGTAAAGGGTTGTTTGGTCACTAGTTGTAATACTGAAATTCTCTGAAATAATACATAGTCTGTTGAAGTTGAAGAAGAAATTGAAGTCTTGGAAGCTTGATGATGTTGTGACATGCTTGTTCTTGAGAAGGCTCTATCATTGGATCCCTGAGCTTGGATTTTGGTGATGTATTCTAAACTGTCTACTGTCTTTCCTGTTTTCATTATGTTTCATAAACTCTTACTATAGTAGGATGAAAAATTTAGGCTAAGAAATGACTCCTGGAAGCACCTTAGACCTATTTAACCTTCACTGTTTTATGTTTTTTTCTGCTGAGGTATTTTAGAGTCTTTAATATTTCTCTTTAGTCCTCATGCTTGTTTATTTCTCTAATAGTTCAAATAGTTGGTTCCAGCATGATTTATGGTTTTCTCTGCTTGTCTGCTACCACTTGAAAACTGTTATTGAAGTATCCCTTTGAAGTACCATGGTTTATAGTTAGCCAAGGAGGTCTGTTTTGATCATACCCTTTGTCCCTGCTTGAACATTTGTTTTAAAGGTCTTTATAGTTCTGATCATAGATGTGTTAGGTGTTCCCTCTTCTATGACTGTAATTATCAATGAATCTTTTATGTTTTCGAAGCCCTTTGAAATAAAATCTTTGAGGAAATAGGATGTGCTCCGGAAACTTAGATTTCATTTTAAAAGTTGTCTTAAAAGTCATCATTTGCTTAAAGTGTGGTTTGTAGAATTCATGGTTAGCCCTGTCTATCAAATACCTCTTTATGTTCAATTTATTTTTTTAAGTTCCCTTTGTTGAGAATTCAAATTCTCTTTTCAAATCATTAATGTCAATCTCATTCACAAAAACTAAAGGATTCTCTAGCCAAGTTAGATTTTCCCTTTGATATCCCATATCCACTTATGAGCATGTTATCAACTTCATTTCGACTCCATTGCCCAATGAATCTGACACTTCTTCTTTCTACCTATCTTTCCTAGACCTTTCATGGTCTGTTGTACCAATTCAAACAAACAAACACCTGCACCTAATAACTAGTCTAAAATCAATACTTAAAAGCAAACAAGACATATCTTTGCAAACAACTTGAGAGATCCCTCTCTGAGAAAAGGAGGACTAGATCCTGGAACTCTAAAGATTGGTTCTGATGTTGCCTTGTCTTTTGGTTAGCCAATCTATCAAAACACAGGACACCAACATACCCTTAACCCTAACCTTAACCATAACCTTTACCTTAACCTAACCTTAACCTTACCCTTACCTTAACTTTGACTTTACCCTTGACCTTAACCTTAACCTAAACCTTAACCTTATCTTAACCTTAACCTAACCTTAACCTTAACCTTAGCCTAACCATAACCTAACCATAACCCTACCTTAACCTAACTTAACCTTGACCTTGACCTTGACCTTAACCTTAACTTTAACTTTACCCTAACCTTAAGGGTTTATTCAGGTTAAAATTAGTCAGGTTAAGGATAAGGTTAAGGGTAACCTTACCATTTTTTGGTCATCTAACATATTATCATTAGATGGACCCAAGTACACCATGTAAGACCAATTTTACCCTAAGTAAAATTGCTTTCACTATGAAAATAACTTAGTAAACCACATTTATTAAGTTGTTTATGGTATAAACAGGAAACCCCATGAGAAAATATTAAATAAATCTACATTTGTTTGATTTTCCTCAAGGAATAATTAGTTAAACAATAGTTTAATTAATATTCTTGGTTATATTTAACCCAAAACAAGGAAATTAATTAGATAAATCATTATTTATCTTATTATTTTCTAAAGAATAATTATTTAAACCTTATTTAAATAATATTCTTTGTAAATATGACTAAATCACCCATAAATAATTAAATAAATAATTATTTATTTGATTATTATTCAAGCACATCCTTAAAATGATAAATAAATCATTTATTTATTTATTATTTACAAATAAAGGGATTTGACCCAAGTCAACTTCTTTTTCCCTCTAACAAATATAATAAAATATTCCATAAAAGTTGGATCTTGATTTGGTTAATAATATTTTGACTATGCACTAATATCTAGAATAACTCAATATTTTGTTATAAATAGAAGGGTTTTCTCATTCATTTACCACCTTTTGTTGCCTAAATATCACTCTGGATCTATAATTTTGGTCTAACTATTGATCCACTAGCACAGTCATATTTTGCTACCATTTTTTGTCTGGGTTTTCTACACCATCAAGAGAGAGAATTTTTAGATCTGAATTGCTGAGGACTTACGAGAACCCATCCCATTGAGGAGAACTGGTAACACCCTTTTGTGTTTTCCTCCCAGGTGCCCATAATACAAAATTCATTCAAAATATTATTGTCTTATCTATTGGATGCATGGAGTAAATATTGTTTTTTCTATTGCTTAATGTCTTCTCACTACAAGATAAAAGCACATTGGTGAGGGTCATGCTTGTGGCGGACCTTTAAGGTCCGTCACCAATGTCACATATGGTGACGGTCATTAAAAAATCGTCACTGTAAGTGTATATAGTGATGGTCCTTTATGGTCCGTCACCAAAGACATTTTTAATGACACTTTTGGTGACGGTCATTAAAGGCCCATCACTAATTCTCTCTTTGGTGACACTTCTAGTGACGAAATTTTAATGACCCTCACCGATGCTCTTTTTGTTACTTTTGGTGACGATCAAAAAATGTCCATCATCATTGATCACTAAAAAATGTCACTGTAAGTGTATATAGTGATGGTCCTTTATGGTTCGTCACTAAAGAAATTTCACTTTTGGTGAGGTTTGTTAAAGGCCCATCACTAATTCTCTCTTTGGTGACACTTCTAGTGACGAACTTTTAATGACCCTCACCAATGCTCTTTTTGTTACTTTTGGTGACGATCAAAAAATGTCTGCCATCATTGATCATTCCAATGAGTTTTTGATGACGCTATGTGCCTGTTAATATATTTTTTGTCAAAATATAACGATTTAATACCATTATTGTTGAGAATTTTTTATAATATGTCCAAGGCCATAGTGGTTAGGGTCAGTCAATTTCCCTCAAGTAATGACTAGTCGAATAGAGATTTTGTATGAGTCAACACATGATTCATATCTATTAATTTTATTATCTAGAAAATTCCATTTAGATAAAGTTCCACTATTGTGTGTAGGAAATATATTATTTAATACATAATAGGGCTCTGAAAATTCTATTAATGAGAAAGACCTAACAATCCTCAACAATCTGGGCACACCTTAAATTAATGCTTTGGCACACTAACATTTCTTATTACTCCACAGGTCTTGGAAAATATTTGTACCTATAACATCTTTTGATGACATTGACGCCCAAGCACATGGTGGCATGCACTAACACAACATGGAACTCTCCTAGCATGTGTTGGCATGCTGCATATAGTCCCTAGCATGCCCCAGAACACCTTGGTCGAATGCATTGACATACATTAGCACTTGGCACACAATGCCACTTGGCATGTATTGGGACCTATTATTAATGTGCCTAGCATGCCCCTTTTCAAAAATATAAAGTCCTGACTTATTAACCCTCTTATTGGTTCTTCCTTTTGTTGCCTTGACACATATTGATATACCCTGGCACCCTGCGCCACATCCTTAGCACCTAGCATGTATTGGCATATCTTGGCACTATTAATTGGCACATGATATAGTTAGCACACCCTGGAACTCCCAAGCACACTTTGGGAATTCTTAACATGCCTTGATATTCCCTAGCATGCCTTACCAATGCTTAGCATACCTTGTCACTCCCTCCTTGGCATGAAAACTAACACTGACCATTAACACTAGTCTCTGGTAGTACACGTTCCTCATATTCATTAACTTCCATGAATTTTTACCTAGTTCTCCCTTAATGTTTTTTCCTAGTACTCCTTAACACTCATCAACATGCATTACCACTCTCTAGCACACCTTAGCACTCTTCAACATTCACTTCCATTTCATAACATGCATAACATTAGTCCCTGACGCATATTGGCACTTGGCACGTGTTGGCGCTTGGAAAGTCTTAGCATGTATGGAATACGTTGAGATGCCTTAGTGTGATTTGGCATGGTTTAATATTAAATTTATTTGTCATGATCAATTGTTGGAAAGTAGATGAGAAGCAAAAAAGGAATACTTGGCACTTAGAATGCACTAAGACTTTTCACTTGGCACCTATTGCCACCTAGTGTTGGTGTGCCTAGCATGCCCCTCTTGGAAAAGGTAAATTGATGACTTATTAACCCTCTTATGTGTTCATTTCCTTGTAGTTTAAATTTTTTCTCCCTTTTGTTGTCTTGAAAGTCCCTGACACGCATTGACACACCCTTGCACATCTTGGCATGCCTTATCACTTGGCACATCTTAGCCTGTTTGACATGTATTCCCACTATCTGGCACATCAAGGGGGTGAACAGAGATGTAGTCCTAAAGTAGGTCGAGTACGAGGGCCGAGTAAGGGTTGCGAAAGGGAGGTCATGATCATCCTCCAAGAGCAAGATCATCATGTGAGGGTTCAAAAGAGTGTTGCATAACTTAATGGTCAACTTACGCTAGGAAGTAGGATGGCATATTGTTGGTTCTATTCTAGAAGATCAAGCTTAAGAAATGTTTCTCATGAGAATTTGGGCATGTGATTTCAATGGTGTCTTTGTGTGAAGGCCACATCAAATTTTGAAATGTTGAAATTTTCAACAAGAAACAGTGAGATTGGAAACCATAAAGGACAAAAAAAAATGCACCCACACTGGTGAGGAATTTTGATGCACCAGGAGTGAGGAATGTGGGGCATCTAATTTATTTTTCCCTTAAATAAATTGGACAATAAATTGTAATTTCATCTCATAACAACTTGTGTTAGTTAATTAAGTCATGATGACCGAGTTAGCTCAAGAAATTCGAGTTGAGGGTCTAATATGAGGCATCTAGAGGGATTCTAATATTTTTGGGGTCTAGTTGAAGTTGATGCATTAGTGGAGTGCAAGTGTAATTAACTCAATTAAACGAGTTAAAATCAATTTAAATAGTTATAACTGAGTGATGAGCTAGTGGGAGGTCCAGTGAATTAAATTAGATTTAATTCACAATGAGTGATCAATCAGATAACTGATATTTCACTATTAATAGTTGCATGCATGTCATTTTCGAGGAATACCCAGTTGAGACAGAGGTTAAAGGGAACATAACTATCAGTTTTATTCAGAGAAAGTTTCCCATGTGCAATTGTAAACTCATTGGGATGCCATGATGGATTGCGCAATCAAGGAAGACTTATTTTCCTAATTAATAAGGAGTTAATTCCCTAGGAATTGCATGAGCAAGGCAAGCTGAAGTAAGGATGAGAATTGGCTAAGTACTAGATCTATTTTTCCTAGATCAACGAGAGACAATTGACAGAGTGCTGGAGAATCTCATGAGAGATTAAGCATTGTATTGTTTCATGATTCATTGACTTAATACACAATAGAGATAGAGGGGTTTTGATTAGTTGCTTTCCCCAAATACATCATGTTGTTGTGTGATTGATAATTTATTTCTCTTACTTATATATGATTGTGCGATTGTGTTTTGTTTCCGTAAATTGTAGGAAGGATTCAGTATCTTGTTTTAGTAGATCACAAGATCAGATTGAATCTCGTTGGTTAGATTTTCTACATGGTATTAGAGGAGGAATTTTTTGGGCAGCGAGTTTCTAGAGAATATTTGAATATTTTGGTGTAAAATTTTCAAAGGGGAAAATCTACCCAAATGGAAAAAAAAATCGGTCAAATCGGAGCTCGGATGAGGGAGATATCATCGATTTAAAATCAACTCTTTTTTAGAAACTTTTTGTAACTTCGGGACAATTACATTGTGCGCGAGTCAAGAACCTATATGCACTTGAGGTACCGGATGCATGCAAATATTTGAGGAGAAAGGCAAAAGTTAGAGACTTGGTGGTTTAGAGGGAGCATAAATTACCTCTCAACATGCATCCTCATGAGAAGCGGTCTCAGAAGTTTGTGGAGTAGCTACCACAATTGGAGAAGTAGAGAGGAGACCAAGTGGAAGCGTCCACTCAAGCAGAGACCTCCATGAGGGGGAAATTTCAAGCCAGATGGGAAGAGGGAGCAGCCATACCTCGAGGTGTAAGGTGGGGTTATGTGTAGACATAATCCCAAGATAAGAAATTTGGGCAAGGTCCATTGAGATGTCATGTATCATGGATCGAACCTGGCTACGAGGAGCCCATAGTACAGCATTAGTAGGAAGGATCAGTTAGATTGATGTAGTCAGATGTCAGCAAGACAGAAATCATAGTGACAGATGTCAAATACTGGAGCACAAATAGAGTTAGCAATAGTTCAAAGGGCACAGATGTAGATGTCAACAGCAGTGTAGAGAATCTAGTACTAGACAGGTGCAGTAGCTAGCAGCAGTCAGAAGACTCTGATGACATATGCATTATACTGATTCATTTGTTCAGAGGCTATTCAGTTTTAGGAATTGCAGGTGCAACACTAGAGAAGTGTAGCATGCAGAACATTCCAAAGGTACTGGATGGGGATAGATTGAATTCCTTTCTTATTGAGAGGGAGTGTTGAAATTTGCAACAAGAAATCGTTAAATTGGTGACTAGAAAGGAAAAAAAAAATGCACCCACATTGGTGAGGAATTTTGATGTACCAGGAGTGAGGAATGTGAGGTGTCTAATTTATTTTTCCCTTAAATAAATTGGACAATAAATTGTAATTTTGTCTCATAACAACTTGTGTCAATTAACTAAGTCATGATGATTGAGTTATCTCAAGAAATTTGATTTAAGGTGACCGAGGTGGATATTGGTGGCCACCCGCCTATTCCACTTGGGCCCTCGCCATTGTCTCTTTTAGTTTTTCATTTTCCTTAATTATAGCACAATTTACTATTTTTGTCAGTTTTTCGGGTCCTAAACTTTCGAAGCCATTTTGAGGCCCCAAACGATTTTTTTTGGGCATGAAAGGTTTGGCGATTTCAAAGAAATTTTATTAGTAGTTGCAGTCCTCGGAGAGATATTTCTAACGAGGTATCGTGTGTGTCAAACGAAGATCATATGACCAAGTTACGACCCTGGGAAGTTGGCTGCCCAACTAACCCCAACGAGGCCCATAAATTCTTGGTGTTACATCTCCTCAGGATAGGGTTTTGGTTGTTTATGGTTTTATATTATTTTAAATAATAAAAAGACCCTTGATCCTTATTGTAACATAGTTCAGAGAACATAAATATCAGTTGTATTTATAGAAAATTTCCCACGTGCAATTATAAAGTCACTGGGATGCCATAATGGATTGTGAAATGAAGGAAGGTTGATTTTCTTAATTAATATGGAGATAATTCCATAGGAATTGCGTGTGCAAGGTAGGTTGAAGGAAGGTTCCTTGCTCTTCACGGACTTTCACCGATGGGTGGAGTCCCGGTAGTTTAGGAAGTCACTTGTAGAGTATAGGTCAAAGAATAGGTGGGAAGTGACCCTCGAAACCCTTTCCCAAAGATAAAATAAAGAGTGGTACATGATTTCCTTTTAAGCAAGGGAATTATCTTCTAAGGAGAGAGGAGGGGGATTGAAGGGTTGAGGGAGAAGAATAAGAATTATGAAGGAAGTTCTCAATCCATAAAATCCTTTGGGAACTTGGATTCCCAAATGGTCCTTGATGAAAGGCCTTTGACACCAAATGGGACCACACAAGGCCAAGTGGACCCAACCCAGGTTCGGGGATGGAATTTAGCAACCAATGATGTTCCTATCCTAGATAAGGTGATGGGAAAGGATCAGACAAGTTTTTTTACTTCAATAGGTCAAATTGATCCTACTAGGTTCTATCCTTGGGAACACCTAGGCAAAACTTGATCCTAGAGCTAGGGAGTGAGGTATCTGAAGATTCCACCTTCGGAATTGGCCCATGTTCTGAGGAGAGTGAGGGCACCCAACAACACAGCTGCCTCTAGGAGATAGAAGTTTTCCTCTAGCTAGATTCCTAGGAAATTTTTGCCCTAGGTGACCTAATGGGGCTAGACCTAAGGAATGTGAAAGTTTCTTAATCTAAGAAACCCTATTGCAGTATCTTGATTTAATTCTCCTACTTGAATTAAGTTACAAGTTAATTTCTGAAATATTCAATAAATTAACGAAGTAAATAGTAAATACAACTAGCAACCTACACATATAGATCAAATATTGAATAACATGCTCATAGAAAAAGTGACACATGGATTTTCTAGACAACTATCCTCGGAAAAAACCCAATGTGGGAAAACCGGTGCAGCTAGCTCTCGAGGGTTTTCATTATTATGCAAAATCTAAGTACAACAATCCTAGGCACCAAAACTGGTTCACCCAACAGAGAAATAAAAACGACAGTAATACGTTGCTCTGAATCCCTCTATGTCAACCTAATTAGCCCGCGTCGGCCTCTGCGTTGTTCAGTAAGGGCCTGCATCACACCTAAAGGGCTTACACTGCCCCTGTGTTGCCCTGACTGGGACTGTGTCAGCCCTGCGTTGCTCCTGTTGCCTTTGCCCTACCCCTGCTGGGCTCTAACTGGATTGCATGGCTCCTACTATCCCTATTGCTCTAGCTGGCTAGAATGCTTAAGCATAAAAAGCATAGGTAAGAAAGAAGGCACTGGCCAAAGGCAGCACATAACAGTCATAAAAATTGAAGAAATGAAATGAAAATAGATCAATGTCCAGAAATAAATGAAATAGCTCAATGGGACTAGAGAGTAAAATCTTTGACAACAACAATAAGTGCTTATAGAATTAGCTAAGAGAACAGAGGAGACTAATTCATGAGGTTAAAATGTTGTATAATTGTTGGCACAAGAAAATTGTAGAATTGTTAGAGTAAATCTCTACAGGTGCCATTAGTTGGTGATCATCGATAATCATTTCATTTCATCAAATACCCCGATGAATGGGCCTTACAAGTTATTTGCGTAGACAAACCCCACAGAAGCTATGTGATGGAAAAATATTCACACTATATTGAAGAAAACACCTACCAAATAAGGATGACATTTCAAATGGGGCAAGAATCAATAGAGAGATAGAAATTGAAAAAGTTAAAATGCTAGGGAAACATGAAAGCAACTAGGTAGCATGGTAGAAAGCACAACAAAGAAAATTATAAAAATGGAAAACCCTACAAATTAGCACCCATCCAAACATCACCACAATTTTTTCTTCAACTCTAAATCTCCAAATTCATCAAATTATATCATGTATTCAAACCTGATCCTCTCTGTTAGCCATTCTGAAGATAAGGCTGAGAACTTACTACAGAACCATCACCTACATGTAGTCATGATCTTATTCTGTGACCAGAAAACCTACTTTCGTGAAGACACGGAAAGGTAAACACTCTCATCCAAGATTTTCCATACAGCCCAGGTTGAGCAACCACATATACATCACCAATTTTTTCTCTTCAGATTTGTAACTTAGAAGAGCTTTGTTTGACCACCTTCGGGTTGCTCCTAGAGTCACCCAGGCAATCCCTCTCAACATCATCCTCTTTCTGTAGTACTTAATTAGTAATTTAATTAACCATAAAAATTTCTTGATCATGCAGGTATTTCAAATATATTTCCAATAAGCATAAAGCTTTCATGTTAAACAATCGGGTCAAAAGACTTTAGACTACGATGCAAAAAATACAAAGAAACCTCACCAACACTCAAAGGACAAACAAAGTCAAACCTCTACAAAGTATAAATAGATATTTGATAAACTTCATTCCACCACAAAAATGTGCTTAAATAAAGAAAATTCTAATTACTGTGCTTTCAAGACAAAGCTTTCAAGGGCAGTGATGTTATAAACATACCCCTACACCTCATGAAAAATCAATGTGTATAAATAGACCATCATAAGGCTCATTTTAAACATCATTATTGTCATTTTATAAATCATTTTTATTAAATCAACAAGAAGAAAGCAACAATTGCATTCAGTTCCATTGAAGCAATGTATATGGCAGTTTCATATACTTATTATGAAGCTATCTAGATTTGTAACTTGATTGTAGAGTCAACCAATCAGTTGTTGAAGCCCAATATTGTCTCTTGTGAGAATCAAAGTTACATCAAGCTCTATGAAAATCCAATGTGTCATGACCATTTCAAACACATTGATATTCAATAAAATTTCCTAAGATTCCAAGTTCATTAGGGAGTTAGTAGTGTTGGAACACATTCTGAAAAAATTTGCATATGGTTAATAGTTTGAGAAAGCTCCTAACAAAGGGGAAGTTTGACAAGTTGGGGGAGAATCTTGGATTATTGGAAAAAAAAAATTCTCAAGAGTGTTAGATTACCTAGTTGGTCAGAGTTGGTCTCACCTCAGCCTTGAGAAGTTGAGCAGCACCAGGATTGCAGAGCTAGATTGTGGTACACTAGTCAGAAAGATTCTTAAATATAGCTAGAAGCTTATAATGACACCTTCGAGGATAGAAGAATTAGTTTTTGGGTCACACCCACCAAGTATGGCACACTAGTTGAGGAGATTAACACCATCATCTCGTGTGCATTCATGAGTGCACACTTATGGAATGAGGCACCTTCAGGAGAGGAGTTATATCTACTATGATAATGCACTACTCTAAAAGAAAAGCCTTGCATACAAGGCAAAGTTATGAGGGAGTTGTTCATGCTCAAGGGAGATGCAACACTAACACTATCCTTAGCCTGTTTTCTAATAGCACCTTCTCTTAACTTATAAATGAAAAGGATGGGCACAGTAGTTAGACATTTGTAGAAATAGATAATAAGAGTGAGTAAGTTCTAAATGACTGGAAACATGCATCCATCATCCAAAATTAACCCAAATCCATATGTCAAGATGCATCCATCATCCAAAATAATCCTCCAAGGAAAAATGGGAAGTTCTCTAAAGATAGAGAGAGCCCAAGTCAATCCATCATACAAATGAATGCAACTAAATCCTATTTATACATTTATTAGGAGTTGATAGAATTAGCTTATGGGCCTACATTAGCCCCTAAACATAAAATAATATGCAAGTAACCCTAAATTTTGGTGACAATCCCACCAAACTATCTCATACATGGAATAACAAGGCTCATAAGAGGTCATTTGATGTCCTAGGGCTTTCTAGGAGGCATACTGGGGTTCATGAGTGCCATAATGATGCATGGGACCCATCAAAATTGTTGGACAAGGGGATGGCCCCTTGTTCTCCAAACATTAAACCTGTGGACTGAAAGGGTTGTGTGTGGCCACCATCAGCAAGTAGGTCAAGTGTTGTCCTGTTCAGGACTGAATATGTTCAAGAGAAGATATGGAGAGGAACTTGAGATGGCAGATCAACAAATACCAAGGACAAGAATAATATTTCTCTTGCAGATAAGGCCAAGGAAAAGATGGGAAAAGGGAAGACCGAGTCTAGTCAGAAGGGAGAGAAAAAAAAGAAAGATATAATTAAGATCATGTGCTTTCATTTCCATGAGTTTGGACACTGTGCTACTAAGTGTCCTAATTAGAATAAGCGGTCTAGTAAGAATCATGCAGTTGCATCAATTGAGGTAGAAGGGTTTGCTTCTCAGTTTGAGAAATATTTATCATTTATAACTTGCATGGAAATATTTGTAGGGAGAAACACATGGTATATTGATTATGGAGCCTCCTTCCACATGAATGGGAACAAGGAGTATTTCAGCGAGTTAGAGGAGAATAACATGGAGGATCATATTGAGCTAGGAGATAATGGAAAGTACATGACCATGGGGGTTGGTTCCGTCATCTTTGAGAGGGAATCTGGAATCTCTCTCCATCTTAGAGAAGTTCTTTATGTTCCAGGACTGAAGAAGAACCTTGTTTCAGTAGCAACCCTTTAGGACAAGGGATATGAAGTCATCTTAAACATAGGTAAGGCATACCTCAAGCACTTAGCTTCTGGATTAGTGAAGTAAATAGGTGTGAGGGTGAGGAACATGTACAAGTTGCAGGTAGAGAGTTGCGCAGCCTTGAGCAACAAGACAGGTGGTGAGAAGAGTAGAGATGTTGGAGAACTTTGGCATAAGTTCATGGGATACTTTCATAACGAGGTACTGAAGATTCTTCAACAAATAAACACAGGATTACCAGTGTCTAGTTTTAACTAGCATGATGTGTGCAAGGGGTACACACATGGAAAGTATGCCAAGACTAATTTTCAAGGTTGACAAAACAGATCCAAATAGATTTTGGAGCTGGTGCATTTAAATGTATGCAGGCCCTTATTTTTTCCATCTCTTATGAGACACGGGTATTATGTTACTTTCATTGATGATTATTCTTGAAAAACTTGGATATTTTTTATGAAGAAGAAAGATGAGGTCATAACCAAGTTCATGGAGTTTAAGGCCTTGGTAGAAAACTAGATAGAGAAGAAGATCGAGGCAATGAGGAGTGAGAATGGTGAATAATATTCCTATAATGCCTTCAAGGTTTTGTGTGTGAAGGAGAGCATTAGGAGAGAGCTTATAACACCTCATAACCCTAAGAAGAATGGGTTGGATGAGAGGAAGAACCGCAGTATTGTTGGAGTGACCAAGGCCATGTTGCATGATCAGGGATTTCCTATGTTCTTCTGGGTAGAGGCATGCAACACTAGAATATTTCTACAAAATAAGAGTCCATACAAGGTTCTTATATGAGTTACACTAGATGAGGATTTCACAGGAAAGAAGCCTGATCTTTCAAACTTATGTATATTTGGAACACAATTTTATTTCCATGTGTCCAAATATAGCAGGAAGAAGTTGGAGCCCACAACAGAAAATGGTATTTTTGTGGGATACAATGAGACAAGTCATGCATACAAGGTGTATCTGCTAGGAATCAAGAAGACTGTTCTCAGACGAGATGTGATGTTTCAGGAGTCCAGAGCTCTAAGGGAGTCCTTGGAGTGAGAGTAGGTTGGAGTACCTGAGATGGAGGAGCTACTCACTCCCAATGAGGAGCCTTAGCTAGGATCATAGGAGAAGAGACCAAGACAAGAGTAGACTCCTAACACTGGAAGGAAGAAAGCTAAGTGGGTCACAAAGTTGGTTCAGGAGGCCGAGGAGCAGGTGGAAACTCCTAGAACCATGTTCAAGTAGAGTGAGTAGCCACAAAGGTACACTGAATATATGGAATTGACGACAAGAGTGGTGGACATTAGGCCTTATAGTTATAAGGAGGTAGCTTCTAAGCAAGTTTGGAAGGATTCCATGGTGGAGGAAACTTCATCCATCATGAAGAACGCTATCTAAGAGATTGTGCCACAACCTAAGGTAAAATTAGTTGTAGGATCACACTGGTGTACAAGGTGGAGCATGGAGCAGATGGGAGTGTGGAGAAGTACAAGGCCATGTTTGCGGTTAAGGTCTTCTCACAGATTGAGGGCATATATTACGAGGATACCTTTGCCCCAATAGCATTTTATTCATCCATCGGGACTATTCCAGCACTTGCAACATATATGGGGTGGAAGATCGACTAGATGGACGTGAAGATATCATTCCTCAATGAAGTGGTTGAGGAGGAGCTTTATATGGAGAAACTAGAGGGATTTCAGCAGTTTGATAGAGACACACATGTGTGCAGGATGAAGAGAGCTCTTTATGGGCTCAAGCAGTCTCCAAGAGCATGATACCCTCGTATTGATAGCTACCTTTGAGGATTGGAGGGCTTCCAGTCATTCTAGTGCTCTATATTGATGACCTTATATTGACTGAAGTAGAAACCTTGATCCGATTGCAAGGAGGACCTTGCAAGGAAGTTTGAGATGAAGGATATGGGGCTTATTCATTATTTCCTTGCATTGGAGGTTTGGTAAGGTGATGGTGATATCTTCATGGGACAATGGAAGTACACTACAACATATCCTCTAGATATTTCATATGCAGGATTGCAGACCCATGACCACACATAAAGTCACAAATTAGAGGAAGGTGGATGCTAGTAGAGCAGAGTGAGCAGAATTTATAGTACACAGACAACTCATCGTGTCATTGATGTACTTGGTCAATACATGATTTTATATTTGTTTTGCAGCCAACCAAATGAGTCAGTTCATAATGGAACCAACCAAAGTCCACTAGGTTGCTGTGAAAAATGTTTTGAGGTATCTTAGAGGCATAATAGATTACAGATTTTGGTATAAACATGTTGATGGAGCGATGCTTGAGGGCTTCACAGATGTAAATTGGGCAGGATGCTCCATAAATCTAAGAGTACTTTAGGTGGCATCTTCAGAAATTGGGACAATAGGTGTTTCCAGGAGCTTGTCTAGCGCTAGGAAATAAGAGACTACAATGCAAAGAAATATGGGTTGAGTCGAGTTGTTACAGGGAGGTTTCGAGCTAAGTATTAGTAGAGAGAACAACCTTATACTCTATTGGAACAATTTTCCTTGTAAAGTATTCTATTTTCTCAATTTCTACCAATAAAATCTACAACAAGTAGAGGGTTTTCCCAGTTGAGTTCCCCATAAAAATATTTTGTTATTATGTGTGATTGTGTTTTTGTTCCACTGCTTATCTATCATAGAGAAATCTTGTGTATTGGTGTAACAAAATTACTTTCAGATTTGTTCATTCAAGCAGTTGCAGGATTTCAAGGAATTTTACACCCCTTAACTTCTAAAACCCCCAAGCCTTTCTCCCAAAGCATAGGTGCTCCAACACTAATCTTCTTGGTCATATTAAGTTTTTGTTCACTAACCACTCCAAATAGCGACAAGCTCCTCAAATTTGATCCACATTTTATGGACAATCAAAATTCCCCCAAATATCCTCCATGTATTTTCTTTCAAAGGGTGATAAGGGTATTAGTGGCCCCATTATCACAACCCATAAGCCCTTAACCCATTGGATTCTTTTCAAGGCATTCTTAATGTTGTTTTATGTATTGCATGGAATTATTTTTATGTGATATAGGCTGTATTGCACAAAAAAAATCGCGTGATATGATAAAGGCCATGAAATTTTGAAGGGACATGTGGTAAATCCTCATTGGAATATCATGAGTTGGGAAATCTTTGTCTTGTGACACGTGTCACATTGTCATATCATTGAAAACTTTTAAGAGGACATGTGGCATGCTCTAATTGGTTGTTGTTCCTCTTGTAAACTTTGAGGTTAACACATGTCACACATTGGTTGGTTGTTGCATGTCTATAGTCTTTGTAGATGTGATAAATATGAGGAAAGGGGGTTGCCAAAAAATAAAATAGTTTCATCGTGCAATGAAGAAAGAGAGAAAGAAAAATAAAGGAAAAGATAAGGGATAGATTAAGAAAAGAGCAAGGAAGAAGAGGTGGGGGACATAGAAAACACACATAAAAGTAGGATGCGTACAAAGAAAAGTTGTGTGATGTGCTATTGTATAGGATAAAATTTTCCTCTATGTGACATATTGCATAGATAAAATGTTCATGTGCACTGTGTTGCATGGTTTAAAAAGCTTGGCATGATGAGAAGATTGGTGAGAATGTGATAGAATTGTGGAGTAGTAGCATTATAACCCAATAAGAAGTCAAGCAAAGATGAATGTCTTAACAAATGTAAACCCAAGGGTGAATCATACTAGTTGTGACATGGCATAATATAGATGACTGGTGAACTTGTTGCCACATCACCATTGTGATCATTGACATGGTTGAGGAAAATAGAACTTGAAGAAATATTTGGAAGGTCATATCTTTCTACGAATGTCTCATAACTAAGCCATATTATAATGGTTGGAAAGTTCTTATTGAGACCCTATAATAGTACATATAGAGGAAAAAAATAGATTAACTCACATCCTTAATACCACTTAGGGGGGCTGTGTACATGATAAGAGAAGATGATTTTTCCTATAATATTAAGAAAGCAAAAAACCCAATAAGTGGTTAAGTAAATATGAATGTCTCAACAAGTGTGAACACAAGGGTGAATTATTCTAGTTGTGACATGGCATAATACGGATGTTGGGTGAACTTGCTGCCACATCACTAGTATGATTGCTAGCATGGTTGAAAACAAGAGAACTTGAAGAAATTTTTAGAAGGTCATATCTTTCTATGCATGACCCATAATTAAGCAAGAATACAATGGTTGGATAGTTCTTGTTGAGTAGAACACATATACAAGCTCAAAAGAGACTCTATAATAGTACTTAAAGAGGAAAAAATACATTAACTCATATCCTTAATGCCACTTAGTGGGGTGGGTACATGATAAGAGAAGATGAATTTCCCTATCATATTTTAAGCAAAGACCAATTCTTGGATTTAGTTCTCAAGGGTCACATCAATGTCTTTGATGAAACTATTCCTTCAAATTGGGATAGATATTGGAGTTCTTCCAAAATAATTAGATGTATGGACAACATAAGGACTAAAAATATCCATGAAAGCACTTTCACTTTTTCTATGATGAAATAATTTTTTCCTTACTTTTGAAAGTTTCATTTAAAAGAGTCCCAAGATGATTTGAGTAGACTTAAATAAATTTCTCATAATATTATTGTATTTATCAAAATGTAACATCTAACTTAAAGCTTAAACTTTATTCATTAAAAATGATTTCAACTTTCTTAATATAAAGGATTTTTTGACATCTTCAAAAATAAAAATAAATTCAAGTACATAAAAAAATAAAATATAAAAAAATGAAAAAAATCACTTCGCTCTTTTAAAATATTCCATGCTAAATCACACTTCGAGGGAGTGATTGTTAATTTGATTATTATCTTTCATCCCAATTGAGACATCAGAAAAAGTTTTGAATTTAAATATTGTATCCTTTATATGAATGTGTAACTCATTCCATTTAAAGTATTATCTATTAATGGTAGTTGAGTTTTGAATCCATTTTCCCACGTAAATTTTTCTAGATACCGATTTTTGAGTTTTGAGTCCATTTTCCCACGTAAACATTTATGTATACTGAATTTTTCTCTTTAGAATGAGATATTTTAATATTATGTATTATATATCTCCAGTTCTGCCGACTGCAGAGAAATTTCACTCTTTAATGCAATTGATCTTCAATCTTGATGCTATGGAGAGTTGCAATTACAGGTGGCCCCTGTGATCCTCCCCCTGCTGGAAACCTCATCCGGTATCGCCAAGCTGGTGTTCGCCCAATCTACTCAAACCTTTGAGATAGAAATGCACTAATGGACATTTTAATATTATGTAATTTATTGTCTGCTCGTCCCATCCCCGGTATAGAATAGCGCGTCTGTCCCATCACCGGTTCTTCGCTGCCCATAGTTTTAAGCATTGAAAATAGTAAATTCAAACCATGGTTCAAGCCGGTTCAAGGGTTTGCACAAGGAAAGGCTAGCCAGAGGCTCAAAAGATGGAAGGTTGTTCATCCTGAAGACACTTGACAACAATGGCTGGATCGATTTCTCCAAAGCTTCAGGTGGCCCAGAGATTATTTGATAAGGTAAATATATTCATATATCTTTCCTCTTTCCACAATTTTTCTAATGCCTTTTCTCATTTCTTAATCAAAATCGCGTGCATTCATAAAATTTGCCACATAGATATACTTAATTCCTCACATATTATGATTGTTTATTTCAAACAAACCGTATGTGGAAAATGCCAGAATGTTAAATCAAATTTATGTTATTTAATAAAACCCAATGCGATCACGAAGATCATACTTCAAACCATTATTGAAAGGAAACCCATTATACTCAGAGGAACATGCTCATCTAGAAACCCTTTCTTTTTTAAAAGGGCAGGGACTATTTCTAACTGAGACTCACATGTTCGTATTTTGTTTTACTGACCAGCATCGAACTCCCTTCCGGAATATCCTCGGTCCTCCTCTGTCTCTGCCCACAATGAATCCCCTCATCGGTGTCTCAAGTTCCCCCACTCGGGCCCTACCTGTCTCCATCCCAGTTGAGAATGGTTTATTATAATATTATTGTAGAGGTCATAAGAAAGTATTATCTAAGGTGAAGGTTGAATGCACATTTGAAAGAAAACCTCTGGATGTTTGGCAATTTGCTGCCTTGTAGACCGTCACTTCATTACGTGTGATATCTTAAATAAATTGTGAAATTATACAGATTGACTATTGGAGCTCTCCCGGTAACATTACCCAATGAGATTTGAAATCAACCCTTTTTGATGGTCTATGTTTTTCTGTTCTTCTAACCCTTGCTACATTAGATTGGGTGAATTCTGTGAAAATTATCGATAAGATTTCAATTCCATTTCAGTAAATTATGTAAATATACAGATTGAATAGAAAGGTTTGGAATCACTTGGAAAGAAATAAAAGCCTTGATTCAATTAAATTGACATCGGCTTTGGCAAGTCGAATGGATTTTCTTCTTTGCAAGATCAATTAAATAAGAAGTCAAAGGAGACCCCTGAACTTTCCAATAAATCGCACACAAAAAAATATTCGAGGTGAAAATAATTCACGGACCTGACATCTCCATGGCCTTAATAAATCCACTTCAAGTTAAATTTCCTTACAGTCCGAGGCAACATAGGTGCTTGGGAGATCATTTCCTAAGGTTTCTAAGCCATTGCAGCTTTTGGGAAATGATTTCTAGACAAAAATTTTAGCTTCCCCTGAGCTTACTAGTCGTGGAAACAGTTTGAGAAACTCTGATAATGCTGGAAATGGAAATGTTATAAGTAAGACTCCTTTATTTGCAGGTAAATATTCATAACAAAATGGGGTTTCAAATACCAAAATATCATCATCTGTTGCTTCTAATCATGCTCCACCCATTTCATATAATTCAAAGCTTTCACAGAGTGCTTGTCATTTAGATGGATTTCACTATTCTTTTCGAGCATTTATCAACTCTGGAAATAACCTCAGCACCATCCATACAATGAGATTGTTTGGTAAAGGCGGATCTTTGAAATTTGTTATAAATATTAATTTTTTTGCAAACCTAGCAGATTACAGATCTACTGAATGAACTCACAACTAGTTTATTAACATTAAATTAGACATAAACAAAAATATAACCAAACTCACAAAAAAATGACAGATTCTGCCCCTTAAAAATAACCATAAGGCCTTCCTTTTTTGTAGCTCCTTGTCCCCAAGGGTTTAATTGAAAAACACATAGTTCCTTTAAATATTTGTAGGTTGAGGCAACCATTTCAAGCCCTTAAACTTCATCATAATCCAATATTTGCAATTATTTATAATAATAATTCCATTATGCACACTCATCTTAGAGTTTCGCAAAGAGGGAGAATACTTGATTGATTCCAACCTTGTAAATGAACAAACTTGCCTCTTCATTGGTTGGACTCTCCATCGCTAGTTGAAGAAGTATATGTGCCTTGAATCAAAGAGGATATCTTAACACAAGTTATTGACACTTGAACATAATTTCCATGGATCCCATGGAAAACAGATGGAGAGACTCTTTGAATCTTAGGAAGCATTTTCTCATACTCTACTTAATATATAGGTGGTATTGGTAGGGCTTCAAATTTTCCATTTACTTGGAAATCTCACCCAAAAAGTCAATCGTTAAATAATCACACCTACCTTCTCATTTTTAAGATCTTCATAAGCTTTCACCTATGACGATTAAATTCAGTGCCCTTTAACACCTCGAATGGTGGAGGAATATAAGGCAATGCAATAGGAGGTAAACTCCATTTCCCTTCACCTTTGTCAAGGCCTCTATAGACACCTACAATCTATACCTCTCCTTCGACACAACATGAAATTTTGTTTTTTCCACTTCCTTTACATAGGCTTCAGGCCATCCTCATAGGAAGAGCTCATTGTTGAAATATTACGACAAAAAAATGGGGCACAACATCTACTTATAGGGTTTCGAGGGAGGGGTGTTGTAAAATAACCATCTTATCCCCCATAGCCCTTAATACCTTCTCTACACATAAAAATGGTAGATTGATAACAAGACTCAAAGATGGATCTTAACGTTCAAGACCAAACCCAAATAGATAGAATCACACCATGGATTAAGCATGGGCATTGAGTTTTGGTAAAATCAAGGACCTCCTTTCAAAATCATGACCTTATTTTCAACATTCTAAAATAGGAGGCTTAAAACCAACCTTAAAAAGGGGATATTTGCACCTTAGCCTTTCCAACATTTTCTCAAGACCAATCTATCTAATGGACTAGCTTGGATATGTCAGGTCTTGGATTTCTAGAGTACCCAATCAATGCTTTTGAGGCCAACTCCCTAGCTCAAGCTAAAATTTATTCCTATTGAAGATTCAACTTGAAAAATCCTGCTAATAGGATATATTTTTCCTTCCTTTTGATTGACTTACAACAAAACTCAGTGCCTCTCCTTTCTTACCTTCCTCTTCCATTCTCCAAAAAAAAATCATTAATCTTATATCATAAGAGCTTTGTATAGGTAAGCATTGCAATCAATTTCCTCAACTCATGGGGTACCTTTACACCCAAACCCATGCAAGTGGACCTATGTCCATGTTACAACCCATCACACTCTAAGATGGTTCTAATTGTCTCCTCAAAACCAAGGCATAACACACCTTACAATGCAAAATGGTTAAATCCATCTCAAACTTGTGGGTTTTTTCCCTTCATGGAACACATTCTAGCCAGTGCTCATCAAACACAATGCACTAACACCACTAACACATATCAAAAGCCCAAGATACCTGTAATTCACCTTCAACTTTGGATTTCCCAAAATAATAATATCATATTCCAATATGGCCTATTTGTTAGATTTTTGTAATTTTCACCTTATTAGATCCTTTCACCCCCTTGAATCCCTTACAAATATACTCCAATGGTCACCTTCCAAGTTCCAACAACTCCTTTTGCAACACAACAAAACCACCTATATATGTTGAAACAACCTTGCCAATTTCTTTAGTGGGTTGCACATATATTTCACATTTCTTCTTCTTCTTGCAAAGTGATAGTGCCAAGGAGAGGCTATCAACTTCGATCAAGGAATGTTCACTTAGTAACATTAACAAGTTTCCTTTGTTCAGCTCGTCAAAAGTCTTAAGATTTCTTCGTAACTTCTCATGGTGCTTAACTTGCTTGTCTACACCTCTAAGTGAGACTACAACATCCCAACCTCTCTAACTATTCCTCCTTTTCAACCCTTGTTAGAGTCTTCTTAGATGTGCACTCGTGCCTCAAGCAGAACACTAGCATCCTAAATCTGCATGCTTGTTCCATCTTTTAATGTCCTGTTGAAACCACATTGTCACACTTCTTAAAATGAAATGTTCAAATCTTATGGAAAAGCACTTAATTTGCTTATGAAAACCTAATCTACGCGAGTTACTTGGAGAGGACCCCATTTTCTCAAGATGAAAACATAGGGTCTTACAACATGGGAATTGTCATGTAACTCTTACTTAAGAGATAGTCTATACACATAGAGATGTACATGTGATTAACATAGATGGAGGCATGATGTGCAGTAAACAATAAGGAATGCCTTTGCTTGTGATGGTAAATTAATTCAAGATGGGGACCTTCATATACACCTTGATGTCCACATGCATGGTTCTGGAACACAAGTGTTTGCCCAACTAATAAGGACTTCCTCTTGATGCCTTGAACTTCATAATGATCTTGTGGCTTGACTAATGAACCACTCCATAAGACGATAAATTACTCATTACATAATAATATGATTTCCATCATATGTAAATACTAAAAATCTTGGTCCATTTTTAGGACTTTTAGTACTAGAGCAGTGGTTTACAAATTTGTGAGCCTTAAAAGGGCATGTTGAAACTTGAAACTACTTTATCCATAAAAATTCCTGACCCTTCTTCTTGACCTTGGTAATGGGATTAGCTATCATGGAGAATTATTATATGAATCTCCTATAATACCCAACCAATCCATTGAAATAGTGTAGCTTATGAGCGTCCTTTAGTGTTAGGAATTCCATAATGGCCTTGATTTTGGCAAGGTCCATGACTATACCTTCTCTAGAAGTAATGTGGTCCAAAGAATAGATCTTTGACTAGAATAAGGAATGATCAAAGAGATTTTAATCATTCTTATTCTCTCCATCGGTTAATTTTGGATGATGCATCAAACAAAATGACTGGATTTTAGTTTGAAATGACTGGAAATGAAATTCTAGTACCATGGATGAGTAGTTGAAGAAACTGTGGATTGGGAGAAACCTTTGCCTCTTGCTGTCACCCATTGCCAATCCCCTTTTTAGCCTTATGATTAATAACCATGCTCACAAAATTGTCCACAATAAATCTTTACACAGTATTTTGGTAGGCTAATTCCTTGGCTTGCATGGTTTTCAATTGCCCAACCTACTAGGGTTTATAACACCTAATGTTGTAGTCAAACTTTCCTATTGTGCTGTCAAACTTTCCTATTGTGCTGTCAAACTTTTGCATTGTCTGAGCAATCATCAATAAGATGACCATCTATTAAAGTCTATCATTTATTTGTTTCGTTTGTTTATGGATTACTTTGGTATTTCTACATTCCATCTACCTAATTTGAAGTCTACATCATTGTGAAGATTATCCAATAGTGCTTGAAGTTCAAAATGTATTTCTAAAAGGTTGTCAAGATTACTTTTAAACCAAGTAAATTATATCTGAATTAACATGTAGATTGTAGCTAGCTTCTAAAACACATTATTGAATGGCTACTTTAAAACTAGTTAAACTAAAGATGCCACTATAAGAACCATTGGTTAAATAAGAGATCTGTCTTACCCCATATGTCTCTGTAGGGAGCTTTAATATTGTATCCTATGAAGAAATAAGATATCCTGTGGTTGTTATCAACTAAATGAGAAAAATATCAAGAGTGGAAATCTGTCGTTGTTGGTAGGTGTTATATTTGACTAGATGGAAGGAGCTCAAGCATATATTATGATTGATTTAAGTTTTAGATATTGCTAAATTTGGATAAGGTTGGGTATCTCCGTGGACTCATTTATTTCTTAATGGATCGGTAATATGCCCTATTGATAGGGGAAAATGTCTTGTCAAACAGAAACAAGATTTAATCGTTGAAAACCAGCTTCAATGGTTTTTAATGGTTGAGATAAATACAATCAACTAATTCAAGCTTCAAAGCACTCTATCGTACTAGATTGGTAGTATATGTGTCTTTCGGGATTGAATTATGGAAACTAGCGCTGCAAAGAGTCCCCCTAGAATCAGGGTCATTATAAGATGTTCTTATCTTCAATGTTTTATCCATTTTATTAGAGCCCTTTAAGGCTTCCCAGTTCTATTAAATTTGCAAATCAATGCATTTTCCTTGTGATCCTACAAGGATTCTAGAACACTGTTTGAATATACAATTTTCCTAAAACTTCTTTTGCAAGACACATTTTTAGACAACTTTCAAAGGTGAGAATGGCCTTCACTATGATTGTCCACATCTCTAAATGACCTTGAATGTGTTGAGAAATTTATGAAGCCTTCAACATGGGGCTCAATAGGGGCCCTTGTCGTGCCATGCACCATACCGATTGCTACAAGAAAAATGCTGGTTGTTGATGAGATTTTTTTTGATAAATGCTTCTTATATCCTAATGTGGCAAGCATGCACCTTTTAGATATAAGAAAATTATTTGTCGAATCAAAGTCAGATTACAACATTCAACTACTCAAGCTTTTGTTGGCCAAGTATCCATGAATGAGGGGTATCTATTTTCAGAAATGTTACCCAATGCCCAACTCCAGCTGTTTTCACTTGCATTGGTACAAAAATGAGGATGAGAACAAGTAGAAGCGTATCGTTGGAGAGGCTTCAACCTTGTGGGAGAAATATTAAAACTCCGCTTTCATTGACTCAACAAGCCATTGTTGTCCTTGAAGCCACTGTTATTCATTACACCCCTCTCTAAAAAACAATTTACGGAGAGCCCAAATTAGGAGCTTGTGAACAAGAATCCTCCATAGGCTACGCATTTGTAGACGTCTTCACCTTGTTTATTAGGAAATATGTAAACACTCCTCCGTCTTGAGTGGGGGTTTTTTCTTCTTTCTTAGCTATTGACAGGCACTCAAAGAGGTTTTCCTGTGGGTTTTTAGAAACACTTTCCAAATGGGAGAAGCTAAAAGATCTCAAACAAAATGACTAGATTTTAGTTTGAAATGACTGGAAATGAAATTCTAGTACCATAAATGAGTAGTTGAAGAAACTGTGGATTGGGAGAAACCTTTGCCTCTTGCTGCCACCCATTGCCAATCCCCTTTTTAGCCTTATGATTAATAATCATGCTCACAAAATTGTCCACAATAATTTCTTTACGCAGTATTTTGGTAGGCTAATTCCTTGGCTTGCATGGTTTTCAATTGCCCAACCTACTAGGTTTATAACACCTTATGTTGTAGTCAAACTTTCCTATTGTATTGTCAAAATTTCCTATTGTGCTGTCAAACTTTTGCATTGTCTGAGAAATCATCAGTAAGATGACCATTTATTAAATTCTGTCATTTATTTGTTTCGTTTGTTTATGAATTGCTTTGGTATTTCTACATTCCATCTACCTAATTTGTATTCTACCTAATTTGTAGTCTACATCATTGTGAAGATTATCCAATAGTGCTTGAAGTTCAAAATGTATTTCTAAAAGGTTGGCAAGATTACTTTTAAACCAAGTAAATTATAGATGAATTAACATGTAGATTGTAGCTAGCTTCTAAAACACATTATTGAATGGCTACTTTAAAACTAGTTAAACTAAAGATGCCACTATAAGAACCATTGGTTAAATAAGAGATATGTCTTACCCCATATGTCTTTGTAGGGAGCTTTAAAATTGTATGCTATGAAGAAATAAGATATCCTGTGGTTGTTATCAACTAAATGAGATAAATATCAAGAGTGGAAATCCGTTGTTGTTGGTATGTGTTATATTTGACTAGATGGAAGGAGCTCAAGCATATATTATGATTGATTTAAGTTTTAGATATTGCTAAATTTGGATAAGTTTGGGTATCTCCTTGGACTCATTTATTTCTTAATGGATTGGTAATATGCCCTATTGATAGGGGAAAATGTCTTGTCAAACAGAAACAATATTTAATCATTGACAACCAGCTTCAATGGGTTTTAATGGTTGAGATAAATACAATTGACTAATTCAAGCTTCAAAGCACTCTAATGTGAATGATATCAAATAAAACAGGCTATGGTTTAGCAAACAAGATTAGTCTAAATTCACCAAATCATAACATCACAAACTATATTAACTACAGAGAAAGAAAGGCTAAGTTAAATGATAGAAATCGAAATAAATAATCTATACTAAATTGATAAATGGAAATAGTTGTTATCCTAGTATGCAGAAGAATAGATGCATGTACATAATTGGTTTCAGAATCAGGAAAAATGGCAAAACATTTCACCCATAGTAGACTATCAAGACATAGTAACAAACTTGGACAACTAAAAGAAATTCTTACTAAGCATTAAAATTTAAAAGCCATCAATTCGTTTCCAAAAGGATGGTCACTTGAATGTTATCACTTAGAGTCTACGGATAGAACAGTAGTGCTAGAATATAAAGTTTGATGTGGAATAAAGTAACCATAGTGATGGAGTAAAGTAGGATTCATAGCATAATGGAATATTGTCCCATATATGCCCAAAGCTTGAAAGTGGTCTCTTAAAAAATTCCATTTTTCGGTGTCCTTTTATTTCAACACTGACTTCCTTTCCAAATCAGAGACAACATATAATATCTAAAGTGTTGCTCATAAGGAGGTCATGAAAAATGGAAAAACATTTCACCAATAGTAGATTATTAAGACAGAGTAACAGACTTGGACAACTAAAAGAAATTCTTACTAACCATTAAAATTTAAAAGCCATCGATTCATTTCCAAAAGGATGGTCACTTGAATGTTATCACTTAGAGTTTGTGGACAGTACAGTAGTGCTAGAATATAAAGTTTGATGTGTAATAAAGTCACCATAGTGACTTAGGAGTGTTAGGTGCAGGGGTGACTATTTAAAACCCTAGAGGACCACAATAATTTACTTATGCCGGGGGATTGGGAGAGACATCCAAAAATAACACTAAAACCCTAGCATTGTTTTAAGGTCCTATGTTGTGTGCAAGGCAGGTCAAAAAATTGGTGGTAATTGGAGATTCCATGGTCGTAATTGAAGAAATAATCAAGAATTCAACAACAAGACCTTCCAACGATGCTTGAACAAAGTCAAACGGACGTCGTGTGAAATAGATGTTCTTCAATAGGTCTGCTAGATATATTCATTGTAAAATAAACTCAATATTGTTCCTCTCAAGACTTCTCTGTAATTTTATTCCAAAAACATAGATCTGCAGGTCTGAATTTGTCTTCAAAACTGCCATTATAGATCTGAATTACAAGACTGTTGCAAGGTCACATATTTCACCACAGGTCTGAATTAGAAGGGTCTGAGTTGCAGAGAAGAGTCTCAGGTCTGAGCTTCTGGAAAGGCCAAAGTTACAGGCCTGTTACGGCCGAAATTTCAAGCCTGAATTCAGTTCCGAAAAAAATTATTTCCACAGGTGCAAATAGGTCTGAAAGAGATATATCCTTCTAGCCCAAAACGTTGTAATTATGATCTCCCTTTTAATCTCCTTGGCCTCCTATTTTATCTCTGAATTCTCATTGTATTTTTCACTGAAATTTTCATTCCAAAATGATGAGCATGACTAGTTAGTTATAGTTGTTTGAGTATGAACTGAACAGGCGTGTCTTTTGATTAAGGAGCCGAAATACTGATTTGAGCCGACCTGTGCATCATTTTTGGCATTTATTTAAACCAATTTTAAGACTAATACAGGGGGGAAATTTTATGGTTAAATATGGGCCTCAACACTTGATAGGAACACCATACAATATAACGGTACTTATTGTATCTTCTGCTGTAGTGCAGACTTGTTCTAACACCTCCTTTGCTGAATACTTGATAGTTGTAGGGGATCAACAAAATTATGTTAGATCCCTCCTTTGTGGCTCAAAGACTCTTTTTGTCATATAAAGTTCTGCATGTCAAAGCCTCTATGCTCCTTCACTTCCCATGGGACATTGTCAAAGCCTCTCAGCCCTCCTACATTCATTCAAATCATCAAACTACACATATGTTACCTGAAATAGTAGTGCTTTAGACCTCCACAAACAAACATACATATACAGAAAAAGAGAGATTTTATTCCTGAGTAGTGGTCATTATAGGGCTCTAGTTAGCTGGAAAAAACATGCATGCAGAATAGAAAAGGCAGATTTTCACCATGGAGTGTGTTGTTTCCATCATTCTTAGGCAGCTGATATGTTTTCCCATTTAGTGTGAATTCTCCATCCTTGATACGGTTGGCTACACGACCCACCAAGGCACCAAAGTAAGGTCTCTTGGAGCTCATGTTATGCATTAATAAACAATATCATATTCCCCATGGTAACACATACATTTGAGATCCATTCCAATATGTCAGTAGAAACTATAAATTTATCTTAAAATTCTAGCATATGATGGCAGTACTAATTTCCAAAGGGAAATGGAAATACATACCATGTATGAGGCAATATTGTCATAGCCAAGAAGTACGTCTACTAGATGGCCTGAATGCCTAAATACCAATACTTAATGAGCTAGATCCCTCTGAGTAAATGATGGTAAAGCAGTTGAAGGGTAGGGTTTAGGGATGATTACCTTTAGCATCAAGGAGAGCGAGGGAGACGATGGTAGCTCCCTAGTTGGTTAGATTTATATACGGATCGCCTCTACAAAGTTGAAAGAAACTTGGGGCATTGATTTTTCTGTAGGGATGACCATAATGAGCCAACTTTCCTTTCCCTTCCAAATTTCTTGGATTCAATTCCCATTTGTGCCCTTGACTGCTAACATGGAATTTGCAGAGGTGAATGAAAACCTGAATGCACCAAAAATGCAAGAGAATGGATGACACTTTCACCATCATTGATTGATTGACTGATCAAGGGATGGATGGATAAGCTAAAGCAGAACATTCAATGATATATATAGAGAGACTCACATAGTCAATACTTGACTAGGGTGTGTCTGTATGCCTTAAGATAAGGTCATGGTGTAAGACATAACATGGACTGTGTGCAACTATAGACAACCCATGCATTGTGGCTACCAAAAAATGTAATCTTTGGAATCTAAACATGTTACATTTTTGAGTTTTTGTCTTATTACCCCAAATTTGTTTTTGGCCAAATCTTAATTTTGTTATTTAAAATGGAATTTTGACTACATATATGGATTCAACACCTTGAAAAAACCCTAGTGCAATACATTTTTGTTGTTTGTATATTGAAGGACCTAAACTAATGCAAAATGGTTTTGTGGATGCCATTTCTAAAGTTGGGCTGGACAAATTCCTTTCTGACCTTTCTACCACCTATATAACCAAGTAATTTTCTATCACCTGTATAACCTTGCCTTTTTATAAAAAAAAGAGGTTCCTACACTTAAAGAATTGGCTTTTCCTGGCCATGGGGCAATTAGAGTGTTGAAATTCTATAACCTTTTGGATGATTATAAGATCCAATTTTTCCATTGCTAGCCTGAACTAAATTCAAATTGCGGTTTTGGGTGTAAACTGTTGGTCAGTTGAAACCCATTTGTCAACTGCACTGTCTGAGTAAAGCCTAGATAATATCTAATATGAGGAGGCTGGACCTATTTCAGGCTGTTGTACTCAAGCTAACGGTCAAACATAAGTTTATGCATATACATGTGGTTCAAGGTCTCCTTTTCCTCACGTTATTTTCTATGAATTAAGGAATGTATGTTGCCAAGGAGGAACACCTGCTGGTCTAGGATCTAATACAACCAAAAATTTACTAGGAACACCCAACAGATTACTAGGATCAGATACATGCTTTAGATTGCTAGGATCTAGTCTAGGAACAACCAACAACGAGAGGTATATCCACAAACCACTCCAAGTAAGATATGAAAAGGGCTCTTGAAATGCCTCTGAATACCAAAGCACTCCAATGTTTATAATGACATATTGATGTCCAATTCAAATTCTACCTAAGGATTTCACAAAGGTTCTAGTGCCTTTGTTCAAGGGTTCATTGTATGTTTCCATGGGTTTCAAAAGAAAAACTTTCACTAGATATTAAAAGCCCTTATGATATTTTTTACCACCACCATTTTTGCCACAAAATTTCTGTAAGGTGAAGACACATGGAGATTTAAATTGGTTCCTGCTTGAAGGAAAGATGAAATGTTATAATTGATGGGTATTTAGAGTTTTATTTTTGGCTATAATTTGCTTACAATGACCCTAGATGTAGTCACAAACAATTAATAAAGATTATTGTTGTTCACAAGGCTGAAAAGTTGTCTGAAATCCCTCAAATTATCCCACAACAAGCTTCCCAAAAACCCCACATCATTGTTGTAAACATTTGTTTATTACACCTGTATTTTTATACTTGTTTTCATGCTGCCCTATCTATCCAAACATTGGTATCAGAGCCATAATCGTGCTTTCATTAACCCTAGTTCTATTTGTTGGTGAAAATTTACCACAGTTGGAGGTATCAACCATTGGAAAGACCAACACTATTGGGTTCCAGAGAACCACCAATCAAAGGATGTATCTACTATTGTATCTTCTATTTAGGTCTCTTCACATGCTACCATCGAATCTGTGGTCATTTTCTTCTATATATCATCTTCATATTGCCTCATAATCCTACAAGAGTATGTTACATGACCTCACATCCTCCTAGCAAAAGTTGATCTTATATGCTGAGTTATATTTATGCTTGGATGGTGATCTGTTTGCTTTGTTTGGAGACCATGGAGGATGACAACATGCTACTAAAAGCGGTTGTATTATAACAAGATTATTGATGTCAAACTGTTCATGGAGGCCACCACCAAATACTGCAAATACTGCAATAAGGGAGACTTTCCCATGATATTTTTGGAATCTTAAAACCATGTTAAAATTGTTTGAAACATGAGGCCTAAAACTCAAACAAATGCTACAAAAAAATCACTAAAATGTGATGGACGTTCTATTATAGGACTTCTCTACTGCTGCTCATACGCTGTTTGAAATAATCAAGTTGAAATTTAGAACCTAACTATCGCTGGTTTAGTATGCAAAATCCAATTTCTGGCATGAGGCATATGATGAAGCCATTGGCTAGGTTACATGTTGGCAGTGTATGTTATGTTGATCTATTACTTTTTCTTTTGGTTAAAAACTAGGAACTTCACCACAACATCATACCAATATGTAAAATATGGATTAATTATTGTGAGACAACTAGCATCTAGGATATTTGTTTCTATCCCATATTTTGCCATCAACATCTAAGTTGTATATGCATGTGTTGAATGGAGTAGCTATTGTGGCATCTTTATGATTGTTCGTGTCAAACATACTATTCTGACATGTCTTCTCTTTTGTGGGGAAGGTATTGCTACATTGTATTTGCTAAGGACGCATGTTCACCAAGACAAGTCAAATACTTCAAAATGTTGGATGTGTTTTGTATTATTGTTCTATAACATATTCTCTTTGTCTTTGTTTTGTATTATTGTTCGAGAACATATTCTCTTTTTCTTTGTCTTTATTTCACACGTTGTTTTAGGATATTTGAGTGTTTTAGGTTATTTAGGTTTTTGGCCCTGAAATTAGTGATTGAAATGCCAAATAATCACTTTATAATTGTGGATTTGCTTGTCTATTTGAGTTATTTTACTTAAGCAATATTCATAAGTAGATATTAAGTAGATATTACACCCTTAGCTCTATTTCAAAGTGTTGTAATAATTTCCGAGGATCTCTTCTATTCCTTGACTCAAGGTGGTGGATTCCCAATCCTGCTGAGGCCTTTCTCTTTCATCTAGTCCTTCCTTTTCCATTGAATCTGATTCAAGAGATTCTCCCACTGGAACTCTCTTGGGGGATTCTTGTGGTGGTAGTCCATGTATCATTTTTTAAAGTCTAATTGTTCCCTTCACCTACTTTTCATAACTTCCATAACCATTAGGTAGGTACCTGCAATGTCGATGGTGTTTTTTTTGTTTAGTAAAAGATTGTCGAGACTTTAATTTATTGAAAGTTGTAGAATTTAAAATCTATGAAGTTTCAAGATATAATTTTTAAAAGTATAATTCTTTAAAGGGCACTAGCTCAATGGAAGAGCACCTGCTTTACAAGCAGGAGGTTGGTGGTTTGATTCCATCGTGCCCTGATATTCATATATAGGGAATGATGAAGATCAGTTTTTGGTGACGGATGCTCTTTTGACCATCACAAATGAGCTTATGGTGACATTTTTCGACCCTCACCAAAATATGAAATGGTGATGGTCAACGAACACCACCATATATATGCATCAATAGTGACAACCATTAAAGTTCTATCACCATAAATCGTTGTTGTTGATAAGAAATGGTGAGGGTCACTGTTTGTCATTATAGTCATTATTCGTGATGGACCTTGATGTCACCAATGCGTTTATGGTGACGGTCAATGAAAATCGCCATGTATATGCACCAATAGTGACGACCATGAAAGTTCCATCACAAAAAATTGTTGTTGTTCATATGAAATGGTGATGATCACTATCCGTCATTATAATCAATATTCGTGACGGACCTTGAATGCCACCACAACACATACTTTCGGCGACGCCACCTTTGGTGACGTTCATTTTTTTGGTGATGGAGGCTATTGTCCGTCACCATTGCCCATATGAAATGGTGACAATCACTATCCATCACTATAAATCATTATTGGTGACGGAGCTTGAATGTCACCACAACACCTATACTTTTAGCGACGCCACCTTTGGTGACATTTAATTTTTTGGTGACGGAGGCTATTGTCCGTCACCATTGCTCATATGAAATGGTGATGGTCACTATTCATCACTATAAATCATTATTGGTGACGGACCTTGAATGTCACCACAACACCTATACTTTTGGCGATGCCACCTTTGGTGATGTTCAGTTTTTGGTGACGAAGGCTCTTTTGACCCTCACCAATGAGCTTATGGTGACCATTTTCGCCCCTCACCAATGTGATTTTTTCTTGTAGTGTCTAATGCATATATCTAGATTTTTGCAGCATTTATATTGATCACCTAACTATAGATCTGAGGATATTGGCAACCATCTTTGCTGTTAGGGTTGTTGGTTATGCACAACTAAAGTGGTATTTTTTTGTACGCTTGGAATTAAGATTCATACTAACAACTGGTGACTCCACTGGGGAATCATAGGCTTTCTTAGGCCCCCATCTTGGGGCTGTATGTGAGGTCGAAGTGTCGGGATCTTCTCAAAGAAGAACAAGCACAAAACTGTACCATATGCACACTCATGGTTCACTTGCCGCTTGCATAGCGACAAATATCGTTTCAATGACGACAGCATCATCTGGGCCCACCCATAGTAGGTCCCACTCAAAACACTCTCCACAAGCATCACCTGCCCTCCAGTGATGTGGTGGAGTGCCTAGTTACCCAGGATCTGTAGCACCACTGCGACCACAACACGGGTCTCTAACCTCTCCAAATCCCCGATGGGTATCCGAGTTCCCTTAACTTGGAGACCTTGTCGACAATGGCACTCTCCAAAATCTATGATATTTTTCCCCAGTGGTAATACTAGCTGAGTATTCCCTACCATCCCAAGTGGTGGCAAACCAGTCAGGAAATATATCTCTTGGACAGTCAACTCGATTTGGTGCCCCTACACTTTAAATACCTCATGGTCTAGATCCCAATAGCTGACAATCCGCACCCATAAAGGCTCTCCAGCTCTCATCAAAGGGTTCTCCACAAACTTTAAAACCCCAAACCTGGCCAATGCACTATGGACACTTTGATCCTCCTGGATCTCTGATTGCAATGTGCCCAGATCTCTCTCTCTCCAGTTGATCCGTAAATCTACCATATCTGCACAAAACCATCATATTTGTCATTGAACAGATAAGAAAGATTGTATCTCATCATACAAAACCAGTGCTCAGCCAAAAAATAGCATAGAAAAACCCCTCCCTGATAGGTCAAACGTTTTAGCTCAAAACCTGCTACCCAAGTCGTACTTTTTGCCCCAAAAAGTGTGACCCGACCGTGAAGAGGAGCAAGGGTTTATCCCTGAGCCCTAGGGACCTAATATGAACTTTCAATCCACTGAAAAGAAAGAGTAGGGTTAGGCCTCTTACCTGCAACTGACGGATCTCGATTCCAATGGTCGGTTTGTCCGCTATGATCACCACAAGATTTAGGGCCTTCTCTCCTCTCTACATTCACCACAACTCCACATGCAAATGAGTGAATTTGGAGGGAAAATGCCTTATTAAAATAGAAACCCCTAATTTTTCTTTCGCCTAATGCAACCAAATCGTAGCTCATTTTCAAAACCATCTGTAACATTTTAAAGCTCTCACCGAGCCCTCAAATGGGTATCTGTTAGTTTTTCATGATTTGATACTTCACTAGGAAAAATTTTGTCCAAGAAGGGTCAATTTTCCACTTCTCAAAATTTAATTTCTTCACCTGCCACACTTGTACTGGGGGGAACCCCTTTGCCTTCATACTTGTCCATGCTTGTGTCGATCTTCGTCTTGAGTAACCATCATGTACTCATGTTTTCATGGTCCCCATTGGCCCTTTTTTCTATGTGGAAGCACCATCGAGTCGTCCTTGTTTAGAGCATCCAAGTTGAGTCATCATTGCATTCATGGAGTCTATCCAGAGTCCCTTTTTATCTCTCTATAGTCCTCCATCCTTCACTGCTTGGTTCCTCTCTCATGTCGCCCATTATGGCCTTCAATCCCACTATCCCCTATCCCTCATGATAATATGTCAGTCGCTACCAGATCATCCATGCCCTTTATGCTCTAACAAGGGAAGTCGTCTATCCACTACTTAGTACCCCCCATTTCATCATCACCCCTGGTGTCCTTCTGCCAATTGCTATACTATTTTCTATCATGCCTTAGTTGAGGACCTATTATTTTCTCACCTATGGCAGAACTCCTTTTGTTGACATCAGATCATTTATTCCAGAAGATAGGTTTAGAGGGCAGTGTACCTTGGTTCCACCTTCCACTCTTTTTCGGTGCCTCAGATCAGGAAAAGGGACTCCTTATAGCCCTTTGACTTGATTGCTTCTCAGCTCCAGCTCCTTTTACCATGATCGAGATCTGTATACTTGATGGTTCAGTGATGCAGCAGATTGGACTAGTGATTCTCGGGTGTGTGTGAGATGTTTTCAGCCCTCATGAGGGGGTGGCCCTACAAGTAGCCCCCCACATACCCGAATGACCTCTTCACTTCAGCCTTTGATGCAGCTTCATAGATTTGATGATGATGGCCTCAGCCGCTTGCAGCACCTTGTTGATTGCATTTATCAATCCAATTTTAAGAGCCCTTTCCTGTTTACAGGGGCATCTCAGTTGTACTTGTATCTCATGTAATCAGATATTATTGTACAAGTCCTTGCTGTTATCACAGGCACAATATGTATGTGGGATTAATTATCATGTTGTTTATCTGGCTCATGTTTATGCCAGCATATACTATATTTTTCAGTCCCTTTCTTACTCGACGCCTTATTTTTTGTACTTTTCCTCGGCGGGCATAGGCATGCCTCCCCCGCCACCTATAACATAGGTACTCACTCATGAAAGAGACTTATCACACCTGTAGGTCTCGCCTCCTCAGGGTCTAGTCCTTTCAACACATTGGTCTACCTTATATTCTCTCTCTTTGACTCCCCCTTCGGTGTCTAGTGATTGAGTTCTTACAACGTACTTCGGTCATACGATTAGCTCCTAATGCTCGCATGTTGTGGGGCAATTTGTTACACCATTTTTTGTTCATCTAACCTATTATCATTAGATGGACCCAATTACACCATGTAAGACCAATTTTACCCTAAGTAAAATTTCTTTCACTATGAAAATAACTTAGTAAACCACATTTATTAAGTTTTTTATGGTCTAAACAAGAAAACCCATGAGGAAATATTAAATAAATTTACATTTATTTGATTTTACTCAAGGAATAATTAGTTAAACAACAATTTAATTAATATTCCTAGTTATATTTAACCCAAAACAAGGAAATTAATTAGGTAACTCATTATTTATCTTATTATTTTCTAAAGAATAATTATTTAAACCTTATTTAAATAATATTCTTTGTTAAATATGACTAAATCACCCATAAATAATTAAATAAATCATTATTTATTTGATTATTACTCAACCACATCCTTAAAATGATAAATAAATCATTTATTTATTTATTATTTACAAATAAAGGGATTTAACTCAAGTCAAATTCCTTTTCCCTCAAACAAATATAATAAAATATTCCATAAAAGTTGGATCTTGATTTGGTTAATAATATTTTAATTATGCACCAATATCTAGACTAACTCAATATTTTGTTATAAATAGAAGGGTTTTCCCATTCATTTACCACCTTTTGTTGCCTAAATATCACTCTGGAGCTATACTTTTGGTCTAACTATTGATCCACCATCATAGTCATATTTTTCTACCATTTTCTGTCTGGTTTTTCTACACCATCAAGAGAGATAAGTTTTAGATCTGAAGTGCTGAGGACTTACAAGAATCCATCCTATTGAGGAGAACTGGTAACACCCTTCTATGTTTTCCTCCCAGGTTCCCATAATACAAAATTCATTCAACATATTATTGTCTTTTCTATTGGATGCATGGAGTAAATCTTGTTTTTTCTACTGCTTAATGTATTCTAATGCATAGATCTAGATTTTTTCATCATTTATCTTGATCACCTAACTGCATATTTGAGGATATTGGCAGCCATATTTTCTATTAGGGCTGTTGGTTATGCACAGCTAAAGTGGTATTTTTTCATACGCTTGGAATTAAGATTCATGCTAACAGTTAGTGACTCCACTGGGGAATCCTAGGCTCTCTCGGGCCCACATCTTGGAGTTGTATGCGAGGTCGAAGTGTCGAGATCTTCTCAAAGAAGAACGAGCACAAAACTGTACCATATGCACAGTCATGGTTCACTTGCTGCTTGCATAGAAAAAAATATCGTTTCAATGGTGACAGCATCATCTGGGCCCACCCATAGTAGGTTCCACTCAAAACACTCTCCACAAGCATCATCTACCCTCCAGTGATGTGGTGGAGTGCCTGGTTGCCCAGGATCCGCAACACCACTGTGACCACAGGACCGGTCTCTAACCTCTTCAAATCCTCGATGGGTATCTGAGTACCCTTGACTTGGAGACCTGGTTGAAAATCGTGCTCTACAAAATCTATGATATTCTGCCCTCGCGGTAATACTGGTTAATTATTTCCTACCATCCCAAGTGGTGGGAGACCAGTCAGGAAATATATATCCTGGACTGTCAACTCTATCTGGTGCCTGTGCACTATAAATACCTCATGGTCTGAATCCCAATAGCTAACAATCTCGGCCCATAAGGGCTCTTGAGCTCTCATCAAAGGGTTCTCCACAAACTTCAGAACCCCAAACCTGGCCAATGCACTACGGACACTTTGATCCTCCCCGATCTCCAATCGTAATGCGCCCAGGTCTCTCTCTCTCCAGTTGATCCGTAAATCTACCATATCTTCACAAAACCATCATATTTTTAAGTGTACAAATAAGAAAGATTGTATATCATCATACAAACCTAGTGCTCAGCCAAAAAACAACATAGAAAAACCCCTCCCTGACAGGTAGCACTTTTCAGGCCCAAACCTGGTATAGGTCGCACTTTTTTGCTCAAAACCTGCTACCTAGGTTGTAATTTTTTCCCAAAAAAGTGCAACCCAGCCGTGAAGAGGAGAAGGGGTCTATTCCTGAGCCCTGGGGACCTAATCTAAACTTTCTATCCACTGAAAATAAAGAATAGGTTTAGGCATCTTACCTGCAACTAACAGATCTTGATTCCAATGGTCGGTTTGTCTGCTACGATCACCGCAAGATTTACAGCCTTCTCTCCTCTCTACATTCACCACAGCTCCACATGCAAATGAGTGAATTTTGAGGGGAAATGTCTTATTAAAAGAGAAACCCATGATTTTTATTTTGCTTGCAGCGACCAAACCATAGCTCAGTTTTCCAAACCGTCTATACCGTTGGAAATCTCTCACCAAGCCCTCAAATGGGTATCTGTTAGTTTTTCATGATTTGATACTTCACTAGGACACATTTTTTCCAAGAAGGGTCACTTCTCCACTCCTCAAAATCGAATTTCTTCACCTACCACACTTGTACTTGGGGGCACCCCTTTGCCTTTATACTTTTCCATGCTTGTGTCGATATTTTTCATGAGTAACCATCATGTACTCATGTTTTCATGGTCCCCATTGGCCCTTTTTTCTATGTGGAAACACCATTGAGTTGTCGTTTTTTAGATCATCTGAGTTGAGTCATCATTGCATTCATGGAGTCTATCCCGAGTTCCTTTGTATCCCACTATACTCCTCCATCCTTCAATGCTTGGTTCCTCTCTCGTTTCACCCATTATGGCCTTCAGTCCCACTATCCCCTATCCATCATGATATTGTGTCAGTCGCTGCCAGGTCATCCATGCCCTTTATGCTCTAACAAGGGAATTCGTTCGTCCGCTACTCAGTACCCCCCATTTCATCATCACCCCTAGTGTCCATTTTCCAGTCACTCTACTATTTTCTCTCATGCCTTAGTTGAAGACCTATTATTACCTCACCTATGGTGGACCTCCTTCTATTGACATCAAATCATTTATTCCAGAAGACAATTATAGAGGGTGGTGTACCTTGGTTCCAGCTTCCACTCTTGTTCGGTGCCCCAGATCAGGCAAAGGGATTCCTTATAGCCCTTTGACTTGATTTTTTCTCAGCTCTAGCTCCTTTTAGCATGATCAAAATCTATATACTTGATGGTTCAGTGATGCAGCAAATTGGATGTTGTGAAACCAACTCCAAAAATAGAAGAAAAGAGATATCAATTCCTTAGAAATAAGCCACTTCGAGGGGGAAACCTCCAATACATTACATGAATGAAAAATTCTTGGATGATACAAATTACAAAACCTCCTTTCTATATATAGGAGTCCATGGGGCCACAATGTAATCCTATTCAACCTAACAATAATAATTTAAGGGCACAATAATAACAATATCGGGGTTACAGGGGTAGAATAATAACAATAAGGGGGTTACACTAACAACAATAAGGGACTATACTAATAATATAGGGACCTAACATGCCCTTCTCCTTCAAAAAAGTGTTTTCCTCAACACTTGAGTAGCTCTGGGTGCGTCTGTATAAAATTCTCATCCTCCCATGTAGAATCTTCAGTGGGTAAGTTCTTCCACTTGATGAGATACTCTGAAATTGATCAATATTGTAGCTATCGAGTTCTTGTTTCCATGACCGCTTCAGGTTCCAATATGATTTTTCCTTCCTCATCAAGTTCTAGCAATATTGTTTGAACTGGAAGATTTTCACCTGTAGCCTTCTTTAAGAATGAAACATGGAAAACTAGATGCACTTGTGAAGAAGCAGGAAGCTCCAATTTGTATGCCATAGTAACAATCTTTTGCAACAACATGTAAGGACCATAATACTTTGGCGATAATTTATTATCCTTCTTAGCTTGCTTGAGGAGAATTTTTTTGTATGGTTGTATCCGTAAAAAAACCGAGTCTCCTACATCAAAACTTCTCTCGCTAGGATGTTGATCTGCCTGTTGTTTCATTCGATTTTGAGCCAAATTCAGGTTATCCTTTAAGAGTTGGAGAACTTCTTGTTGATGCTTGATGTGATCTTCCACTGCTTGAACCTTCGAATTTTCTCTTAAAGATGATGTGATGGATGGTGGATGATATCCATAAAGTGCCATAAATGGGGTCATTTTTGCTACAGAATGGAAGGAAGTGTTATACCACCATTCAGCTAGAGGTAACCACTTGACCCATTGTGTTTGTTTATCAGATACAAAACAACGAAGATATCCTTCCAAACATTTATTTACTATCTCAGCTTGACCATCATATTTAGGATGATAAGATGAGCTATGAGCTAATTGAGTATCCAAACAAGAAAATAACTCCGTCCGAAAATTTCCAGTAAAAATGGGATATCTGTTGCTCACAATAACCCTTGGGTTTCCATGTAGCTTTTGAATTGTGTCCATAAATGTAGTAGCAACTGTACTTGCTTTAAATGGATGAGATAATGCACAAAAGTGTGCATACTTGGTAAGTCTATCAACTACCACCATGATGACACTATTTCCTTCAGACTTAGGTAAACCTGTGATAAAATACATTGAAATTTCCTCCCAACGTTGACTTGGAATGGATAAATGTTGTAGAAGTCTCGGTGTCCTAATTGTCTCAAATTTATTCTACTGGGAAACCAAACATTCTGCCACGAACTTTTGAATATCAGATTTAAGGCCATCCCAAAAAAATTATTTCTTCACCCTGTGTTAAGTTTTTAAAAATCCTGAGTGTCCTCCTAAAGGAGAAGTGTGCAATTCCAAAATAATCTTTTCTTTTAGTTGGGAATTCTTACAAAGACATAAGCGATCTTTGTACCATAAAGAATCATTTTTCCAACTAAATGTATCAGATGTACTAGGATCTTGTTGCAACTTTTGAATGAGTGTCCATACTTCTTTGTCCTTCTTCCATTCATCTCTTGCTTCGGTTATCCAATCCGGTTGGATAATATAAATGGCATAAAGCAATGCTTCCACCTCTTCATTCTTTCTTGAGAGTGCATCTGCAACAACATTAAGCTCCCCTTTTTTGTAGATTATTTCAAAGTCATAACCCAACATCTTTGTCACCCATTTTTTCTGCTCTTCTAAAGATAGTGTTTGTTCCAAATAGTGTTTAAGACTATCATGATCAGTTTATACCTTGAAGTGTCTTCCCATTAGATAAGTTCACCATTTCTTTAGTGCATGTAGTATTTATAGAATTTCCTTCTCATAAATAGGTTTATGTAAATACTTTCTTTTGATTGGATGAATTTCAAAAGCAATGGGTCTTCCTTCCTACATTAAAACAACACCAATTCTATTTCCTAAGGCATCACATTCCATAATAAAGTTTTTTGTGAAATCTGGCATAGCTAAAACCAGTGCTAGGAACATTGCCTCTTTAAGATGTTAAAAGGCCTTAGTTACTTCAGGAGTCCATGAAAATGCATATTTCTTCAATAATGTTTTTAAAGGTGCTTCTATTCTCCCATAATTCTTAACAAATTTTCGATAATACCCTGTTAACCTGAGAAATCCTCACAACTGCTTTATGGTTGTGGGGAATTTCCATTCCTTAATGGCTTTAATTTTGTTAGGGTCTACCTTAACACCCTCATGAGATACAATATGACCCAGATATTCCACCTCTTGTACTCCAAAGAAACATTTCAATTTTTTTGCATATAATTGTTTCTCATGCAATAGTTTGAGCACCCTGTCAACATGTTCAACATGATCTTTCCAAGACCTGTTGTAGATTAGTATATCGTGAAAAAATACTAGCACACATTTTCTAAGGAAGGGTTTGAAAATGGAATTCATCAACCCTTAAAATGTAGAAGGTGCATTGGTAAGGCCAAAAGGCATGACCAAAAATTCATAATGACCCTCATGTTTCTGAAATGTTGTTTTTGGAATATATTCAGTCTTCATTCCAATTTGATGATATCTTGAACGAAGATCCAACTTGGTAAAATAAATTGCTCCATGTAATTCATCCAATAATTCATCAATCACAGGAATGGGAAATTTATCTTAAATGGTAAGCTTCTTGAGCTCCCTATAATCCAAACACATGTGCCATGATCCATCCTTCTTATATACCAATACGATAGGAGCAGAGAAAGAACTTTGAATAGATTGAATTATACCTGCCTCTAACATTTCTGCAATCATACGTTCGATTTCGCTCTTTTGGACATAAGGATATCTATAAGGCCTGATGTTTAGAGGAACACTTCTTGGAATCAAATGAATAGCATGATCATGATCATGAATAGGTGGTAGTCCTTTGGGAGTTTCAAACACCTTGGAATGATTGTCCAAGACTTGTTGGAGATCTGTAGAAATAGATGATTTTGATGTTGGAACTTCTAGTGAGCATAATTGTGCAATTACACCTCGTTGTTCTTTATTTAGAAGCTTTTTCATGACATTAGAGCCTGGCTTCCCTGCAATACCCCATAATTAAACTTCCTTTCCTTCTAAATTTTTTTTCAAGAAAATTTCTTGAAAATTAAAAGCTACTGTCCCCAAAGATTGTAACCATTGTACTCCTAGTACAACATCAGCACCTCCCATAGGAATGGAAAGAATTGGACTATTCAATACATATTCACCCATGGTTAGCTTGATATTATGGCATTTTCCATAGAAATTTATAGTTCCTCCATTTGCAACCATCACTTGACATTCTGGTGATGGGTATAGGAAACAATTCAATTCCTTGGCTACCTTACAATGAATAAAATTATGGGTGCTACCTAAATCAATGAACACTATTATCTTTTTCTTCTTGATATGTCCTTCTATCTTGAGAGTTTGAGGAGTGGTAATTCCTGCCAATGCATTACATGATATGGTCAGACTCATTTCTTCCTCTTCTAGGGCTGGTTCCTGTTGTATATCCTCTTCTTGTTCATTTTCTTCTTCCTCTTCACAATCTATGTAAAATAATTTCTTCTCAGCACACTTATGACCTTTAGTGTATTTGCTATCACAACTGTAGCAAATCCCTTTTGCTCCTTTTTCTTCCAATTGTTGTGGTATCGACCTTGTAGGTTGTGCAAATCTAGGCGTAGTAACACTTCCTTCTTTATATAAGTGAGTGGTAGGCTTCCTTGTCGCCATAATTTCACATTCAATTTTTCTTTCCAACTTGAATTCCTTCTCCAATGAATTAGGTTCCAAAATGAAAACTTCATGTTGGATGTTATCCTTTAAAGTACCTATGAAGAGATAAATCATGTGTTCCTCTAGGATATCAGTTACACTTATATTCAATTTTTGGAAGTCCTCAATGTGCTACCCCACTAAACCCTTTTGTTTGAGATTTATCAATTTACCAAATAAGGTGTTTCTCTTTGTATCCTCGTAATGTGCTACAATTTCCTTCGTAAAAATTGACCAAAGTGACATTTTTTTTACGGGAGAAAAGCCATCAATACCATAGAAATGTATTTTTTTCTAAATGTAAAGTTGAAATGCGTACCTTTTGTGTGTTTTGCACGTTATGGAGATCAAAATATTGCTCCATCTGTAGTATCCATGTTAAAGGATCCTTTCCATAAAACTTCCTCATATACATTTTTGGAATATGGTGGTTCTTCCTGCCAACATTAGATTTTATGAAGTCACAATTAACATTTATTTTGTTCTCATCATGAGTTTCCTCTACTATATTTTCGCCATTAGGAAACATTTCTTGTATCAACTTTGTCAAACCTTCCATGTCTGCTTTTAGATCATTCTTCATGTTTTACATGTTGTCTTTCATTTTTTCTTCCATGTCATCCATATTAGCTTCCATGCCAGCTTCCATGCCATCCATATTAGCTTCCACGCCTTTCTTCAAACCATCCATCTTTGCTTCCACGCCTTTCTTCAAAACTTCCATTTCATTTTTTGTTTCTCTTTGCAAGAACGAAATTTAGTGCACTTTCTCTCGTACTTTTGATAGATCATGTTGCAATTCTTTAGCTTCATGAGTCATAGTAGAGCCTTATGAAGGCTTAATGGGTGTTGAATTATTTTTACAGGGCATTTTTTAGAACCCAATATTTATATCTATTCTACAATATGCCCTTGGAATTAATTCAAATTTATTCTTTAAACAAGACTTATGCAATTCATAAAAAATTACACACATTTTTCTTGCTTTTGAAGAGCCAGATTTTTAAATTGGATTATCTTTGTGGTTACAAATATTCAATATCTTAAATTTGGCACTAAGGTAGCCTTTTGAATCCTCTTTTGAATTCCACAGGTTTGATCTGATTTGGATTATTCAAGGTAAAGTTATGTCCACTCTCTGACAATGACCTAATTATGGACTATTTCGGTAGATCGAACTTGTACGACTTTCCACATGTCACTATTTCGTCCTTTAGCTCTAAAATTGATATCAAAGAAACTAAATTCCGTGTACTTGTGGCCACATTTTACGGCACTCCAATCTGATGCTCAGAGAGAGAGTTATGAATATTTTCCCACAATCACCTCTTTGAGATGAAATTCAGGAGCCTGAAAAAGAACTACATTCCATAGATCATATCTCTGAACCTATTTTGAACCAAGCTCTGACATTTTGTGACAGGTTTCCTCATGATTTTAGCTTTGTGCCCTAAAAATTTTAGATTCTGAACCTTCGTAGAAAAACCGTTATAGCGCAAATTCCACGATGACCTGTTTGGATTAAATTGAGGATCTTGCAAAAAGACCTAACTTCCACAGATTATATCTCCAAAAATATTGCGAACTAAGATCTAAAATTTTGCGACAGTGTTCCTCGGGATTTCTACTTCAAACCCTAAATATTTTAGCTTCTGAAATTTTGTATAAAAAACGTTATAGCGAAAATGCCACGATGACCTGTTTGGAGCAGTGAAACCCTAGAATCCAAAGCTCTGATACCAAATGTTGTGAAAGCAGCTCCAAAAATAGAAGAAAAGAGATATCAACGACTTAGAAATAAGCCACTTTGAGGGGGAAACCTCCAATACATTACACGAATGAATAATTCTTGGATGATACAAATTACAAAACCTCCTTTCTATATATAGGAGTCCATGGGGCCACAATGTAATCCTAGCCAACGTAACAATAATAATTTAAGGGCACAATAATAACAATATGGGGGTTACAGGGGTACAATAATAACAATAAGGGGGTTACACTAACAAAAATAAGGGACTATACTAGTAATATAGGGACCTAAAATTGGACCAGTGATTCCCAAGTGTATGTGAGATGTTTTTAGCCCTCATGAGGGGGTGGCCCTACAGGTAGCGCCCCACATACCCGGATGACCTCTTCACTTCATACTTTGATGCAGCTCCATATATTTGATGATGATGGCCTCATCCGCTTGCAGCGCCTTGTTGATTGCATGTATCAGTCAGATTTTCAGAGCCCTTTCCTGTTTACAAGGGCATCTCAATTGTACTTGTATCTCATGTACCCATATATTATTGTCGAAGTCCTGGTTGTTATCCAAGGCACAATATGTATGTGGGATTCATTATCATGTTGTTTATCTAGCTCATGTTTATGCCAACATATACTATAATGTTCAATCCCTTGCTTATTGGATGCCTTATTTTTTGTACTTTGCCTCGGCGAGCATAGGTATGCCTCCCCCGCCGCCTATACCACAGGTATTTACTCATAAAAGAGACTTGTCGCACCTGTAAGTCTCACCTCTTCAGGGTCTAGTCCTTTCAACACTTTAGTCTACCTTATACTTCTCTCTCTTTGAATCCCCCTTCGGTGTCTAGTGATTGAGTCCTTACATCGTACTTCGGTCATACGATTAGCTGCTAACGCTCGCACGATGGGGGGTAATCTATTACACGATTTTTTGGTCATCTAACCTATTATCATTAGATGGACCCAAGTACACCATGTAAGACCAATTTTACCCTAAGTAAAATTGCTTTCACTATGAAAATAACTTAGTAAACCACATTTATTAAGTTGTTTATGGTCCTAAACGAGGAAACTGTGAGAAATATTAAATAAATCTACATTTGTTTGATTTTCCTCAAGGAAACATTAGTTAAACAAGAGTTTAATTAATATTCCTGGTCATATTTAACCCAAAACATGAAAATTAATTAGATAAATTATTATTTATCTTATTATTTTCTAGGAATAATTATTTAAACCTTATTTAAATAATATTCCTTGTTAAATTTGACTAAATCACTCATAAATAATTAAATAAATCATTGTTTATTTGATTATTACTCAACCACATCTTTAAAATAATAAATAAATCATTTATTTATTTATTATTTACAAATAAATGGATTTGACCCAAGTCAAATTCTTTTTCCCTCCAACAAATATAATAAAATATTCCATAAAAATTGGATCTAGAATTGGTTAATAATATTTTAATTATGCACCAATATATAAACTAACTCAATATTTTACTATAAATAGAAATAAAGGTTTTCCCATTTATTTACCAACTTTTTTGCTAAAGATCACTACGGTTCTATACTTTTGGTCGACTATTGATCCACCAATCATATTCATATTTTGCTACCATTTTTTGTCTGAGTTTTCTACACCATCAAGAGAGAGAAGTTTTATATCTGAAGTGATGAGGACTTACAAGAACCCATCCCATTGAGGAGAAATGGTAACACCTTTTTTAGATTTGAAGTGTTGAGGACTTACAAAAACCCATCCCATTGAGGAGAACTGGTAACACCCTTCTGTGTTTTCCTCCCAGGTGCCCATAATACAAAATTCATTCAACATATTATTGTCTTGTCTATTGGATGCATGGAGTAAATCTTGTTTTTTCTACTACTTAATGTCTTCTAGTGCATAGATCTAGATTTTTGCAGGATTTATCTTGATCATCTAACTACAGATCTGAGGATATTGGTAGCCATTTTTCTGTTACGGTTTTTGGTTATGCACAGCTAAAGTGCTATTTTTTCATATGATTGGAATTAAGATTCATACTAACAACCTAACCCTAACCTTGACGAAACCCTTACCTTTAAATTTAACTTAACCTTAACCTTAACCTTTCCATAACCATAACCTTAACCTTAACCTTGACCTAACTTAACCTTCACATTTACCTTTACCTTAACCTTAACCTTACCCTTAACCTTCACCTTAACCGTAACCTTAACCTAACCTTAACCTTCCCTTGACCTTAACCTTAACCCTAACCTTAACTTTACACTTAACCAAACCTTAACCTTAACTTAACCTAACATTAACCTTAACCTAACCATAAACTTAACCTTACCTTAACCTTGACCTTTAACCTTAACCATAACCTTATATTTACCCTTAACCTTAACCTTACCCTAACCATAACCTTAACTTTACCCTTAACCTAATCTTAACCTTAAACTAACCTTAATCTTGACCATAACTATAACCTAACCCTAACCGTAGCCTTAAATATAACCTAACCATAACCTTGACCAAACCCTTAACCTTACCTCCTTAACCTAACCCTAACCTTGACCAAACCATTAACCTTAACCTTAACCTTAACCTAACCTTAACCTTAACTTTAACTTTACCCTAACCTTAACCTTAACCTTAACCTTAACTATAACTTAACCTTCAACTTGACCTTAACTATAACCTAACCCTAATTTTAACCAAACCCTTAACCTTACCTTAACCTTAACATTAACCTTACTCCCTTAACCTAACCCTAACCTTGACCAAAACCTTCACCTTAACCTAACCTTAACCTTAACTATAACTTTAACCTAACCTTAACCTTAACCAAACCCTTAACCTTAACCTTGACCAAACCCTTAACCTTAAGCTTAACCTGACTAAACTCGTAGCCTTAACCTTAACCTTAACCTCAACTATAACCTAACCCTAACTTTGACCAAACCCTTAACCTTAACCTTAACCTTAACCTAACCTTAACCTTGACCTTAACTATAACCTTACCCTAACCTTGACCAAATCCTTAACCTTAACCTTAACTATAACCTAACCCTAACCTTGACCTTAACCTTAACCTAACCTTATCATTGACCTTAACTATAACCTAACCATAACCTTGACCTTAACCTTAACTTAACCTCATCCTTAACCTTAACCTTCCCATAATCCATAACCTTAACCTTGACATTACCCCTAACCTAACCTTAACCTTAACCTTAACCTTAAATTTAACTTTACCCTAACCTTAAGGGATAAGCTAACCCTAACCTTGACCAAACCCTTAACCTTAACCTTAACCTTAACCTCAACCTTTACCCTAACCTTAACCTTAAGCTTAACCTTGGCTTTACCCTTAACCTTAACCTTGACCTTGACCTTAACCTAACCTTAACCTTAACCTTAACCTTTACCTTATCTTATCCTTAACCTAACCTTAACCTTAACTCTAACCTAACCCTAACCTTGACCAAACCCTTAACCTTAACCTTGACCAAACCCTTACCTTAACCTAACTTTAACCTTAACCTTCCCCCAACACCCAGCCTTAACCTTAACCTTAACCCGGCTAAACCCCGTAACCTTAACCTTTGTTGGGAAAAATACGAGAGGGGGGGGGGGTGAATCGATATTTTAAAATTTGTTGAAAACTTTTTACTTTTTCTTTCTTTAAAACCCATACGCTACTTTACTGAATCCAACTCGCGTATACACGTAGACATCCTTAATAAAACTTGTGTATTACCAGAGATCTTATTATGCAGATAATTCTTTACTTAGATCATTGCATCATTCATTCATCAGATGTTTAGTAAGAAGTAAACATGTGCAGTAAGAATAGAATAAATCATCACACATAAGAAACACACATGAACACCAGGATTTAAGGTGGAAACACAATTCGGGAGAAAACCACCACTGTCGTCATCTCTGTCTTCAATATTTATTATAAAGAAAACTTCTTACAACCATGTACTGGTGCAGACTCATACTAGCACTCAGGCACCCACTTGCAGAAGGCTACAACCTTCTCTCCTTTACCAACCTCTCCTGGAAGGGAGCTACTACCCCCTACTCTTGTTTACCAGCTACCACTGGAAGGGAGCTACAACCCCCTAACTGAAGGCTTCAACCCTCAACCCCACCATGGACCACATTTCATCAATTTTCATACTGGATCCAACCCACACATTTAAGTTCAACATACATCAAACTAAAACTTATAACCCCATCAATTCATTCATTGAATCATCAACCAATCAACCAACAGCTTGATCTTTAATCAACATAATCAGCAGCATAATCAACATTCAAACAACCTAGATCTATATGAAAACATCATTGACAGATAGCAGTAAAACAGAAAAATAGATCAGACAGTTCATCCCACATACTTCAGCAAACCCTAGATTCCATACGCGCTTTTACTTCACTGAACCTGCGTATATACGCGCTTTCATGCATACCAACCCACGTATACTTATGTGCATTCTTCAGAAAACCCTAACTGCCATACGTGCTTTTCATGAAGTGAACCCGCGTATATACGCACCTTTTCTGAAACGAACCTGCGTATAGATCTGTAACTCTTCAGGACTGTGCAGCTCTTTAGATCAGATAAATAACTCAGATATTTTTTTTTTCTCCTTTAGACTAATCCTAATCTTCCCATTTTTTCTCCTCCCATCCCACCCACGGGTTTCGAACCAGTGACCTTGCAGAACGGAGTGCCTTAAGAGTGAACCCCATCACCGACTGCTCTACACCACGTGGGCTATAAACAGCTCAGATATTACCCTTTACTCCATAAAATATTTCGCCTCATCTTAGATCTAAACATTCCATCAACAGATCTAGAAAATACATAATTATTTCAGATCTAGAGATCCATCTTCATCATTTTCTTCAGATCTATAAAACTTACCCAGATTTCTCCATTTTCTTCAGTAGACTTGCTCCAGTTCTTCATCGCTCCTTCAGTAGGTCATTCTAGAGATTCATCATCATCAGACCTAGAGATATTGAACCATCATTATATCCATGGGTGTATCATAGATTCAGATCTATCAATTATGAACAGAGTTCATCCATGCAGATCTTCCTTAGAGAAATTTATCAACAACCCTTACTCATGCACACATTGTATTGTGATCCCCTTCTCCTTATATATTTTAGCCTTTATCAATAGCATGAGTCAAAACCACTCAACCGCTGATGGTATTCCTAGACGGGATCAAATAGATAATCCATCGCTCAATATTGTGGGCCAATACCATGGTTATGTCCCATGGTTGTATAAATTTAGAGCGCAAATAGGCATACGCTACTTGGCACGTACTTTTCCGCGTACATACGCTACTTAGCCTTAACAAACCCGCGTATGCTTTGTGGCATACCTTGTTCATCATTATTCTGGCACTTACTGGAATTTCTTTCTTTGTTACTTCTAAGACGCTCTGTAGATACATCAGATTTACATCATTAACAAACTCATCAAGTCAATTTCCATCAAGGACAACTTTATCAGGTAGGTTTCCATCAACTTTATCAAGTAGGTTGCCATCAAGGACAACACTCTGCATCATATTGCCAACAATCTCCCCCTTTGGACTTGATGGCAACCATGATGGTGTTTGATCACCACAAAAAATAGATACATTGATTATAAGCATTATTCAAACACCATGATACTCTCCCCCTTTGACATCAAAGGCAAAGAGCGGATCAAAACCAAAACAAGGTTTTTCCTCTCTTGTAGAAAGAAGAGCTCTGTAGATCTGATGTGCACTGAAGTTACCATGCTCCCCCTGAGATCATGCTGAATCTTCAAACATATTTTTCAATGAAATACATGACTCTATGACCTTGCCTATCACCAAGGACTCATACTTACATCAATGATCCAACCAAGTGGATTTACATATGAGACTCAAGTACCCAACCAAGTGGGTTTACACATTTTGACTCAACTACCCAACCAAGTGGGTTTACAAATTTGAACAAGTCCTTACATGATTGAATATTACAATTTTACATCATAGGTCTTAACATGACCTTTTCATCAAATTAAAAATATGAATTTTTATAACCAATACCAAAAATACCTCAAGAGAGAGATCATATTTCAAAACCATCATAATGCCAACAATGCATTACTCTCAGCAAGGCTAATGCTCCCCCTGAAACTGTGCTCTTGTCCTTGAGCCATCTCACTGTTTTCCTTAACAGAAAAGCATACGCTTCTGTCTTCGTTGGAACTCGCATGTATACGCGGCTTTAGTTCACAAAACCTGCGTATGGAAAGTGAAATAATGAAAAATTCCACAACTCCATCTCCCCCTGAACTTATACCACTTGTACCTGTCTTCTTCACATCAGATGCACTGTTAGAAATAAACATAACCAACCATGGGAATCACCATACAATGCTCCCCCTATGATGATACATTAATAATCCCTATAATGTATCTCACATCACTCCTGCAGTCATTATGAGAAGTTAGCTTTAGAAGTGGAAGACTGTAGTAGGATTATTATCCCCTGCATTTTTGACCGGTCCTCCTTTTTCCAGCTTTGCTTGAAATTTCTTATTGTGTGCTGGAAATTATCCAATTTCTCATATCTATTCATCCTACATTCTTTTTCTACATGTCCATAATTGTTACAAGAATAACATTTTGTGTGACCAGAAAAGTAAGAATAGGGATCATAATGTGTTTTTCTATTCTTTCTTCTATTGCAAGCAGCTGCTTTATGACCATACTTGCTGCATGAAGAACAATATCCCTTAAAGAAACTTGAGTACCATTTTGTGTAGAATCTATTTTTTTGTGACTGAAACAATCTGCTTCTGCAATTGGCTACAACATGCCCATAATTATGACATTTAAAGCAATCAAAATTATTTATCAAAGGAGGGAATGATTTCTTTTGAGAGTTCATGATTTTCGGTTGACCTTTTGTTTCTTTCAACACTTCAGGTTTTGCATTGATATCCTTTGAATCTTTAGCACTTTCTTGTGAACTAGATTCTCCTTTAACCGTTTCATGAAAACCAAGACCAAATTTAAGAGAAGGAGACCTTTGACTACTAAGAATATTACCCAGAATATTAGTACTATATTGAAACCTCAACAATTTATTTTTTTCCTCTAATTTACCTTTTAAAATGTTTACCTCAACCTCCAATCTTTGGCATTGCTTCTTCATACTTTCTTCGACCCTTTTACCTTCTTCTACTTGATCATTCAATTTTAGAATCTCTTCTTTCAACCCATTTTCTTGTTCTTCAAATGTTTGTAGAAGTTCTTCATTCTTCTTATTTGATGCTTCGAGATCTGCTTTCAAAGAGATGATTTCTGCTTCAAGTCCTTCACTATGATTGGTTACTTCATTGTACAACCTTTGATACTTGTTTATCTGTCCATTCATTCTAGAGATCATATCTTTGTAGATATATTCTCTCTCATTAAATAATATTTTTCAATCTTCAAATTTAATCTTAAGAACTTCTTCTAGATCCATAACATTACTTTCACTATCTTCACCATTCCATGCACAAGAAAGTGAATCACAAGAACAACAATCAATACCTGTTTCATATTCTTCATTTTCTGCTGCACATGTTTTCTAAGATATCTCCTTTCTTTGAGTAGCCTTCTTCTTTTTCTTCCTTCCCATTGTGATGTATCTCCTTCAAGCGATCAATCTCCTTCAAAAGGACCTGCTCTGATTCCAATTGTTGGGAAAAATACTGAGAGGGGTTTGGGGGGGGGGGGGGGACGGTGAATCGGTATTTTTGGGGACTGGTAGAAAACTTTTACTTTTTCTTTATAGAATTCTATACGCGACTTTAATTAACCCAACTAGCATATACACGTGGATTTCTTTAAGAAAACTTGCGTATGTCCAGAGATCTTATTATGCAGATAATTCTTTACTTAGATCATTGCATCATTCATTCATCGGATGTTTAGTAAGTAGTAAACATGTGCAGTAAGAACAGAATAAATCATCACACATAAGAAACACACATGAACACCCGGATTTAAGGTGGAAACCCAATTCGGAAAACCACCATTTTCATTGTCTGCAGTGCTTCAATATTTATTATAAAGAAAACTTCTTACAACCATGTACTGGCACAGACTCATACCAGCACGCAGGCACCTACCTGCAGAAGGCTACAACCTTCTCTCATTTACCAGCCTCTCCTGGAAGGGAGCTACAACCCCCTGCTCTCATTTACCAGCCTCTCCTGGAAGGGAGCTACTACCCCTTGCTCTCGTTTACCAGCTACCACTAGAAGGGAGCTACAATCCCCTTACTGAAGGCTTCGACCCTCAGCACCATCATGGACCATGTTTCATCAATTTTCATACTGGGTCCAACCCACACATTTAAGCTCAACATACATCAAATTGAAACTTATAACCCCATCAATTCATTCTTTCAACCAATCAACCAACAACTTGATCTGTAATCAACATAATCAGCATCATAATCAACATTCAAACAACCTAGATCTGTATGAAAACATCATTGACAGATAGCAGTAAAACAGAAAAACTGATCAGACAGTTCATCCCACATACTTCAGAAAACCCTAGATTCCATACACGCTTTTACTTCACTAAACCTACGTATATACACACTTTCATGCATACCAACCCGCGTATACTTCTGTGCATTCTTCAGAAAACCCTAACTGCCATACGCGCTTTTCATGAAGTGAACCCGCATATATACGCACCTTTTCTGAAACGAACCTACATATAGATCTGTAACTCTTCAGGACTGTGCAGCTCTTCAGATCAGATAAACAGCTCAGATATTACCCTTTACTCCATAAAATGTTTCACCTCATCTCAGGTCTAAACATTCCATAAAAAGATCTAGAAAATACATAGTTATTTCAGAT